>JAVIAB010000041.1:47740537-48340537 GCA_032433765.1 Megaustenia siamemsis | reverse complement strand
TATCAGTTCCCCTGCAGAGATTAAGAAGCACACCTAGAACAGGGACATGTGACGAAATACATTGCGGGCCTTGTGCAAGGTCTGACACTTGATAGCAAAGATCGTTGAACATAGAAAGTCTAGAATTTCTGTCTGATGTGTCGTCTTCGGCTACAAATAACAATATATATATAGATATGCCAAGGTACTGTGTGACGTCAGACGCATTGGCTATATGTTATTTATTTAATTAGATATTAAATGTCCATTAGATAATATAGGTATAACCAATGATGGAAAATGTACAACTGAAATAAACAAAAGAATAGTTATGGCAAAAAGTAATTTTTATGTCATGAAAAATATAATAACATCAAAACAAATAACACCTGGGCTAAAGCTAGGAATAGCAAAATGTTACATCTTCTCAACATTCCTGTATGGTGCAGAAACATGGACATTAGACAAGAAAACAGAACATAAAATTGAAGCCTTTTAAATGTGGATATATAGAAGAATAGGTAGAATTGGATGGAAGGAAAAGAAAACAAAACGATGAAGTCTTAAAACAACTAAAAATGTAAAGAGAACTACTAAATACAATTCAAACAAGACAAATGCGATTTTCGAGCCATGTTAAAAACACAACAGCCTACTAAAAGTAATCCTGGAGGGGAAAATACAAGATAAAAGAGGCAGAGGCAGAACAAGACTAACATGGACGAGTAACATCAAAAAATGGACAAACCAGCCTATGACAACCTGCACCATCAAAGCAAGAGACAGCTCAGAATGGCGCTCTATGGTAGCCAACCTTCGTTACGGAGATGGCACTCGATTATGATGATGACCATACCTTATCTCGACCATACCTTATCTCGACCATACCTTATCTCGACCATACCTTATCTCGACCATATCTGATCTCGACCATACCTTATTCAATATTGGATCCTACAGACAAAAACAGTTTGATAGATAAAATATATTTGTTCCCCACAAAACAGAATTTGCTTAAATAACAAACAAATAAGAAGGTTTATATTTGTTTCAGCCTAAAGAAAGAAATGTGAAAAGTCGCGCTGGTACGCACCACCATTCATTGGTTCAGTTTTGTACAAGGAACACAAACTGTAGTTTCATAGCGTCAACACGAAATGGCGATAGAGAATTCAAGCATCGATCACGCTCTGCTTGAGGAAGACAATGGATGTCTCTTATATTGCCAGTGTAGAAGATGAATGAAATAAAAGTTCTGAATCGCTCTGAAGTTCCTTAAAATGCCAATTACATCGCTTCAGATGACTGGGTCTATAAAACCGCATGAACGACACCTTGGTTCTCTAGTTGGGTTTGATATGACCACACGAGTAAAGAAAAAATCATTTCCGTCATTGACAATGGTAGTTGCACTCATTTTCTAAAGCTGACATCTACTTGCTTGTACCGAATTTGAAATGATCTTGAAATTATGACGTTAACTATCTGAGAATATCAACTTCAATTCTTGTATATTTTGTTTGAAATTAAAATTCATCGAGGTTTACAACAAATTAAAAAAAATGTTCACACAGTTTGTGAGCAAGGATAGGTTTAGTTGGAAGTCAGATACAGACACTGAGATGTGAGATTTGTGAGCATGGATAGGTTTAGTTGGAAGTCAGATACAGACACTGAGGTGTGAGATTTGTGAGCAAGGATAGGTTTAGTTGGAAGTCAGATACAGACACTGAGGTGTGAAATTTGTGAGCATGGATAGGTTTAGTTGGAAGTCAGATACAGACACTGAGGTGTGAGATTTGTGAACAAGGAAAGGTTGAGTTGGAGGTCAGATACAGACACTGGGGTGTGAGATTTGTGAGCAAGGATATGTTTAATTGGAAGTCAGATACAGACACTGGGGTGTGACATTTGTGAGCAAGGATAGGTTTAGTTGGAAGTCAGATACAGACACTGGGGTGCGAGATTTGTGAGCAAGGATAGGTTGAGTGGGAGGTCAGCTACAGGCACTGGGGTGTGAGATTTGTGAGCAAGGATAGGTTTAGTTGGAGGTTAGATAGAGACACTGGGGTGTGAGATTTGTGAGCAAGGATAGGTTTAGTTGGAGGTTAGATAGAGACACTGGGGTGTGAGATTTGTGAGCAAGGACAGGTTGAGTGGGAGGTTAGATAGAGACACTGGGGTGTGAGATTTGTGAGCAAGGACAGGTTGAGTGGGAGGTTAGATAGAGACATTGGGGTCTAAGATTTGTGAGCAAGGACAGGTTTAGTTGGATTTTAGATAGAGACATTGGGGCCTAAGATTTGTGAGCAAGGACAGGTTGAGTGGGAGGTTAGATAGGGACATTGGGGTCTAATATTTGTGAGCAAGGACAGGTTGAGTGGGAGGTTAGATAGAGACATTGGGGTCTAAGATTTGTGAGCAAGGACAGGTTGAGTGGGAGGTTTGATAGAGACATTGGGGTCTAAGATTTGTGAGCAAGGACAGGTTGAGTGGGAGGTTAGATAGAGACATTGGGGTCCAAGATTTGTAAGCAAGGACAGGTTGAGTGGGAGGTTAGATAGAGACATTGGGGTCTAATATTTGTGAGCAAGGACAGGTTGAGTGGGAGGTTAGATAGAGACATTGGGGTCTAATATTTGTGAGCAAGGACAGGTTGAGTGGGAGGTTAGATAGAGACATTGGGGTCTAAGATTTGTGAGCAAGGACAGGTTGAGTGGGAGGTTAGATAGAGACATTGGGGTCTAAGATTTGTGAGCAAGGACAGGTTGAGTGGGAGGTTAGATAGAGACATTGGGGTCTAAGATTTGTGAGCACAACATCAAACAGAAAAACCATTGCTGTTTGTTCTAAACGCGTCAGAAGGAAACAACCTCACACAAAAGCTACAAGTGGGCCCTAGGTATACTGTCGCTATAGAATAACATGGCACATGTAAATTGATTCTGGACAATCCAACAGCAGACAAGACATCGTTGCAGATCACTGGCATGCGGTTTTACGGAAGAATGTTGAGAGAATCATAGAGAGGTAAAAATAGTAATGAGGTTGTTCTTAAAGATGTTCTAAAATATATGAAAGGGAGAACAAAGCATGATTTCTTTCACCACCAAGGGTCGTAATGGATAAAGGGATCAGATTATGATTGCAATGAAAATACTAAGGGAAGAAGAGAAAGAAAAAAAAACAATGAGATTTCCTTGTATCCATGAAAACGAATTGTTGTTGCTGTTGAGCTTTCAACTCTGACGAAGTCTCTAGAGACTAGGAACATAATTTTGCGTGTTAATGCATTTTTTCCTGGCAGCCGTGTGCACAGGGATCCCTCGCCGCACAGGCAGATAAATCCGATTTCGGAAGTACTCATGTTTTTTTTCCGTCGATGAGTAACTGACGTTTCAAGCCGGGCCTCGCTGCTGAGACCAGGGGTGGTTGTCGCAGAGAGAAATCATAAATAAAAATCCCAACCGGTGTAGCCAAGATTTGAACCTACAACTTCTCTGTCCCGAGGCCGACATCTTGCCTCGAGACCAACCAGTCCGCCATGGACTTGGAATATGAGGAAACTGCAACAAGGAACACTTTTCATGCATAGCCTGCAATAGTTCCTGCCGCCTATCCACCATATACCAGAAGTCCACGTCTTCCCGAAAGTGATGATCGTCATATTTCTTTAGAAATGTATAACGCTTGATGATGTTAGGCCATCGTTGTTGACTCCAATTTCGAACATATAAACACAAAGTTAGTCGTCAGATTATCCCCGTCGCACATCAAACAGGCCGTAAGATTAGCGTAACGCCGGTCTAGGGGTTTACGATGAGCCTTTACGATGACGTAACACATATAACAATGTCGGACGCACTGCAATGACGCGTCCTTTAGAATCCTGATTACTCCGGTGAGTGTAGCCTACGATGCAGAACACGGTGCAAATTCACTAAAGAGATAAAACTGTGGCTGACGAAGCATTTCACATTAATAAGTAGCATGGAAATAACTTGCGTCAAGCAAATCCAACAACGGTCATGAACAGCACCGATGTGACGTAAAGCGCAGAACAAGTCTAGACGATGGAAGGTCGCATTCACAACACTTGATTTGTCGAAAATGGAATATTGCCGGCGTACGACATTGTTTTACCAGCGCATATGTAATAAGTAGATCATTATCTTTACTTTAACGCATAGGAGTGCGATTGAGAACCGAAATTAATCAGACATCGAATGCACTTTTTGCAGCAATCGAGAGAATGTGGACTGGATCCGCCATCTTAGAAACGGAAGCCATTATGATGACGTTGCACACACAACAAACGAATTAAAATCCATAATTGCTCAACCGCTCATGCCAGTGGAATTACTAACTCATCTCCCAAACAAATAAAGGTAGCTGTAGGCCCCATCATAACAGTTTCAGCATACGCCAAAGACATAAGGCGAAACCGCACAGAAAGTGAACACTGCCAACTGTTCCCTGTCATACGATATCATCATTCATCGTAAACAATCGGCATATCGAAACACGATCAAAACGGATGAAACACACAGCTGACAGTGTGCACAGAGCACTTAAATCAGTAGCTCCTGCATCAAGCCGGACTTGGTATATGAGGAAACTGCAACAAGGAACACTTTTCAGATATAGCCTTCAATGGTTCCTGCCGCCTATCCACCATATTGACCAGAATTTCACGGCCTCCTGAGAATGATGATCGTCATATTTATTTTTTAATGTATAGCGCTCGATGATGTTAAGACATCGTTTTGACGCCAAATCCGAACACATGAAACACAGTCGTCGGATTATCCCCGTCGCACTTCAAAGAACAGACCGTAAGATCTTCTTGTAATGTCAACATTAGCGTACGGCAGTTCTAGGGATATACGATGAGCCATTATGATGACGTTGCACACGCAACAATGGCTGCGCCCACATATTCCCGCCTACTCTAGTGAATGCAGCCTACAACGAACGAAACACGGTTCAAAATCCC
Organism: Megaustenia siamemsis; assembly: GCA_032433765.1. Lineage (NCBI taxonomy): Eukaryota > Metazoa > Mollusca > Gastropoda > Stylommatophora > Ariophantidae > Megaustenia > Megaustenia siamemsis. The sequence continues at coordinate 48,335,562 of JAVIAB010000041.1, read as the reverse complement.
TAAAGTGAAAATTTGGTTGACTTGGCAGAGTCCGCATTAATGAGTTTTAACATGTAAATAATTTGCGTCAAACAATTCCAATGTCAAACGGCCTTGAACAGCACTCAATGTGTTGACGTAAACCGCATATCAACTCTAGATGGTGGAGGCCGCATTCACAACACTTGACTTGTCAAAACGGAATATTGCCGTGTGTACGACACCGCATCATCGACGCAGATTTGTTAAGAATAACATCAGATTGACTTTAATGCAGAAAAGTGCATCGGAGAGCCGAAATTAATCAGTCCCCAAATGCATTTCCTGGAGCGGTCGAGAGAACATGAACTTCGTTCCACCATCTTGGAAACGGAAGTCCATATATATATATATATATATATATATATATATATATATATATATATATATATATATATATATATGGATACAGCATAACACTAAATTGTAGAGACTTTCAAGTCGCCTCGTTGCTATTTGAAAATAGCAAATGCAATAGCGTCAAGTACAGCATACACAAATATTGAAAGACAATATCTACAGAGCACACCATGTTCAAGAAATGTCCTGAATGGAAACTCAGTTGAAGACAGTGATTTCCAAAATGTGTGCTGCGGTCACCGTCAAGCTTCAGCAATTACGCCGCGCAAAGGATATTGTCATGTGTATACTCAGTAGATAGAAATCATAAAATTATAACATCCACATCAAAGGTTTAATATTTTTTAGAACATAAAGGAGTGTTTACAAGATAGTGTTATTTCTGTCCTAATTTATCATCTTATATATTGTATCAGGCATAAAGAGTTCACGCGACATCTATGATCGTAAGCGGCATGATTGCTCTGTCGGGATATGTCTACAGAAGGGGAAAGGGATCCGTGGCTGTCAACAGTTTGGGAACCACTGGTTTTGGGTTGAAGAATAAAAACATGGAAGTATGATTGGTCTGGTATGGGTATTTAGTTAAAGACAGTAAACCATGATACAAGGGCTGATATTGATGGCTTGTCATGATGAAAAAGTCATGATGAAAAAGTCATGATGAAAAAGTCACGATGAAAATGATGAATGATGAAAATAATGAAAATTTTTAAAAAAAGAAAAAGTCGTCTGGTAACAGCTATACGTAGGTGAGAAACAAAAGAAAAGTAGAACGACGTTTCGGCCAAGAAGGCCTTCAGCAGGAACAACAAACGACAACACAAATATATACAAGGTTATATACACTGACATCTACTATACATGGCGATAATATGCTAGACTCTCAAAAAAGGAAAATTAGTCACTTTCCTGTGGTCTGGAAGGGAGCCGCGATAGCTCAGTGGTTAGTGAACTGGACTACCACGGACAAGGGGTAGGGTTCGATCCCAACCGACGGCTTCCGAGTTCACCCAGCCTTAAATGGTTACCGGATTTTTTTCTGGGAAAGTAAAGCAGCACGGGCGTAATACTGACCACATTACCCCAAAAATCATGTGCTGAAGGTCTGTAAAATATAGGGTCACTAACACCATATTTCACTATATGCCACTTGACGTGACGGGAGTACTTTACTTTTTTTTTACCTGTGGTCTGGAGATTGGTCAGGCAGTGATTTAACTGAAATTGATATGGTCGGCTTGACAGGGCGGACCCAGGTGTGAAATATAGTAAAAGGAGAGGGTTCTAAAAATATGTGGAGGTGGGTACAATGTCCCAGACTCTACTATTATTAGAAACGCTTGCATGAGTTGATTCCCAATAAATTTATCCACGTGGAAATATTGTTTTACGTACCCAAGCGAACGCATAAATCTGTGTATATCTGCAACTATGAATGTGTACACCGAACAGATGTGCAGAAACGCATGTGTACGTAACCATACATTCATAAACGCATGCGTCTGTATATATTACCACAAAGCACATAACCAAACTCAAAGGTGTCCAAAGGTGCTATTACGCATGGAGACAAATATATACACATGTATAGGTGCAGGTACACATGAGGGTACTAAATGTGTAGCAGGTATCCATGTGTATGAGAGCAATATGTTCATGCCTTGTGGGGACAGCGAACCCAACTGGTCTATGATACGATTCTCAAGGGCGAACCGGCTATTATTGCTGGAGTGACATGAGACAATGCCAGTAACTTGCATGTCAGGTTTACCATTATGGCCTGGGGAATTTAAAATTGGACGACACTAGACTGTCAGTCTTTTGCTCAACATCATGAAGATGCTCACAAAAGCTGTCACTTTGACATCGTCAAGACTCGCCTATATAATTCATCTGGCACTGCTGACATATTATGGCGTAAATGACATTCCGTGATACGCATGTAATCCCCCCCGATATCAAATCGCCCATCGGGGAACAGGACGAAATCGGTGCAAGTCACGTGGTCACAAGTGCTGTAGACATCAAACGGTGCCTGGATGTTTGTGATTTGAGGCGTGGGAGGCGGCTCTTGACACGAATATCTCTCAGACTCCTGTCGCATTTGTAGACGACCAAAGGAGGATGGTAAGTGAGGGTGAATATAGTCCTATCGGATGAACGGCGGGTGGATGTGGTGAGTATCACCGGATGGGAAATGTCGAGAGCTCGTTGGATGACAGAATGGAGAGCCGATTCAGGATAGAGACAACTCCTTAATAAATTTAACATCAGATAGGCCTGTTGGAGAAAATATTTATCATAATGGCAGATACGACGATGTCGCAACCCATGGGAAAAAAGGAATGGTATCTCTGCAGTGAGCTGGATGAGATGAGGTATCGAGAAGATAGCAGGGGGCGTCTATGGGTTTATAGAAGACGGAAGTTTGGAGGCTGGAGGTACCCAAGGAGACAATCAGATCAAGAAAAGTGACGGACGAGGTAGAGATATGAGATGTAATCTTGATGGATTTATAAAAGTTGCCAATGTAGTCGATGAACCTGAAGATGTCATCTTCCGGCAAGTCAGCCAGTCCAAAGTCGTTATCGATGTCTTCTTCTTCTTCTACCTTTTTAGCTCCCAGTGGAGCATAGCTCTTCAACAAACACTTTCCAAGTCGTTCTGTTTTTTGCCATTCTTTTAAGATCATTCCATGTCTTCCCCATCATCTTCATCTCTGCTTCTATCTGTCTTCTCCAAGAATTCCTTGGTCTTCCCCTTTGTCTTTTCCCTAGGGATTCTAAAAAAGGGCATGTTGTGTAATACTCTCAGTTGGCTTCCGTAGTGTGTGTCCTATCCAGCGCCATCGTCTTCGCTGTATCTCTTTTATCCACTGGTATTTGACTGGTACATTTCCATAATTCTATGTTAGTGATTTTGTCCTGCCATTTCCATCCTTTTATTCTGCGTAAGCATCCATTAATGAAAGTCTGTATCTTCGTGATTGTCAATTTTGTTCTTCTCCATGTTTCACAGCCATATAATAGGACCGCCTTAACGTTATCGATATACCGGGGGTATATAAGGGGAAGGGGGCTGCGGCACCAGTTCAGTATTTGATGTTCAAGGTAAGTAGTGATGACTTACTAGATTGGTAACACTTTTGTTGTAGGAATGACGGGCTTGGCCTTAAAAACAGTCGCTTTACAAGAAGTTCAATGTGAATTATGTGCAAGGGAGGCAGTCCCAAATTGATGACGGGAGAAGACAGACGAAATGATTCCGCATCGTGCCGTCATCGTAACTGAGATATGCAGATGGTAAAGAAAGAGAAAGAAAGAAAAATAAGAAGACGATGAAGTTGAGTGAAAAATGATGAAGTAAATGATTGAAGGAATAAATGAGAAAACATCTTCCTACACATTTTCATTTCATGTCTGCATGCCAACAATTTCTTTTTAAATCTGAAAAAAAAGACGAATAGATTGAAGATAAGAGAAAGTGAAGAGCAATAGGAGAACTTCCCTAAACTTTCTGCCTAATTAGCCCCTGCGAGGATCCTCATTTAGAAAGAACACCCTCAAATCTTCCAAAGAATGAAATTGTAGTGAAGCTGTATACTCCAGTGTCCACGTAAAAAAAGTTATCTTGAATAAGCTATCAAATAAAGAATTATAGTTTATCTATTTGTATCTGTGTGCGCTTTTTTGTCTGTTTTTCCATTTTGCTAGTGTCAGCTCTGCTTTACAACATCGATGGTATATTTTCTAGACATTTGGCATTTTAAAGCCTGACGGGGTTTCAAGTAAATGGAACAATCTTTCAGATGGCGATAAAATCACTGAAAAATGCATGTGTTTTGTCTGACTGCTTTGTTCATGAAATGTTGATTCAATTTTTAGCCCGACTTTGACGAAAAGGTTTTGGTGAACACAAATTAGCTCACTTGCTGCCAATATTTCAAACCGAGCATGAGGATTTAATAACAAATAAAAATGTCATACATTCTGCCTTAATGTTGTAATAACACGCGTGGTGTTTGGAATCATTCTCTCGAGACATAGGAATTAGACTCCATGATTTATTTGTGTTTCTATTGTTTATTCATTTTTCCTATCAACGAAAAACCAATCTGTCAAAATATTTACTTAATTAACGAAACAAACGATTCATTTATGTTTGAAAGCAGCAAAATTGAGAGATAATACATTTTGCAAAGATCTACTTTTCAAATTGACATTAAATGAGTTATTATTTCTGGTAATTGCATTAATTTTTTATTTATTCCATTTAGATCTGCAAACATGAGAAACTTACGGTACTTGACTCTGGTTCTCACAATCTGCTGCGTTCTTCATCAAATTAGATCAGGTAATACTTCTATTTTTTGTTGTTGTTTATTTATCCCTTTCATGTGCTTACTGGATGATTACCACTCTTCCTCGTCCGTACTTTCAATGACGTTAAAATGGACGTTAAGCAGCGATGGTTAACGACAGGCTGCCAAATCTGCGCCTTTCAGAGCAGCGCCTCCGACTTCATCTCTATATTTTTTTAAAGTGATGAGCTTGCATTCTCTCTGTGGCTTCTACTCCCATGGACCAAACTAGTTAGTCTACTTTCATCATAATCAGCTCTTGTTACTTAATCATGACTGCAGCGGTCAGCTATGAGTCGCTGGCTGCTCTCAGCGCTTGGACCAGTATCTTTGGACATATAAACATTTGAGAATATCTGCAAAACAATAAAATCGTCATGGAGAAAATAACTATTTCCAAAATACTAAACGTCATTTACATTATGCAGCATATTGTATTATATTATTGGGCTTATTGTAAATGGCGGTGATCACGTGGTTAGTGACAAAAAGGTTTAGATTCAATTCCAAGAACACAGCAGTTTATCACGGATATTTTAGTTACTTTGCTCATTAGTCTCAAGCCAGAAAACTAAAACGAATACACTTCTCCCGTTGTATATTTAATTTGGTTTGCAGAGCTTTTGCCGGACATTTGAAATGGAGCTATAGTTAAAGATTGGTTATCACACAAGCATCACGGTAGAAGTTATCATCTGTTTAGTATTTCTTCTTCTTCTTCTTCTTCTTCTTCTTCTTTTTCTTCTTCTTCTTCCTTTCAGCTCCCTGTGGAGCATAAGTCTTCAACAAACACTTTCCAAGCCGTTCTATTTCTTGCCATTCTTTTAAGATCATTCCATGTCTTCCCTATCATCTTCATCTCTGCTTCTGTCTGTCTTCTCCAAGAATTTATTGATCTTCCTCTTTGTCTTTTCCCCTGGGGATTCCAAAACAGGGCATGCTGTGTAATACTCTCAGTTGGCTTCCGCAGTGTGTGTCCTATCCAGCGCCATCGTCTTCGCTGTATCTCTTTATCCACTGGTATTTGATTGGTACATTTCCATAATTCTATGTTAGTCTGTTTAGTATTGGGTGTGGTTAATTCCTGCAAGTAATAGTCTACTAATACATCACTCATTTGCTGAACAATTAAACGAGATGTTTCCACATGCGGGGTCATAAATTACGAACCACTCCCGTAAAGCATCGGTATTCAGAAAGAGTGGAATGTATTAGACTCAGAACACCTTTACTAATAAATGCGGCATCATTTCCAAGATTAGAACTAACATGCCACTTTATGATTACAGCAAGCAGCTGTGACATGTGATGATTTATTTTATGATAGACACTGCCTGATCCTATATATAAATATTTTAAAAAATGTTTTTCTGGCTTGTATTGACATAGACTTGTTGTACAAGTATTTCAATGACCAAAGACGTTTTCTAGGTGCTGTGGTTAGTAACACGCCAGGCCGTTTTTACTTCTAAGACAATCTCTGATACATATTCTTAGACGTCGGGGAACACAAAGCCACGTAGGTCAGAAAAAAAAGAAGAAATCACGATATCTGGGATTTGGACTGTATATTTACCCTCGACGGTGGAAGGCAAAGGAGGAAGGAAAGAAGAACTCAGACCCTTCTGATCATTAATGAAAGCACTAACCACGCAGCCACCAATACTCCAAAGAATGAAAGAGAAACACTTATTTATGCCAACCGCTCTATTCTTCTTCTAATTCTGCTTTCCTTACTCATTTGCTTTCCACTTAGAGAAAAGATATAATATACGGTCTTATGCTTTTCTGTTCGTCTCTGCTGCTATGTTTCCTAGTGTTTCTAATATTCCGTTAATCCATGTCTTTCGGGGTCGGCCCTTGCGTCTGGTGTTCTCGCAACGTTTATTGAAGGTTCGTGTTGTGTTTTGAACTTTCTGCCTTGTCACGTGGGCAAACCATTGTATCTGTTGTTTTGTCCATACAACATTTATCTCATCAACTTCTAACATTGGAGCATTAACAAACGTGCAAAGAGATTCGAAAGTTGTAGGTACAAACATGAGATTTAGCTAACGGTGGATTGAACAGGATGATCTAAGTACACAGAGAGAAAGAGACAGAGAGAGATAGAGAGACAGAGAGGGATTCTGAGGAACAGAGAGTGTGAGAGACATAGAGGCACTGAGGGACAGAGAGAGTGAGAGGCAGAGAGAGATACTGAAGGACGTAAAGAATGAGAGACAGAGAGAGAGAGAGAGAGTGAGACAGAGAGGGATTCTGAGGAACAGAGAGTGTGAAAGACATAGAGGCACTGAGGGACAGAGAGAGTGAGAGACAGAGAGATATTGAGGGACAGAGAGAGTGAGAGGCAGAGAGAGATACTGAAGGACGTAAAGAATGAGAGACAGAGAGAGAGAGAGAGAGTGAGACAGAGAGAGACAGAGAGGGATTCTGAGGAACAGAGAGTGTGAGAGACATAGAGGCACTGAGGGACAGAGAGAGTGAGAGACAGAGAGATAATGAGGGACAGAGAGAGTGAGAGGCAGAGAGAGATACTGAAGGACGTAAAGAATGAGAGACAGAGAGAGATACCGAGAAACAGAGAGTGTGCGAGACAGAGAGACACTGAGGGACAGAGATAGTGAAAGGCAGAGAGGGGCACTGAGGGTCAGAGAGAGTGAGAGGCAGGGAGGGACACTGAGGGTCAGAGAGAGTGAGAGACAGATATTGAGACAATTAGATAAACATTATTATCTATTATTATCGGAACTAATATAAATTCGATACAAAAATAGCAAATGTACGAAGTTCTAGAGATAACCATAACTTCGGTACTGGATTCTAAGTACTTTCATCTCGTCACAATAACAATGTTATCGTTGAAGCATAAATAAAGTTGATTCATCAGCACATTGCAATAACCAAGTTATCACACAACAACAATGGGAGCCGCCACAGCTCAGTGGCTAGTGAACTGGACTAGTCGGGGCAAGAAGTCGGGTTCGATCCTGATCAACGACTTCCGGGTTCACCCAGCCTTTAATGGGTACTGGATTTTTTCTGGAAAAGTAAAGCGACACGGGCGTAATACCGACCACGTTACCCCGAAAATCATGTGCCGACGGTCTGTAAAACCTATGGTCACTAACACAAAATGTCTATGGTAACTACACCACAAAACAATAGCCAAATCACTACTACACCATATAACAATAACCAAATAATTATAACAACACACACCAAAATCCAAATCATTACTATACAACTGAAAAAACCAAATCATTACTACACCACAAAACATCAGCCAGATCACTACTACACTATACAACAATAACCAAATCATTATAACATCACACACCAAACACCAAATCATTACTATACAACTCAAAAAACCAAATCATTACTACACCTACAAACAGTAACCAGATTATTATTTTACAAGCTAACACCTTTGATTTATATTTGCCAGCGCCGTATCCATCAGAGACTGGCGGCAACAACTACAACGCGCTGAGCGGACGGCCCTGCATACAGGAATGCCAGGCTAGGTGTGGTGGCATCTGCTATCTCAACATGATGGCGTTCAAGTACGTCTGCAGCTGCAGCAGGATGGGCAAGTGACCTGATGACCCATGGTTTCCTCATCACCACTATTATCGAGGGCTGAAAAAAATTCTTCATCGTAGACACGGCGTTTAATCATGAACTTTTAGTTTTAGCTCACGTGACATGTCAGAGTCACTGTGATTGACATTTTCTTTGATTTATTTTGACATCGATAAAATACAGAAAAGTTGTTATCAGTCTATGATATCAGACAGATTAAGATGCATTAATAGTAAACATAGGCTAAAGTTTTAGTTCATCATATCATAATGTTGTAATAGAGATAATACATTAGCAAATATTGATATCAAATATAAGACATTCTGAAGTACACAAACTGTGAGTTCACTGAGCCACACTTACAAGTTTCGTATAATAACTAAGATTTTAAGATAACTTTGATTTTAAACGATAGATCATCATTTTTCGGTTATGTAATGAGAAGTAAACAGCTGGGATATATCGTGACAACTGGAAAAATAGAGGGCCGAAGAGTTAGAGGGAATCAAAGAGAAAATATAGAGCTTAAGAGAATGGCTTGGCAGAAGGTTAACAACAAAAATGATAAATAACTGTCGATATCGAAAGTTGCGGGGAGACATGGCCACCTACTCCAGCAGGCATGGTACTTGATGATGATGATGATGATTTTAAATTTGTTATTAAAATTAACGTTGTTATTAAAAGGCTAAATAAGATGTTTCACTAAACTCTTAGTTTAAGAGTTTAACTCAAATTGTAAGTAGCACAAATTATAGCTTGAAACAAGATTTTAGCTAAACAAAGATTTTAGCTAGAACAATTTATAGCTTGAAACAGGATTTTAGCTTAACTAAGATTTTAGCTAGAACAATTTATAGCTTGAAATAATATTTTAGCTTAACTAACAATCTAGTTGAGAAAATGACTGCAAACCAATTGAGATTATAGTGCAATAATTTAGTGCAATAATTTAGTGCAATAATTTAGCCTTAGTGAATCTAGCATAACACTAAGGCTATATACATTTTAACAGATTATATATAGTTTAACTAAGATTTTAGTTAATGATAATTTTAGCATAGCTACGATTATTCCATTTAAACAAATTATGCTAAGATTTTAGTTTATGATAATTTTAGCATAGCTATGATTATTCCATTTTTTAAAAAAATTATGTTAAGTAAGATTTTTAGTAAATTAAGACTAAAGCTTAACTAATATTTTTGGTTCAGTTCATGTACGATTTTAATTAATTATTATGTGACAGTAAATAAGGGACAATATAAAATAAACCTTGGTATCTGTTGATTACAATTGTAGATGTTTGTGCTTTATTTGTTGAGTAGTTGCTAAAATATTAGACATATTAAGTTCTACTGAACATCTTTAAGCTCCCGTACATATTCGAGGAAGGTTGAGAACAGAACGAGAAAGCTTAGATAAAAATGAACAAAGGAGAGACAATAATGGAAACAGAACGGTACCAGTTAGCAGTTATTAAATGCGAGGTATAAACCAAGAAATATCAATTTGTACCATTAATAATATCAAAATGAATTAAGGATGCTTAATAATAATAATAATAATAATAATAATAAATATTAAACAGTAATAGAAAAAAGAAGTGAAGATTAAAAAATTATATATATATAAATGTTATATATGAACACTAAAACATTCTTGGGAAAGACAGATGGGAGCAGAGATGAAGATGATGGGGAAGACATGGAATGATCTTAAAAGAATGGCAAGAAACAGAACGGCTTGGAAAATGTTTGTTGAAGTCCTATGCTCTACAGGGAGCTAAAAGGTAAAAGAGAAGATATATATATACATATAATTAACTAGGTCAACATAAATGAGATTGATAGATTTCCATGGTAAATCTGCCGACTTGTCCACATACTATGAGGTTGCCATTTCTGCTAACAAAAATCAAGTTAAATATGTCACCAGGCTCTGAGCATTCTTTCAACTTCAAACAAGTGCGGCGAGCTCTCAATAAAAATTTAATTAAAATTCACAATGACAAAGTGCACAAGGCAAAACGCTACATACAAACACTACTTGATCTAACGATTTGATCAAGAATTATTTCTGACTTCTCCTTCTGTCCTTTATTGACTTCCAGACGTTCCCACAGATGAATATGAAAAAAAAGGAAAGTCACATTCAAGTAGCCTGTGTGGGGATATACTTTACAACCACTCCACTGTGCGCTGAAGCAGATCCAATAGAGCACGTACAATAAGTTGTTGAGAATAACACAATCTAAGCAAACCAACGTTTCGAAATGGAAGGTCGGGGCAAACAAACAGAACAAACTAACAAACAGTCCAAGGAAATCTAAACGGAAGCAGATGAATTTAACAATATATAAATAAGAGACACAAAATAAGACAACACTATGATAGAAAAAAGGACAGTTTTTAAGTAGATTGTTCCGTGCACGATGAGATTCAAAAAATTGCTACGCGATGACCGGATATGAACTTGTCCGGTATGTACAAACTCCACTGACCATGCCATTCTTAAGACTGGGAGAAGTATCTTCTCTTGTTGGATACCAGCAATCTGTCGCACATGTCTGGATCACAGAAAGAATGTGACTGTGTGGCGCAACTCACCGTTTAATTTAGTGCATCGAACGTCCGAAAGAAGTTAATGGAGATTGTGTCTTTAATTTATGATTTGACTTGATGGCGCGGGGGGGGGGGAATCTACAACATATTATCTCACAGGTTACCAATATAAAGGAAAAAGGGTGAGGGAAGGGAGGGAAGATATTTGCATACCAAGGATTCCCAACCTATTTGTTTTAGTGACTCTCTTGATAGCTTCAAGTCACCTGTCAAATACATCGGCAGTCGAGAGCAGCGATAGCTCAGTGGTTAGTGAACTGGACTACAAAGAACAAGAGGTATGGTTCGATCCCAACCGACGGCTTCAGGTACAAACAGCCTTTAATGGGTACCGAATTTTTTTCTGGGAAAGTAAAGCGGCACGGGCGTAATACCGACCACATTACCCCAAAAATCATGTGCCGAAGGTCTGTAAAATTTATGGTCACTAACACCATATTCCCTATACGCCATTTGGCGTGACTGGGATATTTTACCTTTTTACTTACATCGGCAGTCAAATAAAGATAGAGAGCACATGCAATCGTGTCGTGGACTTGAACAAACTACTGTAATGTCAAATAGCTGTGAGGGCAAACAATTATATGGAGGTGTTAATGGAGAGTCTACGGGAAGGGTCTGCTCATGTCCACTTATATAGAGGTGTTGCGGGGGGCGTCTACGGGTAGGGTCTGCTCATGCCCACTTATATAGAGGTGTTTCAGAGGCGTCTACGGGTAGGGTCTGCTCATGCCTGTTGATATATAAGTGTTGCAGGGGCATTTGCTGTTAGTGTCTGCATGGACCTATTTACTTAGATGCAACAACTGAAAAAAGAAAGACATTTCAAACGATGAATTATGATTATGATTAACAACATTTCAAAGGATGAATTATGATTAACAACATTTCAAAGACTTCCTCTCAGTCCGCTCTCTAAAGGGCGTTAAATGGACGCAACTGCCTTATGTCGTAATTACAACAACGTACAATATATATATATATATATATATATATCAGTCTGAGAGATAAGATCACAAACGAAGAAATTATTTTTAAAAAAGCTAGGAATAGCCACCGCCATTTAATATATAAGGAAACAACAGATAAAATGGTTTGGCCACGTGACAAGGCAGAAAGATCAAAACATAACACAACAAGCCTTCAGCAAACGTTGTGAGAACACCAAACTCAAGGGTCGACTGCGAAAAAGATGGATCGATGGAATATTAGAAGCACTGGGAAACATAACAGCAGCAGAGGCGAACAGAAGAGCAAAAGACCATAAATTATATCTCCACCCGGCGCTGAAAGGCAGATGAGGAAGGACAGAAGAAGAAGAAGAAGATGTGCAATAGATGAGTCCTCCAATGTATTCGCAACACACGGCATTATTGGGTGCCGAGTTTGCTATCCCCTTCGATTACCACTAGTAGTATAGTGCAGGGTTTACGTAATCCAGAGGTTCATAAACATGCACAGAAACATGCATTTTTGGTGAAATTTTGGCACAAATTCTGTGCAATCTGGGCAATTATGTACTTTTTGTGCACCAATTCCGTGCAATCTCGGCAAGGTGCAATCGTACCTGGCCTCTTGGCACCAATTCGGTGCAATCTCGCTCGTGACCCGTCCGGTCGGGTGACGCCGGGCGCGCGCGTGACCCGGCCGCAGTGTTATCGCACGGAGGCGAAAAACTGTTCCAAAGCGGCGGTTCTAAAACTTGGAGAAAGGGGGCCTAACTTCATAGGTTTTTTTTTAAGCCTTAGTGTCTTGGGCCAGGTGTGCAAATAACGTTGCGATAAAAAAGGGAGAAAAGTGATGTTTTGATTGGTCATCACGGGCTGTATAGAAGTAGCATCGCTGACACTTAACTTCGTCGGCATCATCATCATGTTGGCGTGTTTTGTAGTAAATCAGCTAACAATGTAACATTAAATAGTGACGATCTCTCTCTCGCTCTTTCACATTCAATCAAGTCAAATAAAAACAAGTTCTTTCTATATTAAATTTCACAGCTTTATTAATACAACAGATATTTGAACATATAAAATTACTGTCCAGTTGTTGAATTTATTAATTTTATTCCTCTGGGCTTCCTACCTCCTGTTTAGTTGGTACTGTCTGTTTGTGTTAAATGTCTATCAAACACAGGTGCATAGGAAGTTTCATTAGCTTTCAAAACACAACCCTGCTCCATTTTGACAAAACCTTGATCAAAGCTGGAATAGGTAATTGGTGACTCTGTTGAATCATCCAGGGCATCCATGCTGACTGCCGGATCTGTCGTCTGATTAAAAAAAGTGAGGTTCTGGTGGTTAACAAAAGGTGGCGTGTAGTTGAGCTTCTGGTTAACAACAGATGGTGTGTAGTTGAGGCTCTGGTTAACAAGAGGTGGCGTTTAGTTCTGGTTAACAAGAGGTGGCGAGTAGTTGACGTTAGCATAAGCGGCTAAAATTTCCTCTCACATCTCAACTAACGTGATAAATTCCTCTCTCGATAGTGTTATCCCAGTTCTGGTAGGAAACTTCAAAAAACTCTCACCGCTATATGTCCTTATATTTATCAATGGTCTGTTACGAAAAACACAAACTGACACTGCCTTAACGCCATCCTTTGACAATGGAACTATATTCTCATTACCACGTGACATGAGTATGCGCCGATCACAGATATCAAACGAAGTTGGCATATTCAAGCAACACGACTCCATATTCAAAGAAAACACAAGCCACCTAGTAACAGACGCTGGTTATATATGTGTGTGTGCATATACACTGATCGAGTGGGTTTTATACCCTTACTCTTATCGGGTCGAGGGCCGTCTATTTATAGTAACTAACGCAATACGTTATCAGGCGTGTTGAGACATGTTCAGTGATGACCCCTAACAATTCGGTCTCAGATAACGCGTAGTGAGACTAGGAAACCTCCCCCGTAGTGTTTATATAGGATGTAGTTTTTTTCGGTGGTATAATCACTAAAGTATCACTTGTGAGGATGAATCCGCGCTGGAAACACCCATTCACAGCTCTAATAGCCGGGCCTACAGGATGTGGGAAAACGGGATTTGTGCAAAAGTTTATACAGAACCTCCACGAGTTAGCTGTCTCAGTACCGGAGAAAGTTATATGGTGTTATGCGGAATGGCAACCAACATACGAGACTATGGGGTCAGTGAGATTTATCGAGGTCTACCAGATATCGACAAATTGGAAGATGGTAAAAAGAGAAGACTGATCGTCATTGACAATTTTATGTCGGAGACGGACGAGAGGGCAACAAAATTATTCACCAAACGTAGTCATCACAGAGATATTAGTGTGATGTACATTGTTAAAACTCTTTTCGGAAAAAATAAAGAACATCGAACCATAAGTCTCAATACACACTATTTAGTCCTGTTCAAGAACCCGAGAGACGGAAGTCAAATTATCAATCTGGCTAAACAAATGCACCCACGACAGGTGGGGTATCTCCAAGATAGTTTTAAGGACGCGGCAGCATCTCCTCACTGTTACTTGCTGGTTGAGCTTCGTCATACACCTGATAATCTTAGGTTGAGAACAAAAATATTCCCAGGGGAGAGACAAATCGTCTACGTGCCAAAGTAACAAAATGTGTGATGAAGCACTTAGACGGCACGGTGAAATTTTGAAGTTTATGCACCCCGCCACGCTGAGCGGTTTAAGATCCATATTGAAAACAGCCTCTCCCAAACTCATTAACTTTTTGTTCGAGTGTTGTCATAACATATTAAAAGGTAATGTTAGACTCACTCGGCAACAGAAGTGCGAGCTACGTCGATACAAGAACAAGTTGAGACTTCTCACTAAAAAGAAACCGATTCTTAGGCGGCGGAAAGAGATTCTACAAACCGGTGGGTTCATATGTGCTTTGCTCTGACCTATATTAAGTATTCGCGGTGGAGTACTAGGTGCGTAACAATGGCCAAAAAATCGTTTTGATGGATCCTCGCTTGCTCGAGGGTCTGAAACAGACTACTAGCACGTATACCCCACCCGAGATGATCGGTGTCAACTTGAGAGATTTAGATGATGAAATGCAACGTATCCTATTCCGCGATTATTTAGCACCCGTTGATGAGGCCAGAGTGTACCAACGTGCTCTGCGTCAGTACTTAACTAGACTGGAACAATATAAACGACGGTCACTGGGCTCGGTCAATCTCATTCAACACAACACATCAGCAAACAAAACACCTTCCCACCACCATCATTCGAGGTACCACCAGAGCCAACCAAGACAGCAGCAGCGGAAACCCCAAAAATATATAATGAAAACACCCCGCAGTTAACCCCGTATAAACTGAGACCTAAAAAAAGAAAGAGCGGAATCCCAACACCAAAATGGGAACGGTGGAGAAAATATTGAGACGTCATTACTTTGACCCTAGTCGACCAGGGGCGTATAGTGTTGCAACGGCCCTGCAACGTAACACCAAACTGGGATTTAAAGAGATCAATCAATGGTTGAGTCATCATGATGCCTATACCCTTCATAAACCAATTCGTCGCAGATTTCAAAGGCGTCCCATTATAACGAGTGGCCCCAACAGCAATATCAGGCAGACCTAATTGATTTAAGACATTTGAAAAAAAAACACAACAACGGGTATTCCTATTTGGTTTCTTGCGTGGACGTTTTCAGTAAATTTGCGTGGTCTGTACCGATACGAACCAAAACGGGGAAATCATTAGTGGAAGCCGTCGGTAAGATATTTCTTGATGGGAAACGAGTTTTCAAACGGATAAAGGGTCTGAGTTTCTGAACAGAACATTTCATAAATTCCTCGCTGAGAACAACGTTCACTTTTTCACTACACAGAACGAAGATATTAAGGCCGCCGTGGTGGAACGCTTTAATATGACTCTGAAACAACGGATGTGGCGATATTTCACGAAATCCAATAAACTGTCTTATGTCCGAGTCCTACCCGCCCTACTTTGAAGTTATAACCATTCGTATCACAGAAGTATAAAAATGGCACCGGTCGACGTTAACGCAGACAATCAAGAACAGATATGGAACACGTTGTATAAGAACAAACACAACTTTAAATTTAAAAGACCCCTGTTTAAGGTCGGTGATCGAGTTAGACTGGTCCTGGGCAGAGCCAATTTTAAAAAAGGGTTATGCCCCGGCTTGGACGGAGGAACTGTTTTCCATCAGTCGAGTAAACGAAACAAACCCCGTTACATATGTATTGAAAGACGATAAGGGCGATGAGATAGAAGGGTCATTCTACACACCAGAAATTCAAAACGTTGGAGACAAGCACGAGTACAGAATTGAGATTATCATAGCCGATCGTTGCACATCATTTGGGCGAAAAGAGAGTTTAGTTAAGTGGTTTGGTTACGATTCCTCATTCAACAGTTGGATACCGTCCAAGGACATAGTCAGACACAAAATCTAGAGATGAGAGAAGAAGAAGTGGAAACATTTGGAGAGCCCGATTTGCGAGCCGCAAACTCGGGAGTGAGGAGAGAGCTAACCATGCTGTGGTGTTTGGGAAACTATGCCCCTACTTTGAGCTTGTCTTTATTTGTCAAGTGGTAGTTATATATACCGTTGTCGCGGTCTCGCTGTTCAATCTGACCACCGAAAAGCCAGATGCAAAGGACGGAAAACTGAGCAGCTGTTTGGGTTACATGCTACCGAATCCAAACTTGGAGAGGCGACGGTGAAACAAGTAAAATGAGTTTTTATGTCACCCTACCCAGCAATGTATCTATGGAACCTTTTAAGGATAATAACCCCGGCCACTTTTTCGTTAAACTCCCTCAGATCATTGACATTTCTACGCCCTATGAGATCGCATTGGTGGAGATACAGTTTCCGCTTAATTTTTTCAATGTAATAGAGGGTGATGTCTGGATTCGTTACGAATCTCTCGCTAACGACGATATTTGCGATGCTAGATCTCATTTCAACGTGACCCTGGATCGGAGTTATACAAGATATCCGATGCGTTCATCGGCGCATTGAATGCGTTGATCGTAAAAGCGGAGGCAGAGGAGTCGAGCCCGGGTGTGAAAATGAAAAAAATGAGATTTATTTACGCTAAGGAGGTGAATAAAGCCATCTTGAAACTGTACGAAAAAGGTGTCAGTGTTACCATAAACAACACTTTGAAAAACATGTTAGCCTTCCCCACGACCTCTATATCAGACACAGCTCCCAATATCTACAACGTGGGCGCAATGGACTTGGAAAGTGTTGCGAAAAATGTCTACATCTACTGCGATCTCGTTTCACCCAGACCGGTCGGGGATGTGATGGTACCCCTCCTCAGGACCGTGCCTGTTCTCAACAGAAATCACACCATGGTGTTTCAGATCTACGATAAACCTCACTACGTCTCCCTGAGTAGATTTTCCTTCGATACCGTGGAAATCCTTTTAGCCAACGTACACGGCAAAACCATCCCAATTCACCAGTGGGACGTCGGTGCTAAAGGTACACTTTCGAGCGAAGAAACATCTCGATCTGGTATAATGGTGAGACATACCCCCCTTCACTGCGATGTTGAGTTATACGAAAACGTTTACTGTTGTCAGGAGGGTGATGGAATGCCCGTGTTTATAGGAGGTCGAAATCAGAGCGGCCGAGGGATCGGTAGTTTCTTTGGGGGAATCGGGAGGGCTATTTTACCCTGGTTAAAAACAAAGGGCAAAGCCTTCCTTAGAGAAGGACTAGGGACCGGTCTGCAGGTCGCACAGGACGCATTAGCCGGGAAAAATGTCGGTGAAGCTTTCAAAGAACGAGCTAAGGAGGCCGGTCAGCGATTGATACACGGGGCCGTAGACCACCTGAGTGGTAACAACCAATCAGGAAGTGGTTTACGACAAAGCAGAAAGCGAGTTATGAAGGTACCTCCACCCGGAAAACCCGTTACGAAGAGGATAAAACCGACAGCTAGACAGTTTCCCCTTCATTCGGCACTACAAGAAGACGAAGACGAGGGTGGCAAGGGGTATATTCGATGAATAATGTATCTCATTCACCCCAAGTCGTGTGAATGTCTTCACTCTGATTTGGATTTGTTAGCGTTCCACCCACACAGACATCTCAAGACTCTGGCCTGTTTATTGAAATTCGTCCAGTCGCATCCCTATCGCATGGGACACCCATCGAATTTTTCATTTCTGGAAACACCGAGGAGTATCTTGATCTTTTCAACACGTTTTTGCATCTGCAGGTCAGGATCACCCTCCCCAATGGGTATAGTGTACCACCCGATGCTGAGGTAGGACCAGTCAACAATTATCTTCAGTCTTTTTTCACAAGTCGGCGTATCTCTAAACGACACGTTGGTTAAACCATCGGAGAATACCTATCCTTTTAGTGCAGTGTTTGAGGCTACCCTAAACTATGGGGAGGATGCGAAAACGGGATACTTGACGGCCGCTCTGTTTTACAAAGACACAGCTGGCCACCACGACGATATGAAAGAAAATGAGGGTTTTATAACATGGCGCAATTTCACCTCTGGTAGTAAAGAGGTTGAAATGATGGGTCGTTTGCACTCTGATGTCTTTGTGCAGGATCGTTACATGTTAAACAAAGTCGATGAACAGATCAAACTCACGCCCTCTAAGGATGTGTTCAACATCATTGCTCATGATAGCTCTGTGGGTTATAAGAGTGTTATCACCTACGCCGCGCTAGTGGTCAGGAAAGCAAAGCTAAACCCAGCGATTTCTCTGGCCCACGAGAAGGCTCTTTTAAGCGGGAATTCTCGGTACCCGATCAAGAGGGTTACTATCAAAACATTTTCCATCGCCAGCGGGATGTTCTCCCACAGTCAAGACAAGTTATTTTTATCTCAAACACCAACCCGTATAGTGATAGGTCTGATTACAGCCAGTGCCTTTAATGGTGTTTATACCGCTAACCCTTTTAATTTTCAACACTTTGGTTGACTTATATGAACCTGACGGTCGACAGGAAGTGTATTTCCGGAAAGCCTCTAACTATGGACTTTGAAAGAGATCAATACACGAGAGCTTTCCTTGGTACAAATCTGGCCATGGGTCTGATTGGTAAGGACGCTGGGAATAACAATGATTATCGAGAGTTCAAGGACAGATTTTGTCTATTCGGTTTTGACCTCTCCTCCAGCCTACTAGACGGGTCTCATTTTGTGTCAGCCACAAGCGGGCCCTTGTCGATACAGCTCAAGTTTGCCGCTCCCACAACTACTCCCCTACAGGTTATCGTCTACGCCGAGTTGGACTCAGTACTCGAGGTATCCAAGATACGACAGGTTCTAACAGACTTCGCCGTTTGAGAGAAAGAAAATGAACACGGGGGAGATTTACAACCTTTTGATGTCGGATATTTTCGTTCGACGTTGTTCCCTTGTTAGTGTCATTCCACTAAACCACTTACCGCCCAGCATCGACCCAACCGCGACTGCAGACGTTGTCATAAACACCGACCCTGCCCACAAACCAGGTGAACACTGGGTGGCCCTCTCTTACAACGGTCTCGGAGAATGTGAGTATTTAGATTCCCACGGTTTACCTCCCAGACACGTGGATATTTTAAACTTTATCGATCGGAACTCACACGTTCCATTCGTCTACAACCCACGGGTGTTGCAAGATTTATTTAGTAACACGTGTGGTCTATATTGTGTTTATTATATACTTTTTAAGTGTCGTGGCACGAAACTTAACAGAATTTTCATGCCTTTTTCATCGAGACAACACATTAACGACCGTATCATTTACCGTGGATACTTCGGCTTCGGGGGGGGGGGGGGGGGGGGGCATGGATGCTCAAATTCATCAACCGGACAGTAATTATATATTTTCAAATATGTGTTGTATTAATAAAATTAATATTTGAAAATTAATGTGAAATTTAATATAAAAAGAATTTGTTTTTTATTTGACTTGATTGAATGTGAAAGAGCGAGAGAGAGAGAGAGAGAGAGAGAGAGAGAGAGAGAGATCGTCACTATTTAATGTTAGATTGTTAGCTGATTTACTACAAAACACGCCAACATGATGATGATGCCGACGACATTAAGTTTCAGCGATACTACTTCTATACACCCCGTGATAACCAATCAAAACCTCACTTTTCTCCCTTTTTTTTATCGCAACGTTATTTGCACACCTGGCCCAACACACTAAGGCTTAAAAAAACCTATGAAGTTAGGCCCCCTTTCTCCAAGTTTTAGAACCGCCGCTTTGGAACAGTTTTTCGCCCCCGTGCGATAACACTGCGGCCGGGTCACGCGCGAGGCCGGCGTCTTCCGACCGGACGGGTCACGACCGAGATTGCACCGAATTGGTGCCAAGAGGCCAAGTCCGATTGCACCTTGCCGAGTTTGCTCGGAATTGGTGCACAAAAAGTACATAATTGCCCAGATTGCACAGAATTGGTGCCAGAATTTCATCAAAAAATGCATGTTTCTGTGCATGTTTCTGAACCTTTGGTTTGCATAAACCCTGCACAATACTACTATTGTATTGAACAGACTAGAGGGTATGTAACAAAGAAGGTATGTAACAAGGAAGGTATGTAACAGAGAAGGTATGCTCTTGAGGCACGGGTTACCTTCATTTTTTCCCATTAAAAAAAAAATCCTTTTTTTCATGATCTTTACAGCAGTTTCTAATCTTGTTTTTTTGGGATCTGGGTGTAATTTTACAACTTAGCGCCATGGAAAACCTCACAAATGACATTCTATGGGGGAAAAATCAACCCGGCAAGGTCTGTCAACTTGTATTACAATCTGATGTAACTCTAAAACTATAATAGTTTGTGTTTTCTTGGTATTTCTTACATCACGCTTTACATCACGCCTTCTTCATATAAGACATCCCCGGCTCAAGAGTCAAAATAATCATAAAAGATAAACGTAAACAACCTTGCACATTTTATTATTTGTCCCCAAGATGACCTTCTCTCTCTCCATATTTCTCTCTTTCTCTCTCTCTCTCTCGCTCTAATTAAAGGACGGCTCATAAATATATAGAATAATAAAACTCCGTTTGATAAAAAAAAAAAATAAACCTTCGTTTTCAACCGCTATTACCGATATCATTAAATTTATTGACAATCAGTTAAGAGGTTCCCACATCCAAATGCTAGAAGCAGTAATCTCTACCATGTCAAAATGTCCTGCATTGCGTCCTTGACAAATATTTCCGATCTGTTAATTTTTTTAAATATTTATTATGAGAAAGAAGACACGGTTGCTTTGTTACAGCGCCAAACAAAAAACAAAACAAAAAAGCGGCAGTAAATAGCTATTTTCTAATCTCGTATCTCAATTTGAAGAAAAGTGTCACATATAAAATATAGGAATAAGAAGATAATGATATTTCAAAGATGATTGAATATCACATTCTAGCGTCTTTTTTCACGAATTATCTCAATTTGTCTCTGTGGAATATCAGGTTACAATTCTGTAATTACTATTAGAATTTTAACTTTATCCACATTCCTTATTCAGATATAATTGTTGAAAGCACAAATATCATTTAAGAGAATTCTTTTCACAAAAACACGGTACGATGACGTCAAAGTTTAAATATTAGACGCGTCGAAACGATTGACTTCCATTGAATCTTGTTGTTGTTGTTGTTGTTGTTGTTGTTGTTGATTAGATCTTAGAAGTGTGAGCAAATGTAAACATTAAAGAAAACCACGTGTGACATCATTTATAGCAAATCTTTGTCAATGAATGTTATAAAACATATCCTAAAGTGCTACATTGAACTTGTTCTACTCTGCAAGCTAGTCATGGACGATTAGCAAGACAACACAAAGAACATTTGAGACAGCTGAGATGTGGTTTATCAGAAAAGTGTTACAAATTCCACGGACAGCAACAATTACAAATGAAGAATGCTTAAAGCGAGCTGGAGAAACATGAAATATCATCAACATTATATGGAAGAAACACTCCACATTTATTGGGCACGTGATTCGAAAGGAAGGCATTGAAAATACTATAACAACAGGCAGAATGAATGGAAAGAAGAGTAGAATAAAATCAAGAGAACAAATATTGAAAGACTTATGAATGACTTAATAAAAGATCACCAACTGAAATTATGACGTGCATGAAGGACCGAGTGATGTGGAGAGTGATAGTCGGTTACACCAATCGGCATGGCACCTGATGATGATAATGGTGCGTTCAATGGATATCGAGGAGTGTATAGATGTACTACATGGTGACAATGGTGTGTTCATTGGATATTGAGGAGTGTAGAGATGTATTACATGATGATAATGGTGCGTTCAATGGATATCGAGGAGTGTATAGATGTATTACATGATGATAATGGTGTGTTCAATAGATATCGATGAGTGTATAGATGTACTACATGATGATAATGGTGTGTTCAATAGATATCGATGAGTGTATAGATGTACTACATGATGATAATGGTGTGTTCAATGGATATCGAGGAGTGTATAGATGTACTACATGATGATAATGGTGTTTTCAATGGATATCGAGGAGTGTAGAGATGTACTATATGATGATAATGGTGCGTTCAATGGATATCGAGGAGTGTATAGATGTATTACATGATGATAATGGTGTGTTCAATAGATATCGATGAGTGTATAGATGTACTACATGATGATAATGGTGTGTTCAATAGATATCGATGAGTGTATAGATGTACTACATGATGATAATGGTGTGTTCAATGGATATCGAGGAGTGTATAGATGTACTACATGATGATAATGGTGTTTTCAATGGATATCGAGGCGTGTAGAGATGTACTATATGATGATAATGGTGCGTTCAATGGATATCGAGGAGTGTATAGATGTACTACATGATGATAATGGTGTGTTCAATAGATATCGAGGAGTGTATAGATGTACTACATGATAATAATGGTGTGTTCAATGGATATCGAGGAGTGTATAGATGTATTACATGATGATAATAGTGTGTTCAATGGATATCGAGGAGTGTATAGATGTATTACATGATGATAATAGTGTGTTCAATGGATATCGAGGAGTGTAGTGATGTACTATATGATGATAATGGTGTGTTTAATAGATATCGAGGAGTGTATAGATGTACAACATGATGATAATGGTGTGTTCAATGGATATCGAGGAGTGTAGTGATGTACTATATGATGATAATGGTGTGTTTAATAGATATCGAGGAGTGTAGAGATGTACTACATGATGATAATGGTGTGTTCAATGGATATCGAGGTGTGTAGAGATGTACTACATGATGATAATGGTGTGTTCAATGGATATCGATGAGTGTATAGATGTACTACATGATGATAATGGTGTGTTCAATAGATATCGATGAGTGTATAGATGTACTACATGATGATAATGGTGTGTTCAATGGATATCGAGGAGTGTAGTGATGTATTACATGATGATTTTTTTTATTCTTGTGAAATAAGCGCTACATGAAGTTGTTTGGGGACGTATCTCAATTGTCTGGTCTAGCTAAGACCATCTTGCAAGGAACAGTGAAAGGAGAGGTCGGCAGAGAAAGAGATAACAAGGTAACATCAAAGAATGCGCAAGCCCTGACTTTGCAGTGTCCCAAAGAATGGCAGCAGAGAGAGAGAGAGAGAGAGAGAGAGAGAGAGAAAGAGAGAGAGAGAGCGATAAATGGAGAAGGTTGACAAAGTCTAACAGTGGCGCCCCATTCACTTCTAGGGTTATGAAAAGACGAAGAAAAAAAAACTGAATGACATTTTGTTCACACAAAAAACAATGTTATTTGTCATCGCTGCTGTCTTGATCATAAACCATTTGATGGGAACATCGCAACTGCAATGAATTTGATGTCTTGGATAGAGTAAGATAAAAATCATCTAAAGAGATAAACAAAGCTAACTACGGATAACAGCAAAGAAAAAGATTCAAGAAGACTATAAAGAGGAGAAGAAAATGAAGATAAGAGAAAACATTGAAATGAATAAGTGCACAAAGGAGACCGTATAAAACTAAACATATTAACATCGCGCATGCAAACTACGTTCAAACTAGAATCTACATTTATTTTTTTAAATCATCGGTCGACACAAAGCACGCATTCTTTAAAAAAAAAATGAAAGTAATGTTCGAACAAGAATAAACTCGTAATAATTATATAATGTTAACAAAATTAATGTAAATTATTGTATGATTCCCAAACAAGAGGTCACCTTACATATTGACGTGATTTTCAAACAAGAAAAACCATCAAACTATCACGATTTGACAAAACGTAATCCGGAATGGCTGAAATAATTACACACCGCAAAAAAAAAAAAAAAACACAAATACGTTGTTAAAGGGGGGAAAATGCAAGAGACACAAACAAGTTAACAATTTACATAACATCATAAGATAGACAAAAAAAGAGCGTGAAATTTTATGGCAATTATTTTATGAAGGTCAAACAAGAGTGAAACTTTAATGTCAATTATTACATGAAGCCTAAAGAAAGAGAATTCAACCTAACTGTCAATTATTACATGAAGTCTAAAGAAAGAGAATTCAACTTTACTGTCAATTATTACATGAAGTCTAAAGAAAGAGAATTCAACTTTACTGTCAATTATTACATGAAGTCTAAAGAAAGAAGGGGCAACTTTACTGTCAGTTATTACATGAAGTCTAAAGAAAGAAGGGGCAACTTTACTGTCAGTTATTACATGAAGTCTAAAGAAAGAGAATTCAACTTTACTGTCAATTATTACATGAAGTCTAAAGAAAGAAAGGGCAACTTTACTGTCAGTTATTACATGAAGTCTAAAGAAAGAAGGGGCAACTTTACTGTCAGTTATTACATGAAGTCTAAAGAAAGAGAATTCAACTTTACTGTCAATTATTACATGAAGTCTAAAGACAGAAGGGGCAACTTTACTGTCAGTTATTACATGAAGTCTAAAGAAAGAAGGGGCAACTTTACTGTCAGTTATTACATGAAGTCTAAAGAAAGAGAATTCAACTTTACTGTCAATTATTACATGAAGTCTAAAGAAAGAGAATTCAACTTTACTGTCAATTATTACATGAAGTCTAAAGAAAGAGAATTCAACTTTAATGTCAATTATTGCATGAAGTCTAAAGATAGAAGGGGCAACTTTACTGTCAGTTATTACATGAAGTCTAAAGAAAGAAGGGGCAACTTTACTGTCAGTTATTACATGAAGTCTAAAGAAAGAAGAGGCAACCTTACTGTCAGTTATTACATGAAGTCTAAAGAAAGAAAGGGCAACCTTACTGTCAGTTATTACATAGTCTAAAGAAAAAAGGGGCAACTTTACTCTCAGTTATTGCATGAAGTCTAAAGAAAAAAGGGGCAACTTTACTGTCAGTTATTACATGAAGTCTAAAGAAAAAAGGGACAACTTTACTGTCAGTTATTATATAGTCTAAAAAAAGGGGGCAACTTTACTGTCAGTTATTACATGAAGTCTAAAGAAAAAAGGGGCAACTTTACTGTCAATCATTACATGAAGTCTAAAGAAAGAAGATTGAGTATAAAAAATAGAGACCAATGTACTCTAAATTATCTGGAAAAATATCTTTTTCCACATACAAATGAATGTTTTATTCTGTTCAATGTCAACTTGAGCGACGAACGTTATCAATACCGAATCCTTAAATTATCAATGTAGTGTACGAGTTTTCTTCTAAATAAATAAATAACGATCCACAAATAATATCAAGGTTTTAAAACACAATTTAAAAAACCCAGCACAACTTGGCATAATAGCAATGAAAAGTGTATGTTTATTTTATACAGCAAGACATTACGTAGTTTCAATAAGCTGCAACATTGAAAAGAGCTAAACACAAAAGAGAATTTCCTTGCAGATGTTGTTGAGTATAAAATATCAGTTATTCATCAGTAATATGACATGCCATTATTAGTTGTATGAATGATATCTACAACAGCGGATATATACCAGACGACCTGCTCAAATCAATATTCATAGCCCTACCAAAGAAATCAGGTGCGATTGATTGCGATGATCATCGCACAATAAGCCTTACGAGTAATATGACTAAGATATTACTAAGAATCATCATGTGAAGAGTGCGAAACAAAATCAGTCCAGAAATTAGCGATAAACAGTGTGGTTTTGTTGGAGGTAAAGGAACGAGCAATGGCATATATATCATAAGATCTTTAGTAGAAAGAGCTATAGAGGTGAAAACAGATCTATACCTATGTTTCATAGATTACACCAAAGCATTTGACAAACTAAATCACCAAGAAATAGTTACAATTTTAGAAAGCATAAACGTTGACAGCAAAGATCTAAGAATAATAAAGAACACGTACTGGCAACAAACAGCGGCCATAAGAACTGGAAACCAATTTGGAATGTTTCAACAAATGAAACTAGGTGTTAGACAAGGTTGTGTGCTGTCACCAGATTTGTTTAATGTTTATAGTGAGATTATTTTAAGATCCATAAGGGACATGCCTGGAATAACAATTGGAGGTCATAATATAAATAATCTAAGGTATGGTGAGGATACAGTCTTAATCGCTAAGAGTGAAAATGAGTTACAAGAAATGTTGGACATTATAGTGAAAGAAAGCAAAAATAAAGACTCAGCAAAAAGACAGAGGTAATGGTAATAACAAAGAAAAAGACGTCACCTCAGTGCAAAATAAAGACAAGTGGAACAATATTTAAAATAGGTAAATGAATATAAATATTTGGGAAATTTGTTAACCTCAGACGGAATATGTACAAAAGAGGTGAGATGCAGAATGGCTCAGGCAAAAGCAGCTTTCCAACAAATGAGGAAGATACTATGCAATGGATTTCTGACAATAGAAACAAGAAAAAGAGTTCTTAAATGTTATGTCGAGCCAGTCTTAACATATGGATGCGAATCATGGACAATAGGACAACAGGTAAGAAAATCACTGGAGTCTGTAGAAATGTGGTTTTACAGAAGGATGTTGAGAATACCATGGACAGCTAAGAAGAGTAATGAAAATGTTATGAGAGAGGTCAAAGCAAAAAGAGGGCTAATTTCTAATATTAGGAAGAAACAATTATCATTTTTTGGCCATGTAATGAGAAGAGAACAACTGGAATATATTGTAACAACTGGAAAAATTGGGGGATGAAGAGATAGATGGAAACAAAGAGAGAAAATAAAAGACAGCTTAAGAGAATGGCTTGGCAGAAGGTCAACAACAGATATGATAAAAAGCTGTCGAGATCGAAAGTTGTGGAGAGACATGATCACCTACGCCAGCAAGCCCGGTACTTGATGATGATGATTATTAGTTGTAATTAAACAAATTCAATCTTTTATGCTTCTGTGTCGTTGATGTTTTCGGGATGATTTCATGTTAGTACGCTTGTCAGTAAATCATCATCATCGAGTGCCATCTCCGCAACGAAGGTTACCTACCATGGAGCGCCATGTCAGTAAATGGTGGATATCAAAATAACATATCATTCCCTTTTAGCTACAAATCATGCTCTTTAATTCTGTATAATGATTCTATCTAATTCTATATAGTGAGTCTACATAATTCTTTCTAATTCGATATCATTCACTCCAGTGCTATTTCATTCTATCTTATTCTATATTAATCTCTATGATTCAAATCTTATATCATTCTATCTTATTCGTTATTCATTTTTTTTCCTTGTAACTTCCTCTGATGCCTTTTCGGTTGTCGAGAGAGATAGAACGGTTTAGTTTTTTATAATCAGGCAGCCTCCACCAATATCAGCAATACTAAAAATGGAAGAAAAAAAGTGGTAAGGTGACAGCTTTACGTGGTAATGGACAAAACAAAAGTCGACGTTTCGGCCAAGTAGGCCTTCAGCTAGAACAACAAACAACAAACACAATATATATATATAAGGATATGTAGACAAATCTATTGGATGGAAGGAAAAGAAAACAAACGATGAAGTCTTAAAACAACTAAAAATGAAAAGAGAACTACTAAACACAAGTGAAACAAGACAAATGCGAATTTTGGGCCATTTTAAAAGACACAATAACCTACTAAAAGTAATCATGGAGGGGAAAATACAAGGTAAAAGAGGCAGAGGCAGACCAAGACTAACATGGACGAGTAGCATCAAAAGATGGACAAATCAGCCTATGACAACCTGCACCATCAACGCAAGAGACAGAGCAGAATGGCGCTACATGGTAGCCAACCTTCGTTGCGGAGACGGCACTCGATGATGATGAAACAAATCTAACTACATGGCGATAATATGCTAGATACTCAACAAAGGAAATAAAAAAAAGGGTCACTTCCCTGTGTTCCAGAGCGTGGTCAGCCTCCGAATTGACTAAAATGAAACGTCGACTTTTGCTTTGTCCATTACCACGTAAAGCTGTCACCATACTACTTTTTTCTTATTTTTTTAAGAATTCCTATTATCATCAGCTTTACAGCAGTTTCACATCTCTATGCATATTGATGCCTTTACGTCTCCACCAATATCATTTGATGCTGTTTATATCCTATATGTTGTCAGTCCATCTTTTCTGGGTCTACCACAGTCTCTTCTTCCCCTCCTATAGCATACATCATGTATTAGAGTCCCTTGGCGTTCCAGATGAGCAAACCGATTAATTTGCTGTCTCTATCCTACCTACCTACCTACCTACCTGCCTGCCTGCCTGCCTACCTGTCTACCTACCTACCTGCCTGCCTGCCTGCCTGATTACCTGCCTGCCTACCTGCCTATCTATCTATCTATCTATCTATCTATCTATCTATCTATCTATCTATCTATCTATCTATCTATCTATCTATCTATCTATCTATCTATCTATCTATCTATCTATCTATCTATCTATCTATCTATCTATCTATCTATCTATCTATCTATCTATCTATCTATCTATCTATCTTATCTATCTTATCTATCTTATATATCCATCCATCAATCCATCCATCCATCCATCCATCCATCCATCCATCCATCCATCCATCCATCCATCCATCCATCCATCTATCCATCCATCCATCCATCCATCCATCCATCCATCCATCCATCCATCCATCCATCCATCCATCCATCCATCTATCTATCTATCTATCTATCTATCTATCTATCTATCTATCTATCTATCTATCTATCTATCTATCTATCTATCTATCTATCTATCTATCTATCTAAAAAAAGAAATAAAAAAGTAAAAACTAATATTTAGAAAATGATATTTCATGCTTGCTATTTACACACGAAAAAGAAATTGTAAAAAAATATTTCTATCTATCTATTTATTGTCCTTTCGAGCCGAAGGCGGCACATAGGGCAGAACTACAATCTCAAAAACAGAAACCTTGCGTGCCAAAATGGCACATCTTGCAGAGATCACTGCTTCTAAAATCTATGGCTCTGTTTCCATAACAATGCTTTTTACAATGACAGCTTGTCAAGCCCTAGATCAACCTCATAGTTGCCTCTTACGACATGCCTGGAAGGTCACAGTGTCACTATTCTTTACTTCCCACATAATGAGAGGTTGTCTCTATTACCCTCTCTAATTCTATATCGTCCTCTTATGTTTCATTACCGTTCTCTCTGTATCATTACTTATCTAACATTTACATTATCTTTCCTTGCTCCTTATCTTCTGGTTTGCATTAACAATCCATCTATTTTTCATTTCCATTGTTTTCTTCGTCTTCCTTTATTTAATAGAAAATTTCATTGCGTCGTAGTATGCACCTTATACTAACTGACAATAATAAATTTAATTTAATTATTAAGTTTTATTATTAACTTGTACTAACAAGTTATAATTACGCATTATTCATCAGCACGTATTTGTTCTGGACTGCAGTTTTAAGCCTTCAGGGTTATTTAACCTTTCAAGAATGTTCGTAGTCAGAGTTAGCTCTCATTCCTTTTTATTAAGTTTCTCTTTCCATTTATATATATAAGTATATATGCAAATTAGCCATACCATCAGAGAGAGAGAGAGAGAGAGAGAGAGAGAGAGTGAGAGAGAGTAAGAGAGAGTGGTAGAGAGAGTGTGAGACAGAGTGAGACAGAGTGAGATAGAGAGAGATCAACGAACTTCTATTTGCAGACGATCGGGCACTAATACATGGAGAAATAGAAGACCTACAAGCACACTTTAATACACTCAACAGCACAGGCACAAAATACAACATGAAACTCAATATAAACAAAACAGAAGTCATGTATATCGCAAAAGAAAAACAGAACATTAACATAACTTTAGAAAGCAGGCAACTAAAATAAGAAGAGGAATTTAAATACCTAGGAAGGCTGTTGACAAACGACAATTCACAAACAGCAGAAATAGACTCAAGGTGCATCAAAGCTTGTCAAATAATTGGACAGTTATCACCACTACTGTTCAACAAGGAAATAACTCTAGAGACGAAACGGGCACTGTACAATACAATCTTCATCCCAACGTTGTGCTACAAATGTCAGACCTGGACTCTAGATGCAAGAAAAATAAGAGAAATAACTTCTGCTGTGATGAAGTGTGTTAGACGAATGTCAAGAAAAAGCCTGAGAGACAAGGTCAGAAACAAAGAACCGAGAAAAAAAAATAGGAATAGCCCAGCCATAGAATATATAAAGGAACAACAGATAAAATTAATCTTTAATCTGTTTTGGTTTGGGTTTCTCTTTCAGTCGCCAGGCTTACTTCTGTAAATGGATATTGCTGGTTCAGAGATACGTTTTGGTGACCTTGTTTGTCGTGGCATTCAAAAACTTCTAGACACAGATCAGTAAGCTGAAAGATACAGCGGTCTTGGTAGGGATAGAAGTATAGGCAATGTAAGCTGGCCCATGGGTGTGTATTAACGGGTGCCCAAGTCGATGACAGATTTGGGAGCAATGTGGTCATGAAGTAAGACATTGGCCTCTAGACAGAAAGATCAGGGGTTGAAATCCCACCACAGGCAATGGGAAAATGTCAAAATTAAATTTGAAAATTATATCCGTCGTGGATTTATCCTAACACACACACACACAACCCCCCCCCCTCCCCCCCCCGCCTTAGTAATCTTGTTGGGAAAGTCACCAGACTGAGCTACCGACGTTCGAGCAACCCATGTTCGATTCCCGCTGGGAGCAGTGTGAGTTGTACTCGTGGTTGGAAAAAAAATACCCCCCTCGGTCTACCCAGCCACTGGTAGAAATAGGTACCAGGGTAGTAATCTTGGAAGGTGAGGAATGCCGGCAAACATCTGAGTTTCTATGCCTGAAGCGACACTGTCCAGAGGTCTCCGAACACTTCTGGAAAGGTGGCCGAGCACATATGGGTGAAAACTCGCGTAGACGCCGATTAAAGTCTCGCACTTTAACTTTACCTTCCCCTGGTCTCTGGGGAGTGAGATCCGATGTCTAGCCCTCTCGGAAAACGGTGAAAAACAGGAAGTCCCTCCTGTGTGCACGCGCAAGTTTCAGAATCCTTGGCAATTAAAAGTCAGCAATGAATAGCCTCTATTCAGACATAAATCGTTAAGCAAATCTATCCACACCGAAGACGGATGCGTCGGGTCCAAAGGCGCAGATATCGCGGCTTTGCGTAAACTAGCGACAATTCATCCACACCCACTTCTCAGGTGGACACTCAGAAGGAAAAGAAGATGATCGCAGACTCAGAAAGGTTGAGCAAATTGGAATTAGACAAAGAGGGTAGAGTCATGAGCACCTAAATAGGGGGCGCCAAAACATTTCCTAGTTCATTAAGTTCATTATTATGTATCAAAGTTACAAGAGTTTTTTTTAAACTCTTGTAACTTTGATAAATAATAATGAACTAGGAAATATTTTGGCGCCTCCTATGTGCTCATGACTCTACCCTCTTTGTCTAATTCCAGGAAGAGCAGACATCACTGAACATATATTTTACAAACGTAACTAAATCTTCTCTGTTCTTCTCTCATTTCACATAAGTGGTTTACAGTGAAGCACATTCTTGGTTGGGAGCAGCGACAGCTCAGTGGTTAGTGAACTGGGCTACAAAGGACAAGAGGTAGGGTTCGATACAAACCGACGGTTTCCGGTTCAGTCAGCCTTTAATGGGTACCGGATTTTTCTCTGGGAAAGTAAAGCGGCACGGGCCTATATCGACCACATTACCCCAAAAAATCATGTGCTGAAGGTCTGTAAAATGTATGGTCATCATCATCATCAAGTACTGTGCGTACTGGCGTAGGTGATCATGTCTCTCCACAATTTTCGATCTCGGCAGCTATTTATCATTTCTGTTGTTGACCGTCTACCAAGCCATTCTCTTAAGCTGTCTGTTATTTTTTCTCTTTGCTTCCCTCTATCTCTTCGTCCCTCATTTTTTCCAGTTGTTACAATACATTCAAGTTGTTCTCTTCTCATTACATTGCCAAAAAATGATGATTGTCTCTTCCTAACATTGGAAATTAGATCTCTTTTTGCTTTGACCTCTCTCAGAACCTCTTCATTACTCTTCTTAGCTGTCCATGGTATTCTCAACATTCTTCTGTAAAACCACATTTCTACAGACTCCAGTGATTTTCTTGCCTGTTGTCCTATTGTCCATGACTCGCATCCATATGTTAAGACTGGCTCTATGTAACATTTAAGAACTCTTTTTCTTGTTTCTATTGTCAAAAATGGATTGCATAGTATCTTCCTCATTTTTAGAAAGCTGCTTTTGCCTGAACCATTCTGCATCTCACCTCTTTTGTACATCTTCCGTCTGAGGTTAACAAAGTTCCCAAATATTTAAATTCATTTATGGTCACTAACACCATATTCCCTATTCGCCACTTGGCATGACGGGGGGTACTTTACTTTTTTTTTTTTTAATCATTCTTGGTTATATTGTTGACGTATTCCTTAAAAGTACTTTCCTTTTTTTTTGGCTAGATAGTTAAAAATGAAGACACATTACAAGACTCAAACACTGAAAATAAATTATAAACACTGTCTTACTGAGGAAGATAAAGGTAAAGCTCGAGACTTGAATCGGTGTCTTAGCACGCGAGTTTTCACCCATATGTGCTCGGTCATCTATCCAGAAGTGTTCGGAGACTTCTGGATAGTGTCGCTTCTAGCATCGCTGGCTAGAGACAGAGATTCTTTCAGGCGGGGAGTGGAGAATGCATTGCTCTGTGGGAGATCTGGCTAGAGACAGAGATTAGTTCAGGCGGGGTGTGGAGAATGCAATGCTCTGTGGGAGATCTGGCTAGAGACAGATTCTTTCAGGCGGGCTGTGGAGAATGCGATGCTCTGTGGGAGATCAGGCTAGAGGCAGATTCTTTCAGGCGGGCTGTGGAGAATGCAATGCTCTGTGGGAGATCTGGCTAGAGGCAGATTCTTTCAGGCGGGCTGTGGAGAATGCAATGCTTTGTAAAGGACACGCAACCCGATTATGACGAGATAGTTTATGGTGTTGGGCTAACGAATTCGAGCATGGACTGCAAGCTGTCAGCATGTTATAACATATGTCAAGATTTTACCCCATCACTTCTCTAATAACAGGCTAACCAGAATCCAAACGAGTAGGATCGAAAAGGTAGAGATACCCGGTATCCAAAAGTACCACGCTGAAGTCGGATGTATCGAGTCAAAAGACACAGATATCGCAACTCGCTGAAAGTCACAACACAACTACGTCCATTTGACGTCCCTTAGCGTAGGGGCGATGAAAAGGACTAATGGCAAATTATTATAATTATTTTATTTTTATAATTAATAAATAATGGCCAAACAGGCATCAGGTAAATAAGGTTGTTATATTATTATACTTAGCATTATGCTTGAACGACTCAGAGGGCATATCACTAGTGTACACAGGTTCCGATAATTAAGTCGACTAATTCAATAACAAATAAAATAAACACCAGCTGAAGATGTAACCTGTATTTTATTCAAAGTATGCCCCTTGTGCATTTGATACGGCGAGTGGCACGATCTAACAAACACTGGAGCGATCTCTGCAGTTCTTCTATTGGTATGGCCGTTAGAGTCGAGGTTACGGACCTTTTGATGTCATAGATATTGTCAAAGAAGTGTCCTTTCAATGGTAACTTTAATTTTGGGAGTAAAAAATAATCGCTGGGAGACAAATCTGAAGAATAGGATGTATGGTGGTGAACACAAACTTGTGTCGGAGCAAAAAATTCGAGTACAACTACCGCTCTGTGAGAAGGTGCATTATCATGAAGAAGGAAAAAGCTGCCAGGTGTTGAATACTCGGGCGGGACTTGGAGTATCCTTTTCGATAGAGGTTTCAAAATACTTCAATAAACTTTGGCAGTGACAGTCTGTCCCTCTGAAATGAATTCTTTGCGATTAACTCCCTTGCTGTCGTAGAAGCACACCAACATTGTCTTCACTTTCGAAGATTTTTGAAGATGCATTTTTTTGTTGTTGTTGTTGCCTTTTGGTGATTATATAGGGTGTCTCTTTAATGACTGTGCATTTTTTGTTGTTGAAATAATTACGCACCTAAATTTTATCTATGTATGACGTAATAGTTCAAGCACCATTTACGTGTTCATTTAAACATCACTGCTACATGATAGATCTGGCTTACAATGGTGTTAACGATTGAAGAAAGAGTATTTATAGTGGAGCATGTGTTCCGTAACGGCGGTAAGTATTCGAATGGGGTTGTTGAACAATTTGTGAATAGATTTCCTGATACACCAGTGCCTCATCGAAATACTGTGAGTAATTTAATAATCAAATTTCAAAACACCGGTAGTGTACATGATGTTAGCCGTCCTGGTAGACCATCTGTTCTTGAAGTAACATCTCTCAACATCCAGGACAGCATTCTAATGAGTCCTGGCAAATCAATAAGAAAGCTGGCTCAACAAGTACACAAATCAAGCAGTACTGTTCATAGAGTTCTGAAAAAAAAATTAAAGTTACACCCGTACAAATTTTCCGTCGTTCCTCAATTAAAAGAATTAGATCACCAATCCAGAATTAATTATTGTATGTGGTTTGAGAATTTTCTAGCCCAAGAAGGTGAGGAAATCCTTGATTTCACTTTCTTCACAGATGAAGCATGGTTCCATTTGTCTGGGTACGTGAATAGGCAGAATGATCGTCTTTGGAGTGATGAAAATACACATGCATTGCACCCAGTGCCTCTCCACGATCAGAAAGTAGGAGTGTGGTGCGCAATGAGTCGTCAGCGGATAATAGGACCTATATTTTTTAATGAAACAATAAATGCAGAACGTTACCGTACTTTAATTCTGGAACCGTTCATAGTACACCTTACAGAACGGGAAATTATGGAATCCTGGTTTCAGCATTATGGGGCAACAGCACACACAGCCACAACAACACTCAATTATTTAGAAAGCATATTTGCAAATCGCATTATTTCACGTGGAATCTGGTCTGCTCGTTCACCAGATCTAACACCCCCAGATTATTATCTGTGGGGGGCATTGAAGGGGAAAGTTTATGAAAATAATCCGCAGACAATTAATGACCTAAAGACTGAAATAGTAGACAAGATTAAACAAATATCACCAGACATTATTCTGGAGGTTTTCGCAAATATGGAAAGACGAATCACGACATGTCTTGAGGCCCGTGGTGGACATTTTCAACATATGCTTTAGGCACAACTTTATTGTGTTAATACCAACATTACCCATTATAAGCTCGCCGATAGCAGTCAAGTATATTTGAATATTTTACAATTTGTGTGACGCATTAGTTAACCGCATTTCTGGTGACGTTTTTCTTCCGAGAGTAGAAATTCACTGCACCTCGACTTTAAAAACACCCTGTACTTCCACTGAGTACTTTGGCGTTTAGTTATGGGATTAAAGAGGAAATTCAAAATTTCATCTTTGCTGTAACAATCAAATTCAGGAATTGTTTATAATTGCAACATGTTTTGATGATACTCACTAAATACGCTGATATTTTGATGACGTAACAAGGCACCTCTAACTAGGTCAACAAAATGGTGGTTTGTTTGTCGTCTGCTGATCGGGCGACGATGAAAAGTTGTCAGATACTACGTTGTCTTGAAGGGTGTCTCTTTGGATTCCATGCTTCGCTTTCATTGACGTCATTTTGTCTTGGCCTTAATAAATCAGTCGCATTACTTAAGTGTCGGACCGTGTGTATGTGCGTGCGTGCGTGTATAAAACAACCACACAAAGAATGAATGAAATGGTTCAGACACTTGGTAAGAAGGAAACCAGATCAGACAACATCCAAAGCTTTCTGCCTCAATGCATCAGGACAGAGAGCAAAAGAGAGACCAAGGATATGGACAGACGGAATAAAGACATATACACATACAAAAACATTTCTATTCTCACATCGTCCAGACACGCACAATAGCGGCATTACATCTAAAAGAGAAGTGACCAAAATTAACAAGCAATACAACATAAACAGTCATCAGATTATAGTATAAATTCCTTCTTCCTTTTGTGACGCTTCAAGACAACAGCAGATGGACACACGAAAGAAAGAAAAAGCCACAACAGATTGAAGAACCATCTTTTGAAATCCTAAAGTTAGGAGCCTCTGATGAATGTGACTGTAGCACAGACAAAATGACTGCTGAACAATTGCTATAATTTATGCCCAAGCTATGATTGTTAAAAAGTAAGGATAATAATGATAGTTGTCTCACTTGTGAGGAAAGGGAGACTAGAGGGAAAAAAATGAATAATGTAGTTGTTTCCCTTGATAAGAGATTTTGAGTACGAGTTGAAGGTAGTGACAGCAGCAGGCTACACAGACCACTTAGAAGTTAGATCAGGCGTAAGACAGGGGTGCATACTATCCCCCTACTGTTTATTACATACATGGACCATATATGCAAGCTAGCCAACCCATCAGAGACAGAAATCAACGAGCTTCTATTTGCAGACGATCCGGCACTAATACATACAACAATAGAAGACCTACAAGAACACCTAAACAAACTCAACATCTCAGGCACAAAATAGAACATGAAAATCAACATCAACAAAACAGAAGTCATGAACGTCGCCAAAAATAAACAGAACATCAACATAACTATAGAAGGCAGACAACTAAAATAAGTCCAAAGAAATTAGGTTCAATACTAAAATAAAAATTGTCAATTCCAATGTTAAGTTAGTCTTATTATAAGGCTATGGACAACAACACAAATGACAATCATGAAGATATAGACTTTCATTAATGGATTCTTGAGCAGAATAAAAGGAAGGAAATGGCAGGACAAAGTCACTAACATAGAATCATGGAAAAGTACCAGTCAAATACCAGTGGACAAAGAGATACAATGAAGATATTCCTAATAAAGCATCAGTTTCATGGTTCTCCCTTAACAATCATATCGTTAATATGACCACACCGGTAGTACGAATGGGAGCTGATGAGGTGACCAGGGACAAGTTGATGACATACCTCGGAGTTAAGTTTGATCGCAGCCTGTGTTTTCGGGACCACGTCGGCCATGTGATAACAAAATCCCGCAAAGGATTAGCCGCCTTGAAGGTCATGGCAGCTGCCAACATCGAGCAGAGGCTACTTACTCTTCTGTTCCAGGGATTAGTCCTCGCACCAATCGAGTATGCCCTGGCCATTCTTACTGTCAGTACGACTCAAATTGATAGGCTGGAGAAAATACAAAATGAAGCCATGCGCATTATCCTGGATGTACGAGGGACACTCCCTGTGTGGCAATGAGGTATCTTCTTGACTTTCCAACCATTGATGACAGAATCAAGATCTGGAGAGCACGAGCATACCTGAAGATTAGTACAGATACAGAGCATCCATTGCACCACGTGCTCAACACAGAGAAAGGTACCAGGCTAAAAAGAGGCAAATCATGGTGGGCCGAGCAGAAGATGTCATCAAACAGGTCTGTGGGCTTACCAATCTCAGCGTTGGTGAGGAGTGGATACGGTGCATACGTCATTCAAGGGGACTTTCTCATGTATTATCACACTCGACAGGAAAAGTAGGGAACAGAACCCGGTCGTGGTTAATGCTGAGGTCAACGGTCTCATCTGCGATAACACCGATGAGAAAGATGCAGTCATCTATACAGACGGATCTGTAAGACGACACGAAAGAAGTGCATGGGCATTTACAGCACGTTCGGCAGGCAGAATAGCCAAGGAAGACAGTGGTGCATACGCCATGACCACGAGTAGCATGACAATGGAGGTGATGGCAGTGACCAAGGCATTCAAATGGTTAGAGTCACAAGACTACATCCACGCATGTATACTGAGTGATTCGATGAGCATGATAAAAAAGTGGAGGCGGGCTTTGTACGCATGCAATGGGTAGAGTCGTTGCAGAAATCCAAAATACGTAAGGTCACCTTTGTCTATGTCCCTGGACATGCGGGAGTACGGGGAAATGAGAGAGTGGACAGGTTGGCTAGCTGCGCTGTCGTTAAGGACGGGCAACCGATGGATAGGGCGGACATCATCAATGCCCTCCGAGATGTGGGAAGAGCACAGGACTTCGACAAACACAGATCAATGTCGCTTCTTCGGATGATGGAAATGGGAGTTAAGATGGGCACAGCCAGAAATGAGAAACTTGGTGGCCGTGTAAGAAGACTTATCAACCAACATAGAACTGGAGTCATCAGTCGCTGGACACTGAGGGAATTGCTGAGGAGGGGATCTGAGCACCTATGGACATGTTCGGAGTGCAATGATGATGACCCGCAAACAACTCAATAACTCAATACAATGAAGATGATGGCTCTGAATGGGACATACATTGTGAAAACCAATTGGGAGTATTATACAACAGGGCCTTTTTTGGAATCACCAGGGGTTTGGATCACGAAACATTTTTGGAGAAGACAGATGGAAGCAGAGATGAAGATGATGGGGATGTTATGCAATGATCTCAAAAGAATAGCAAGCAACAGAACAGCCTGGAAAGTGTTAGATCTGTGCTCTACAGAGATTTGAAAGGAAGAAGAAAAACAAATAAACCTCAAGAAAACTGATGCACACCTAAAGATAAATCCCATAGAAACTGCTGCACACCAAAAGATAAATCCCATAGAAACTGCTGCACACCAAAAGATAAATCCCATAGAAACTGCTGCACACCTAAAGATAAATCCCATAGAAACTGCTACACACCGAAAGATAAGTCACATAGAAACTGCTACACACCAAAAGATAAGTCCCATAGAAACTGCTACACACATAAAGATAAGTCCCATAGAAACTGCTACACACATCATAAAGCATAGAAACTGCTGCACACCTAAAGATAAATCCCACAGAAACTGCTACACACATAAAGATAAATCCCATAGAAACTGCTACACACATAAAGATAAATCCCACAGAAAATGCAGCACACCTAAAGATAAATCCCACAGAAACTGCTACACACCTAAAGATAAATCCCACAAAAGCTGCTACGCACCTAAAGATAAATCCCACAAAAGCTGCTACGCACCTAAAGATAAATCCCATAGAAACTTATACACACATAAAGATAAATCCCACAGAAACTGCTACACACCTAAAGATAAATTCCATAGAAACTGCTGCAAACTGAAAGATAGATCTCTAACAACTGGCTACGTACCAACAGATATATTTGACACAAACTACTGCAAATGTTAAGATAAAAATCTCACACAAACTAGTACACATCTAAATCTCCATAAACTATTACATAAAAATACTGGTAAACATATTAAACACTTCTGTGAAAAAATTCACACTAAATACTGCATATTGAATGAAAAAAAAAATTCACACTAAACTGTAAAGATTGAAAGAAGAACTCATATACAAACTTTTACATCTTAAAATCTGATATAACCATAATCCCATATACATCTCAAACATACACCCACACACAAACTATCGACCTTTCGAGCCATAACCGGCCTATGGGGCATAGACTCAGATACTCTTTCCCTATTTAGAAAATTATTTTTTCTAGCAGTCTCAATCCCTGCAAAGATCTTTTATCAAATCTCGCCATTTGTCTCTGTTCTGTGCAAGCATCTCACTCTCATTGAGGGAGCTGATTCCTGCTGTCTTTGCCTCTTTGATCAATGTTCTTCTCAGAGTTTCTTTGGGCAAACCTCTTTTCCTCTTACCTGTTGTTTCCTACAACAACAACAATAACAGCAAACAGCAATAATAAGATATAACAAGGAGAACTCTACACCCATGGACATAAAAAGAGGAGTAAGACACGGGTGCATCCTATCACCAAGCTTGTTCTATCTATATACACTGAGCAAATCTTTAAAAACATCTCAGAGATACCAGGCCTAAGCATTAATAGAAAGATAATCAATAACCTAAGATATGCTGATGATACTGTTCTACTAGCAGAAAATCCTAAAGACCTACAACAATTGCTTAATGTGATAAACATAACAAGCAAAAAATATGGACTAGAAATGAATATCAAAAAGACTAAAACTATGATCATAAACAAAGAAAATTCTCAAGACCTACAATTAAATATCACAGTTGAGGGAATACATTTGGAGACAGTCCAGAGCTACAACTACCTGGGACATACTAAAACCAATGATGAAAAATGCAAAACTGAAATAAACAAAAGAATAGGTATGGCAACAAGTAATTTTAATGCCATGAAAAATATACTAACAACAAAACAAATATCAGCAGGGCTGAAACTAAGAATGGCAAAATGTTACATCTTCTCAATATTCCTGTATGGTGCAGAAACATGGACATTAGACAAGAAAACAGAACAGCAAATTGAAGTCTTTGAAATGTGGATTTATAGAAGAATAGGTAGAATTGGATGGAAACAAAAGATAACAAACAATAAAGTTTTAAAACAAATGAAAATAAAAAGAGAACTACTAAATACAATTAAGACAAAACAAATGAAATTTTGGGGCATGTTAAAAGACACAACAGCCTACTAAAAGTAATATTGAAAGGAAAAATACAAGGTAAAAGAGGCAGAGGCAGACCAAGACTAACATGGACGAGTAACATCAAAAGATGGACAAGTCAATCTATGTCAGCCTGCACCATCAAAGCAAGAAATAGAGTAGAATGGCGATCCATGGTAGCCAACCTTCGTTGCGGAGAAGGCACACGATGATGATGTTGTTTCCTACTTGAGGGCTTGCTTTGCTATTTGGTTATTACCTCTTCTGATCACATGTCCTACATAGTCTTTTCTTGATTACTGATGATATTAGTTGTTGATTGGTGATTTCTCTAATTTCCTCGTTTGTTTTGAATTCGTTCCACGCAATACCATATATTTTCCGAAGACATTTAGGCACATCAAATGTGTTCAACTTTGTTTCTATGTCTTTTGTTGTTTTCCAGCTCTTGCATGCGTACGTAAGGTTGATAGTACATTTGATTTGAATAGTCTAAGTTTTGTTTTTGTGCTGATGAGTTTTCAAGGCTTCTGAAAGACATTGTTGCTTTACCTATTCTGATTCTAATTTCTTTACTTGTATCCCCTTCCTGATCAATGTGACTTCCAAGACTGATAAAGTGATCACCTCTTGCACTGTTTTGTTTTCCATGTATATTCTGTCATCTGCTGGAATTAAGCTTTTCATGACACACACAAACTATAACACATTATAAGACTCACTGGCAATTGAACATTTAGAGGAGTAAGGAAAAACACACAAAAACTAAAGGCTATATGTATGTCCATTATGGACATGTATTTATTTACTGAATGTCATGAATTCATGCACAGCGTATTGCTACAAACAGATTCGCCAGGAATCATTTCACAGCTCGTTTCTAATGTCCATAGACAGCTTCTATCACAAACAAGAAACATTTCATGAATGGTCTAAGCAAATAACACTTCTATAACCACACTTTGGTACAGTCTACATTAGCAGCATACAAAAGCTATGATGCACAATTTGTACATGCACCAGGGAAAGACACTTCTTGTATATGCCAGCCTAAATATTGAGGCAGGCAAGACTAATCAATGAGTTAACATTCTGAAATATGTGACTTTGGTGTCCTTTTCCAAACGCTCACATTCGCAGCATCTATCAGCCTTCACAATCCTGACTTTGTAGAAACTTCCCAATCATTCAAAATGATTAAGACTATGATTTATTCCAGCCTTCTCAACTGTCACATTAAATTTTCTTCTTAATAATCCTCACAATCCTGACTATGTTCAATCTTCTCAATCATTAGTTTATTCAAAGTTATTAAAACTATGATATTTTCAAG
Source organism: Megaustenia siamemsis (assembly GCA_032433765.1). Lineage (NCBI taxonomy): Eukaryota > Metazoa > Mollusca > Gastropoda > Stylommatophora > Ariophantidae > Megaustenia > Megaustenia siamemsis. The sequence goes on along the minus strand of JAVIAB010000041.1, from coordinate 48,293,414 downwards.
TCTTCTTATTTATGACATTAAATTTTTTTTTATTTTTTAACAAACCTTTACAATCCTGATTCTGTTCTCCTTCTGAAAGTATTTTGACACACCCTGTGTCATAACCATTTCAGTCAAGTCTGTTTTGACACAGTCTGCGTAACTCTGAGCCATTCCCAATCTAATTTGTATAAATATATTCCTACTTTTACATTTAATTATTTTATATAGTTTCTTGTAAAAACCCTTTACTGGAGAGTTCCTTCCTCCTTCTACGTGTGGTGTATACAAAGAAATTGTATAGAGTGTGATTTTCAGTTTGGATTAGCAATGTTTATTTCTGACAAAAAAACAGCTGATCAAAATGGCAATTGTTAGTATTGATTTTATTGCTAGAATTAAAGTGATGATGGCTGAAAATACTACTAAATTTAATTTTAAAGAAAAATGTTTAGAATAATGATAATATCTAATCAACAATAGGAGCAGCCGTGATTTCCATCAGGATTTACAGAAAAAAAAAGTCTTATGTTGGATATTTGTAAGTAATCAATAAATCAATAAGATAACAGTGAAGAGGAAATCAATAGATCATGATTGTTGATGACATGAGATAAGTTATTTTTATGTTACATCAATGAATCTTTTATGGCTGCTTGAAGACACATTGCTAATTGTTTCTGTTTTGCAAAATAATTCATTTTGGATTACTTTGACTCAATATTTATGATGGTAAGTTGGCAATTATGGTCTCAATTTCACATTTTCAATTTGTGTGTGTGTGTGTGTGTGTGTGTGTGGCCATTTATCTCCCATTTTTTTTCTGTATATCTTGTAGCATCTTTTAATAGGTGAAATCTAATTCCTTGTTCAATTTTCTAAAAATTCATATATGATATGTCATGTTTTACATACAGATAGGGAATGTAGTTTAATATTTAAAACCACATAGTCCATGAAAAATGTTGTCTCTGAAATCTCTTTTGCTGCAATGATAAAAATCTTATGTACTGAAAGAGTTAAATGCTCTCAATTACTTGATTCAAAGTCCTTAACTCTTTCTGTACGGAAGCTTTTTATCGATGCAACGGAAGAGATTGCAGAGACAAAGTTTTTCATGGTTTTAAGAGTCATTTTAAGAGTCAATCTACATATTTATATTTATCTAACATATAACATGTTATATATTAATATTAAGATAATTGAACAAGGTATTAGATTTCACCAATACCAAGATGATACAAGGCATGTAAAAAGAATATTGTTTGATGACGGTTCACAATAATCAAATTGAGAGTGATGCACTATGCGGCATAACATATGTGGCTGAAATCGGCATGATGCACAGTGCAGTGAAACGTATGAAAAGAGTTAAAGCCATGGAATATATTTCATCCAGTATTTTTTTATCATGAAATCCAAATTAAAAAAAAAAAAATGTGATTCCTACCTTTCTAATCAGACATAATTCAAATTATTATAATTAGCTATTCCTACCTGAAATTATTCAAATTATTTTTATCATTCGTCACTCCTAACTGAAATTATAATTTAATCATTTTTATCATTCGCTATTCCAACCTGAAATTATTAAAATTATTTTTATCTTTCACTATTCCAATTTGAAATATTCAAAGCATTTTTATAATTTGCAATTCCAGCCTGAGATTATTCAAGTTATTATTATCATTCGCTATTCAAACGTGAAATTGTTTAAATTATTTTATTGTGAACTATCCCAACTACTTTAACAACAGTATTATTCAAACTATTATTATCATGAAGTAATCTAACCTTTTTTAATTACGGCATTGAACATTCTTATTCATTACTCAACTATAATCAACCTTTGTTAGCATGACTTTATCCAATCTCTTTAATTATGACTTTACTTAACCTTATCAGCCATTAATTACCCTAAATCAAGATTTAATCTCACAATTTTAATCATTATCTTACTCTGCATGCTTATGACAAGTTCATAACTTTTATAATAATGTGAACATTAATAATTGTGAACCTGTTCAACATCCTTAACAAGTTAACATCACTTATCATGCATGACCTTGCACAATACCCATAATGATAAGTTAACATCACTTATCATGCATGACCCTACTCAATATCTTTAATGGTAAGTTAACATCACTTATCATGACCTTAATATCCTTAACGATGAGTTAACATCATGACCTTGCTCAATATCCTTAATGATAAGTTAACATCACTTGCCATGACCTTACTCAATATCCTTATTGATAAGTTAACATCACTTACCATGACCTTACTCAATATCCTTAATGATAAGTTAACATCACTTACCATGACCTTACTCAATATCCTTAATGATAAGTTAACATCACTTACCATGACCTTACTCAATATCCTTAATGATAAGTTAACATCACTTACCATGACCTTACTCAATATCCTTAATGATAAGTTAACATCACTTACCATGACCTTACTCAATATCCTTATTTATAGAATATTTTCATAATTTTGTAACGATCTTAGTCAACATTGATAATTATTACCTCATGCAAGAACTCTGTCTTTGAATTTAACAACATTACTGAGGGCATTTAGTAATGATTCTGTTCCAAATCTCTACTGCTAATCTTTTTCAACATTCCTTATCACCAATCTACCAAAATTACTTGCAGACCTCACACAAGGACTCACAGATGATACCATTCAACAAATTGTAATTATATTTATATCCAACATTCCTCTATATGATTGCACACAACAATCTATAATTCCTGATGCAAAATCCCAAGTGATAACCTTCAGCAGCAGTTTCTTTGCTTCCTCTTGCAATGGTTACAAAAAACGTAACCCTAGACTTCTCCCCTCCATAAAATAGTCGCACACCATTGGCACAAAATTGGATCACCGTCCATTGTAGGTGAATTAAAACACCCAATGCAAATAAATAGAACCACAACAAATTGGCAACTGATAAATCGCAGAAAAGATCATTTCTAATAAACCAAAACAAAACTCCACACATACAACCCCAAAAAAACACTTTTCCTATCCGGTACAATTTGAAAGAAAGGCATCAATATAATGTCCGATGCCATTATTCCCAATTTAAAAGTAGAAAAAAAATGAAACATAATGTCCTAAACATAATGCAACAATGTAGCTTTCTTAGATGTTGTAAAAAATGGAAGAAAAATTGATTAGTTTTGAAAACAAACATTGTCAGATGAACTATTTATCACCCTGTACGGACGGGTACAAACCTCAACTCATAAATACGGCAAAAATAAAATAATTGCCACAGCGCAACGTATGAAAGTGGGTAAACTGTTTTACTGTACGGCATCCCCTTTCAATAACAAAGGGAGGTTTAAAACAAGTTTGCTTTCTTGTATTGCTCAGAGTGGCCAATGCCTCCGTAAATACTGCTATGGTCCACTGTCATGGAAAAAGAAGAGCTGTCCAAGAGGACATATGTCTTTTTCGATGCAGGCAAATGAAAAAACACACAAACACAATAAACATCAACTCCAGGGCCAAGCGAAAAAGTTCCATATGGTCAAGGCCATCCGCTCGATGTAGGAATAATTTTGGTATATAAGCCATGACAACAGAGCTACCAACAGTGATATCAATAGGCGTGACCTGAAATATAGAAAGAAAAACTTTAAGCAAACAATAGACGGTTCAAATATCTATAAATTGGTACACCATATTTTTTTATTTGAGATTACTGTTGTCAAGGTACAGCAGCTTGTTCGAAAGACAAACTGTCATTTTAGTTATAATCTCAGAAATTTCACAACAGTTAAAGGTCAAAATACCCAGATTCTAATATATTTTCCACTCATTCTTGCAACTGATGGTATACAAGAGGGTCTAAACACATGACATTACGTGAAAAAATGTGAAAAAAATGTGAATTTTCCAGATTCATTCTTGCTTTAACGATACTTTAGTAGTTCAGAGAGTTTAAAAAAACAAAGCTATAAAGGCATCAAGATGCTTAGAGATGCGAAACTGCTGTAAAGCTGATGAAAATAATGACCATTTTAAAAAAAAGAGAGAAAAAAGTGGTATGGTAACAACTTTAATAGGTGAGAAACCAAACAAAAGTCGAACGATAGTTGAGCCAAGTAGGCCTTCAGCTGGAAAAACCGCCACTTTTTTGTCTTTTTTTTTTTTAAATTGTTTTTAAAAAACAAACCTTAACAGAAGAAACATTTCAAAGATTGACAGACTTGATATTTCCTGGAATGAAATATTCCAATAACCAGAACTATTGTTTTAAGCTAAAACGTCTAGTCAATTTGATTGAATGTACAATACAATAATCATATATAGGTTATTTTTGGAAATGAACAAAAAAGAGAAAGAAAACTAAATATCAATGATAATCAGTTGTGAAGACAGCATAATGATATGCCTCCATTTATAATGTGATACTTATAGCGATGACTTCCAGTTTGTCAAATCTTCAACTTGGGACTGTAATACAGCAGCTGTTTGTAGTCAAAGTTGTCTCTCATAGGAAAACTTCCTTACAAAGATCAATGAGCTTTTCCTACATAAGTTTACATAAAGTTTTCCTTATCTTAGACAACTTTCTTGACATTTGGTTCTTTTTTTCTTTTTGGTGCCCATACCTAAGGCACATGACTAATTTCTGATGGCGCGATAAGTCTTATTCTATTCTATCTATCTATCTATTGACCTTTCGAGCCGTAACCGGCCCATAGGGCGTAGACCAAGATACACCTTCTCCTATATGAATTTTTGTTCTAGCAGTTTTCTTTTAAAGATATTTTATTAAATCTCGCCATCTGTCTCTGTTCTGTGCAAGCAGTTCTATCTCATTGAGGGAGCCGATTCCTGCTGCTCTTGCCTCTCTCATCAATGTTCTTCTCAGTGTCTCCCTGGGTCTTCCTCTTTTTCTTTTACCTGTTGTTTCCCATATGAGGGCTTGCTTTGCTATTCGATTATTATCTCTTCTCATCACATGTCCAACGTATGACCATCGTCTTTTCTTTATTACTGAAGATATTAGTGGTTGATTGGCGATTTCTCTAATTTCCTCGTTGTTTTGAATTCGTTCCATTCTATACCAAGTATTTTCCTTAGACATTTATTTTTGAATGCGTTCAACTTTGTTTCTATATCTCTTGTTGTTTTCCAGCTTTCACACGCATACGTAAGGGTTGATAGTACATTTGATTTGAATAGCCTAAGTTTTGTGTTTGTGCTAATGAGTTTTGATTTCCACAACTTTTCAAGGCTTCTGAAAGACATTGCTGCTTTAGCCAGTCTGATTCTAATTTCTTTGCTCGTATCCCCTTCTCGATCAATGTGACTTCCAAGATAGATAAAGTGATCGATCTCTTCTACTGGTTTGTTTTCCATGTATATTTTGTCACTTGTTGGAATTAAACTTTTCATGACTTTAGTCTTTTCATGATTGACCTCAAGCCCAATTTTGCTGGCTATTGATGATAGTTCATTGTGTTTTCCTGCATCGTTTTTATCTGACTGCTGATGAGAACTATGTCATCAGCAAAGTCGAGGTCCTCCAAATGGTCTCCTTGTATCCATTCGATGCCTTTATTACCAGTGCAGCATTTCTTCATTATGAAGTCCATAACAATTCCAAATAACAAGGGCGATAAAATACATCCTTGTTTAACCCCAGTTTCTATTGGGAAACATTCGCTCAGTCCTTCCTCTGTTCGAACTGCACATGTGTAACCATCATACATGTCTTTGATAATATTTATGATTTTTGATGGTAAACCATATTGCTTCAGAATTTTCCACAAAGAATCTCTATGAATACTATCAAATGCTTTTTTGAAGTCGATGAAGTTAAGTACAAAAGGTTTTTGCTTTTCAATATGTTCCTCCAATATAAGTCGTAGAGTGAAAATGTGGTCAAGACAGCTTCTCCCTTTTCTAAACCCAGCCTGTTCTTCACGCATTACTGTATCTATTGAATCCTTTATTCTATTTAGGATGATTTTACAGAATAACTTTGAGGCAACTGACAAAAGTGTCACGCCTCTCCAGTTGTTACAATCTCTAAGATTGCCCTTTTTTGGGATCTTAACAATGATTCCTTTTTTCCATTTATGAGGCGTCTTCTCTGTTTTCCAAATGATGTTGAACATTTTTGGAGATGTATTAAATTATGGCTATCAATTGCCTTGAGGATCTCAGCTGTTAACTTATCCTCTCCAGCAGCCTTGTTATTGGTCATTAGCTTTAAGGTGGTTTCTATTTCACTCAAGGTGAAGTCATCTAAATTTACATCTAATTCTGCTGCTGGTGTTTCAGCTTCAAAATCTATTAAACTGTGAGGTAGTGGACGGTTAAGAATTTCTTTGAAGTGTTCTGCCCAACGGGCTTTTATGTCTGCGCTTGTTGTTAGCATTAATCCATATTTGTCTAGAATTGGTGTTCCACTGGATGTATAGGTGTTTGTCAGCATCTTTTGTACTGTATAGAGAGTTCTGCTGTCTCCTGTAATTGCAGCTGTCTCTGCTTTCTCTGCCAAGTTGTCTATATAAGCTCTTGTATCTCTTCTTGCCGAACTTTTCACTTTGTTGTCTAATTCTTTGTATGTTGCTTTTGCCAGAACCTTTCCAAGATCTGTCTTTACATTAGTCACGGCTCTCTTTGCTTCTCTTCTTTCTTTGATGTATTTCCATGTGGTGTCTGAGATCCAAGCTCGTTTTTCCATTTTCTTCAGTCCGGCACTTGCTTCTGCTGCTGTCATTAGTATTTTGCTCTGTGAGTCCCACATTTTCATTGATATCTAAGTCTATTTCACCGAGTGCTGAATAACAATTACTTAGCTCTATGTTAAACTTTTCCTTTATGGCTTCATCTTTCAGTTTATGACTATCAATTTTATGTGTAATTGACCTCTTCTGTTGGTTTCTAAATTTAATCTTATTTTCCCAATGCACAGGTTGTGGTCACTATTAACATCAGCACCTCTGTAAGCTCTTACATCTATTAATGATGATCTGAATTGTTGTTTAATACATAGGTGGTCAATTTGATTTGATGTTCTATCGTCAGGAGATATCCATGTTGTTTTGTTGAATCCTTATTCTATTGGTCACCTTCAAATAGGCTATAAAAAGTAAGTAAAGTAAAGTACCCCCGTCACGCCAAGTGGCGTATAGGGAATATGGTGTTAGTGACCCTATATTTTTACAGACCTTCAGCACATGATTTTTGGGGTAATGTGGTCAGTATTACGCCCGTGCTGCTTTACTTTCCCAGAAAAAAAATCCGGTACCCATTTAAGGCTGGGTGAACCCGGAAGCCGTCGGTTAGGATCAAACCCTACCCCCTTGTCCGTGGTAGTCCAGTTCACTAACCACTGAGCTATCGCAGCTCTCTCAAATAGGCTATACCCAGGGTAATTTTATTGTCTTATGTCTGGAAATCTGTCAAACACAGTCAATCAACAGTTTCTTGTCATCTTTTCAGTCACTAAGATTTAACTTTACTGTGTCTGGTAGGTAAAATTCCTTCACACTAATCTAGGCTTCACAATTAGATCTTTGCACCTATTTCTATGAATCTCTGGTAATCTGCTGTAACCCAGATTCATATCCCTATGAGAATGGCACTTAACTCTTTCCATACAGAAGCTTTTTATTAATGTTACTGAAGAGATTTCAGAGACAAAATTTGTTTCTGGTATTATATATATGTTTATTATATTATAATTAATTATATATACAATTATATATTTAATTATATTACATTTATGTAACATATTATACTATGCAATCCATTTTTGACAATAGAAACAAGAAAAAGAGTTCTTAAATGTTACGTAGAGCCAGTCTTAACATATGGATGCGAGTCATGGACAATAGGACAACAGACAAGAAAATCACTGGAGTCTGTAGAAATGTGATTTTACAGAAGAATGTTGAGAATACCATGGACAGCTAAGAAGAGTAATGAAAAGGTTCTGAGAGAGGTCAAAGCAAAAAGAGAGCTAATTTCCAATTTTAGGAAGAGACAATCATCATTTTTTGGCTATGTAATGAGAAGAGAACAACTGGAATATATTGTAACAACTGGAAAAATTGAGGGACGAAGAGATAGAGGGAAGCAAAGAGAAAAAATAACAGACAGCTTAAGAGAATGGCTTGGCAGAAGGTCAACAACAGAAATGATAAATAGCTGCCGAGATCGAAAGTTGTGGGGAGACATGATCACCTACGCCACTAGGCCCGGTACATGATGATGAACATATTATATATGAATTTTTACATAATTGAACAAGGAATTAGATTTCACCAATACCAAGATGATACAAAACATGTAAAAAGAATATGGTTTCATGACAATTCGCACTAATCAAATTGAGAGTGCTGCACTATGCGGCGAAATGTACGCGGCCGAAATTGCCAATGTGCACTGTGCATTGAAACGTAGGGAAAGAGTTAAGTACAACTTTCCATGGGAAATCTCAGTAAAAGCCTCTCAAATCTCATATCTAGTGAAAAATGTGTCACTTGTTACATTTTGATACATTTCATGCATTAGGAGCCACATTGTTACATGGTGCTTTTTAACAGGGGAACTACAGAACCTGCAGAAAAGAATGACTTATTTGTCCATATCATATTGGTTTATCTTCTATTAATGAAGACCATAGAAGATGGTCGGGTGTCCGGTTAGCGCAATCGATAGGCGGTTGGCTTACCACGGCAACAGCCGGGGTTCGTACCCTGGCGAGGACACCTGGGTTTTACTAATTCCCTAAAAATTAGTAGGAGCCGCGATAGCTCAGTGGTTAGTGAACTGGACTACTACGGACAAGGGGTAGGGTTCGATCCCAACCGACGGCTCCGGGTTCACCCAGCCTTAAATGGGTACCGGATTTTTTCTGGGAAAGTAAAAGCAGCACGGGCGTAATACCGACACATTACCCCAAAAATCATGTGCTGAAGGTCTGTAAAATATAGGGTCACTAACACCATATTTCCCTATACGCCACTTGGCGTGACGGGGGGTACTTTACTTTACTTTTATAGAAGATGGTCACAGGTCACCTAAATGAGTTTTGTGGGCCATGGGTTAGACCACACTGCTATAGATTAATTGATAAATATCAGATCTACTTAAGTAGAATGAACAAAGGGAGAGAAGAAATGACAGATCTACTTTAATAGAATGAACAAAGGGAGAGAAGAAATAACACATTCACTTATGTAGAGCAAACAAAGACAGAGAATAAATGACATATCACTTATGTAGAATGAACAAGGATAGGAAAGAAATGACAGATCTATCTAGAATGAACAAAAAAAGAGAGAGAAAGAATAGAGAGAGAAAGAGAGAGACAGACAGAAATGACAGCTCTATCTAGAATGAACAAAAAAAAGAGAGAGAAAGAGAAAGACAGACAGAAATGACAGCTCTATCTAGAATGAACAAAAAAAGAGAGAGAAAGAAAAAGAGAGAGAAAGAGAGAGATAGACAGAAATTACAGCTCTATCTAGAATGAACAAAAAAAGAGAGAGAAAGAAAAAGAGAGAGAAAGAGAGAGATAGACAGAAATGACAGCTCTATCTAGAATGAACAAAAAAGAGAGAGAGAAAGAAAAAGAGAGAGAAAGAGAGAGATAGACAGAAATGACAGCTCTATCTAGAATGAACAAAAGAGAGAGAGAGAGAGAGAGAGAGAGAGAGAGAGAGAGAGAGAGAGAGAGAGAGAGAGAGAGAAAGACAGACAGAAATGACAGATCCACTTATGTACAATGAAAACAGAGAGAAGAAATGACAGATCCACTTATGTACAATGAACACAGAGAGAGAGAAGAAATGACAGATCCACTTATGTACAATGAACACAAAGAGAGAGAAGAAATGACAGATCCACTTATGTACAATGAAAACAGAGAGAGAAGAAATGACAGATCCACTTATGTACAATGAAAACAGAGATAGAAGAAATGACAGATCCACTTATGTACAATGAAAACAGAGATAGAAGAAATGACAGATCCACTTATGTACAATGAACATAGAGAGAGAGAAGAAATGACAGATCCACTTATGTACAATGAACATAGAGAGAGAGAAGAAATGACAGATCCACTTATGTTCAATGAACACAGAGAGAGAGAAGAAATGACAGATCCACTTATGTACAATGAACACAGAGAGAGAGAAGAAGTGACAGATGTACTTAAGTAGAATGAGCAAAGAGAGAGAAGAAATGACAGATCCACTTATGTTCAATGAACACAGAGAGAGAGAAGAAATGACAGATCCACTTATGTACAATGAACACAGAGAGAGAGAAGAAATGACAGATCCACTTATGTACAATGAACACAAAGAGAGAGAAGAAATGACAGATCCACTTATGTACAATGAACACAGAGAGAGAGAAGAAATGACAGATCCACTTATACACAATGAACACAGAGAGAGAGAGAAGAAATGACAGATCCACTTATACACAATGAACACAGAGAGAGAGAAGAAATGACAGATCTACTTATGTACAATGAACACAGAGAGAGAGAAGAAATGACAGATCCACTTATGTACAATGAACACAGAGAGAGAGAAGAAATGACAGATCCACTTATACACAATGAACACAGAGAGAGAGAAGAAATGACAGATCTACTTATACACAATGAACACAGAGAGAGAGAGAGAAGAAATGACAGATCCACTTATACACAATGAACACAGAGAGAGAGAAGAAATGACAGATCTACTTATGTACAATGAACACAGAGAGAGAGAAGAAATGACAGATCCACTTATACACAATGAACACAGAGAGAGAGAAGAAATGACAGATCTACTTATGTACAATGAACACAGAGAGAGAGAAGAAATGACAGATGTACTTATACACAATGAACACAGAGAGAGAAAAGAAATGACAGATCTACTTATACACAATGAACACAGAGAGAGAGAAGAAATGACAGATCTACTTATGTACAATGAACACAGAGAGAGAGAGAAGAAATGACAGATCTACTTATACACAATGAACACAGAGAGAGAGAAGAAATGACAGATCTACTTATGTACAATGAACACAGAGAGAGAAAAGAAATGACAGATCTACTTATACACAATGAACACAGAGAGAGAGAAGAAATGACAGATCTACTTATGTACAATGAACACAGAGAGAGAAAAGAAATGACAGATCTACTTATACACAATGAACACAGAGAGAGAAAAGAAATGACAGATCTACTTATGTACAATGAACACAGAGAGAGAAAAGAAATGACAGATCTACTTATGTACAATGAACACAGAGAGAGAAAAGAAATGACAGATCTACTTATACACAATGAACACAGAGAGAGAGAAGAAATGACAGATCTACTTATGTACAATGAACACAGAGAGAGAGAAGAAATGACAGATGTACTTATACACAATGAACACAGAGAGAGAAAAGAAATGACAGATCCACTTATACACAATGAACACAGAGAGAGAGAAGAAATGACAGATCTACTTATGTACAATGAACACAGAGAGAGAGAAGAAATGACAGATGTACTTATACACAATGAACACAGAGAGAGAAAAGAAATGACAGATCTACTTATACACAATGAACACAGAGAGAGAGAAGAAATGACAGATCCACTTATGTACAATGAACACAGAGAGAGAGAAGAAATGACAGATCCACTTATACACAATGAACACAGAGAGAGAAAAGAAATGACAGATCCACTTATACACAATGAACACAGAGAGAGAGAAAAAATGACAGATCCACTTATGTACAATGAACACAGAGAGAGAGAAGAAATGACAGATCTACTTATACACAATGAACACAGAGAGAGAAAAGAAATGACAGATCCACTTATACACAATGAACACAGAGAGAGAGAAGAAATGACAGATCTACTTATGTACAATGAACACAGAGAGAGAGAGAAGAAATGACAGATCTACTTATACACAATGAACACAGAGAGAGAAAAGAAATGACAGATCCACTTATGTACAATGAACACAGAGAGAGAGAGAAGAAATGACAGATCCACTTATACACAATGAACACAGAGAGAGAGAAGAAATGACAGATCTACTTATACACAATGAACACAGAGAGAGAGAAGAAATGACAAATCCACTTATACACAATGAACACAGAGAGAGAGAAGAAATGACAGATCTACTTATGTACAATGAACACAGAGAGAGAGAAGAAATGACAGATCCACTTATACACAATGAACACAGAGAGAGAGAAGAAATGACAGATCTACTTATGTACAATGAACACAGAGAGAGAGAAGAAATGACAGATCCACTTATACACAATGAACACAGAGAGAGAGAAGAAATGACAGATCCACTTATACACAATGAACACAGAGAGAGAGAAGAAATGACAGATCCACTTATGTACAATGAACACAGAGAGAGAGAGAGAAGAAATGACAGATCCACTTATACACAATGAACACAGAGAGAGAGAAGAAATGACAGATCTACTTATGTACAATGAACACAAAGAGAGAGAGAAGAAATGACAGATCCACTTATACACAATGAACACAGAGAGAGAGAGAAGAAATGACAGATCTACTTATGTACAATGAACACAGAGAGAGAGAAGAAATGACAGATCCACTTATACACAATGAACACAGAGAGAGAGAGAAGAAATGACAGATCCACTTATACACAATGAACACAGAGAGAGAGAAGAAATGACAGATCCACTTATGTACAATGAACACAGAGAGAGAGAGAGAAGAAATGACAGATCCACTTATACACAATGAACACAGAGAGAGAGAAGAAATGACAGATCTACTTATGTACAATGAACACAAAGAGAGAGAGAAGAAATGACAGATCCACTTATACACAATGAACACAGAGAGAGAGAAGAAATGACAGATCTACTTATGTACAATGAACACAGAGAGAGAGAAGAAATGACAGATCCACTTATGTACAATGAACACAGAGAGAGAGAAGAAATGACAGATCCACTATGTACAATGAAAACAGAGAGAGAAGAAATGACAGATCCACTTATGTACAATGAACACAGAGAGAGAAGAAATGACAGATCCACTTATACACAATGAACACAGAGAGAGAAGAAATGACAGATCCAGTTATGTACAATGAACACAAAGAGAGAAGAAATGACAGATCCATTTATACACAATGAACACAGAGAGAGAGACGAAATGACAGATCTACTTTAGAATGATCAGAGAGATGAAATTACAGATTTACTTATGAAGAACAAACAAAAAGAAATAAAAAAATGACAAATCTCTTAATGTAGATGAACAAAGAGAGAGAAGGAACTACAGATCTACTTATGTAGAACAAACAAAAAGAGAAAAAAAATGACAGATCTCTCTATGTAGACGAATAAAGAGAATAAACAAATTACATGTTCATTTACTAGAACAAAGACAGAGAAGAAATAGCATATCCAGAAAGAACAGTTGTAGAGAAAAGAAATGATATATCTACTTACGTAGAATGAACAAAGGGAGACAAAAAATTGGCAGCTGTGCTAACAAAGACTAGGATAACAGCAAGAATTGCAAGCACAACATTAATCAGCTTGGAGATGATTGTGCGGAATGTTGCATTTTCTACCATCTCCATGGACAGGATTTGTTGCTGCTGTTGTTGCTGCTCAAGCCGGGAGATCTGAAATATAAAACAAACATGTTGATGTCAGGAAAAATATAACGTGGATAAACTGGAGAGACATGGGAAAATATAACATGGATAAACTGGAGAGACATGGGAAAATATAACATGGATAAACTAGAGAGACATCGTTAAATATAACTTGGATAAACTGGAGAGACATGGGAAAATATAATATGGATAAACTGGAGAGACATGGGAAAATATAACATTGATAAACTGGAGAGACATGGGAAAATATAATTTGGGTAAACTGGAGAGACATCGTTAAATATAAATTGGATAAACTGGAGAGACATGGGAAAATATAACATGTATAAACTGGAGAGACGTGGGAAAATATAACTTGGATTAACTGGAGAGAAGTTGGAAAATATAATATGGATAAACTGGGGTAAAAAGTAAAAAAATTAAAGAGCCCCGTCACACCAAGTGGCGCATAGGGAATATGGTATTAGTGACCATAATTTTTATAGACTTTCGGCACATGATTTTTGAGGTAATGTGGTCAGTATTACGCCCATGCTGCGATAAACTGGAGAGACATGAGAACATATAACTTGGATAAACTGGAGAGACATGGGGACTGGGAAAATATAACTTAAAGAAACTGGAGAGACATAGGGATTGGGAAAATATAACTTATAGAAACTCTAAGGTTTTGAGGTTTTGTCTAGTGTTCTGATCTGTCTTTTAAGTTCACTTCAACAACAATGAATGAACAAGATATAAAAACATGAGACAATGAAGCACACAAAACAGGTCTGAAGTTTTTTTTTTTGCATTCGCCAGGTTTTTCATCTCTGGTGAGACTGGGAACTGAATTTTGCGTGTTAATCCATTTTAACCTGGCAGCCGTGTGCACAGGGGTCTCACTGCACAGGCAGATAATTCCATCTTTGAAGATACTCATTTTTTTTCCATCGATGAGTAATTGACATTTCAATTTGGAATTAGCTGCTGAAACCAGGGGTGGTTGCAGCAGAGATAAATCACAAATAAAAATCCCAACTGGTGCAGCCGGAATTTGAATTCACAACCTCTCTGTCTTGAGACCACCATCTTGCCTTGAGACCAACCATTCTCCCAGGTCCAAAATGATTAAACATAATAATAGGCTTTCTATCTTGAGAGATAAACAGATGTGTCACAATAGAGAGTGAACAAAGCAAAGAGATGAACATTCCACAACATAAGCTAGTGTATGGAAGTTCTCCAGAGCCCTCTTTTCAGTCTTGTTGGTTCATTCCAGAGGAAAGTCTAGTACAAATTTGACTGTAGGACATTCTGGGAAAGGATCCATAAAAGATTATTGTAACTACCCTACAGTCTCTGATCCAGATTTCCTTTTCTGAAATAACTCTACCGTTATGATTAAACAAAAGACCTGAAAGAAAACTAGTCAACCACATGGATATTCAGCCCACTGACCCTAGTTGAAGCATTGTCCACCAAATCACTGAGATCAGTGGTCCTCTCATCCAGCCGGTACTCAATTTTCTCCTCCATGGACATCAAGTCCTGTTTAAGGTTCATCATCTCATGCTGGTGAAGCTCTGTGAGATCATTCAACTGTTCCTCCAGACGTTCGACTCGAAACCTCTCATCCTCCAACTGTGATCGCAACAAAGTGACTTCTGTCTGCATCTGTGTCTAAAAAGAAAAAAAAAACAATTTGAGTAGTTCTAAAACAAACAATACCAAAGAAAAGTTTAACAAATAAAACAATAATGATTTGAGTAGTTCTATATCAATTAATGTCAAAGAGAAAAGTTTGAAAGCAATTAACTCTTTCTATACGTTTCGACACACTGTATGTTATGTGATTTTGTCACATACGTTACCAGCAGAGTGCTTTATTCTCAAATTGATTAATGTAAACCGTCATCAAACCATACACTTTTTACATGTCTCGTATCATCTTGGTATTGGTAGCTTCTAATTCCTTCTTCAATTATCTACAAATTGTTATTTAATATGTCATGCATTAGATTAATATAAACATAGCTTGATATTTAAAATCATGAACAATTTTGTCCCTGAAATCACTTTCATTGCATTGATAAAACCTTCTGTACTGAAAGAGTTGGTTGGTTATTTGGTTTGGAAGGCCTAGGTATCACTGCAAACGAATGAAAATCAATAATTGCTCAACCACCAGTGCCAGCGGAATCATCCAAATTAATATCTCATCTCCCAAACAAAGAAAGAGTTAGAGTCCCCTAATAATTGTTAATCCTAAATAATAGAATACTTGGAAGTCTCAGTAACACAGAGATAATGTATTTGTCTCTTGCTCAATAACAACATATGGGTCAATTTCTTAAGGGAGGTTCCCTGCAATTTGCTTACAATGATCTCTCATCTCACAGAGGTGGGGAGGATCAAGTAACTAGTCTATTGGATATGGATCATAAATTATAATATCCAATTTTTTTTTAGATGCACATGGAAGGAATCCTTGGCTGCAGGAGTTGAAAATATGCAAGAAGAGGCTGTAAGCTACTGCCTGGGGTAAAAATAACAACTACTTTCAATTCATTTTCTGTAACTGAAACTAACAAAATGTCTGCCAAGTTTCTGCAGTTACACAGGAAATACTTGACTGTTTTTTATGATCTGTTTGAATTAGCAGTTATTTGAGCATGAGCAATTTGATACAATATTGTGGCAAAAAAAACTATTCTGTCTGTTCATGTTGTGATACTTTTGTGTAAGGAGTGTTCTTAATAATTAGCTATGAAGTCACAAGTCAGTAATTAAAGGCATTGAAAGTGATGACAATGAGCTATGAAGTCGCAAGTCAGTAATTAAAGGCATTGAAAGTGATGACAATGAGCTATGAAGTCACAAGTCAGTAATTAAAGGCATTGAAAGTGATGACAATGAGCTATGAAGTCGCAAGTCAGTAATGAAAGGCATTGAAAGTGATGACAATGAGCTATGAAGTCACAAGTCAGTAATGAAAGACATTGAAAGTGATGACATGTGACTGTTTTGGCAGTTACTTGAAGGAAATGTGTTGGGATCAATTGTATGTGTTAGATTTATTATGTCTTGGGATTAATCTGATGTAAATGTAAGTACTTCACATGGTAACGTGCACTAATGGTATCACTATGGAGTCCTAAAGAGAAGCCAGAGCTGCATAAACCATGTTCTAGGAAAGCCTAGGACAGCTTATATCAAGAGTAGCCTTTCACTGGACTCAAGGTAACAAGAGGAAGACCAAAAGAGACATGGCATATAATGGTTAATAGAGAATTGAAGGTAAATGGTTTCACTCAACATAGCAAGCGAGTAGGAGGAAAACCAAAAGAGACATGGCATATAATGGTTAATAGAGAATTGAAGGCAAATGGTTATGACATATAATGGTTGATACAGAACTGAAGGCACATGGTTATGACATATAATGGTTGATACAGAACTGAAGGCACATGGTTATGACATATAATGGTTGATACAGAATTGAAGCAAACAACTTCATATGGGTTGAGCTTTAAAGGCTGTTTCCACAGTTTTTTGCCACTGCTAATTTAGTTGATTTGCTCATTTGTGTCTTTCCATGAAGATAAAACATACATGCTTCCTATATTATACAACATCTAAAGTGAGTGCAAGAAACTGTATCTCAAAATTTAAAAACCTCTTTGGTTAAATTTGGCATTCCCCTGAAATTCTCAAATTTGCTAATCCTTGATGTTTTAGTTATGAACATTAATTACTAAAATATCATGCATGCTAAAATATTTACTTTTACTAATAACTGTACGTGTTGTGATTTCTTTTTCTTTCCTTCCTCATTTGCCTTTCAGCGTTGAGGGGAGATATAATTTGCGGTCTTTTGCTCTTTTGTTCACCTCTGCTGCTGTTATGTTTCCTAGTGCTTATAATATTCTGCCGATCCATCTTTTTTTGTGGTCGGCCATTGGGTCTGGTATTTTTGCAACATTTATTAAAGGCTTGTTGTGTTGTGTTTTGATCTTTCTGCCTTATCATGTGGCCAAACAGGGAGCCACGATAGCTCAGTGGTTAGTGAACTGGACTACAAAGAACAAGAGGTAGGGTTCGATCCCAACCGATGGCTTCCGGGTTCACCCAGCCTTTAATGGGTACTGGATTTTTTTCTGGGAAAGTGGTACGGGTGTGATACTGACCTCATTACCCCAAAAATCATGTGCCGAAAATCTGTAAAATTTATGGTCACTAACACCATCTTACCCATACACCACTTGGCGTGACGGGGGTACTTTTATTTTTACTACGTGGCCAAACCATTTTATCTGTTGTTTCTTTATATATTCTATGGCGAGGTTAATTCCTAGCCTTTTTTCTCAGTTCTTCATCTCTGATCTTGTCTCTCAGACAAGAGTATGTGTTGTGTCTGGTGCCACAAATTGAAACCACTTCATTAAAATATTAATATTAAGAAGGAGTGGAATGTACTAGGCTCAGGACATCTTCATCCATAAATGCTACTAAATTTATAAGATTATAACTAAAATGCCACTTTGAGATGGAAACAAACAACTGTGTTCAAAACAGACAACAATAGAGATATTTAGTAAGGACATAACGAGGACTCATAAAGTAAATGTGAGTTTAGGGGTAGATACTACATATACTAAATATGAAATTAGTAGCTTGTAGATTCTCATAATTGTAAAAGCTTTAGTCACTGTACTAGCATCTAACTGTAATCAGGAAATAGATAGGAAAATGTAATAGGAAACTCTTTATAAAGAGTTTCGCAGCAGGAGGCAATATGATCATCAGAAGTGACCCCCATCGAGCAAGTGGTTTTGGCCCTTTAGCTTCTAGACACTCTAAAGGAGGTGGGCACACCTGGATCCTGATGTCGACCTCCTGCTGCATAGACTCTGAAGCTTACAATATATAAAGTAAAGTAAAGTGCTCCGTCACACCAAGTGGCATATAGGGAATATGATTGTTAGTGACCATGATTTTTACAGACACATGATTTTTGGGGTAATGTGGTCGGTATTACACCCGTGCCGCTTTACTTTCCCAGAAAAAAAATTTGGTGCACATTAAAGGCTGGGTGAACCTGGAAGCTATCGATCAGGATCGAACCCGACCTCTTCTCCTTTATAGTCTAGTTCACTAACTACAGAGCTAACACGGCTCCTCTTACAATATATATTCACCACAAAATAACTACACTTAATCCATGCAACACTTCTGTTCAAATACTGTCTTCACTAGCATGGTAAACTTACTTATCTTAGCTTAGTACTTAGTACTAGTAGTTAGTAGTAGTACTTAGTACTCTGAACCAACATGATGATAATAGAAATAAACAACAGTGGCAATTTACCCACCTTATAGTCCTCAAACTCCTCCGCAAGGCGAACCAGTACATCGCTGACCTTGTGCGATGACTCCCTGATTTCCTTAATCTCATCTGTGATTGGTTCCAACAGTGCTGGATTTAATGCCAGCATCTGTGTTCCTGCCTGGGCACTGTGGTGGGGTGAGCTATGAGTGCCTTGTGGGCCTGATCCTGATGTAATGCTTGAGGCTTCATCATCACTGGTGTACTTAAAGCTGCAGTGTGTGTGGAAGATGAACAGAGAGCAGTGATAAGATTATATTGAATAAATCATCATTAGTGTACTTAAAGCTGCTATGTATGTGGGAGATAAACAGAGAGCAGTGATAAGATTATATATTGAATAAATCATCACTGGTGTACTTAAAGCTGCAGTGTGTGTGGGAGATAAACAGAGAGCAGTGATAAGATTATATTTAATAAATCATCACTAGTGTGCTTAAAGCTGCAGTGTGTGGGAGATAAACAGAGAGCAGTGATAAGATTATATTGAATAAATCATCACTAGTGTACTTAAAGCTGCAGTGTGTGTGGGAGATAAACAGAGAGCAGTGATAAGATTATATTGAATAAATCATCACTCATTATCATCAGGTGCCATGCTGGTTGGCAAAGGTGATCATCTCTTTCCACAACACTCACTCCTTCATACATGACATAATTTCAGTCTGTGATCTTTTATTATGCCATTTTGGATAAGCTGTTTAGTATTTTTTCTCTTGGTTTTCCTTTGTTCTGCTTTTCCATTCATTGTACCTTTTGTTATAATATTCTCCATGCCTTCTTTTAGCATGACACATCCAATAAGTGTAGATTGTCTCCTCCATATGATTCTGCTGATATTTCTGTCTCTCCAGCTAGTTTCAAACATTTTTCATTTGTAAATTTTTCTATCTATGGAATTTGTAACATTCTGATAAACCCCATCTCAGCTGCCTCTGTTCTTTGTGTTGTCTTACTTATCATTTATGACTCACTTCCATATTGTAGAACTGGTTCAATGTAGCACTTTAGGACATGTTTTGCAACATTAATTGACAATGCAATACATAGAACAACAACTTAAATGGTTTGGCCACCTGGTCAGAATGAATCCTTACCAATCACCATCAAGGGCATTCTTCTCAAGAATGCATGGAAAAAGACCAAGAGGAAGACCCAGAAGAAGATGGATAGATGCATTGACAGAGACATGTAACAACAAAGGAAAATCACTAATTCAGACAGTTTGAGCAGCTCAAGAATGACAAATGATATAAACCACGACACCTTTTAGGTATCAGTGAAAAGAGAAAAGAAGAAAAGAAGAAGAAGGAGAATTGACAATGATTTATTACATAATAATCATCACTAGAATACCTAAACCAGCAAAATCTGCTGGAGATAAACAGAGGACTGTGATAAGGTGATTGAACAAAGGAAGGAAACAATGGTGAAATATGGATTATTTCAAAGTCAAAAGTCAAAACAATTACAATGCCAATTGGTAAGGTTAAGGTGTAAATGATAACAACAAGAAACATTTACAAAAATAATTAATAAAAGAAAAAATAGGATAGAGTGATAGATTACATGGAGCAATAATAAGATTTTGGCATTAAAGAAAGAGATAATCATAAGGTTAAGAGATAGATATGGAACTAATGCAAGAGATAATGAAAAAAATAGGATTATGGAATATAATTAAAGAAAGCCACCATACGATTATAGAATTTTTAGAATTAAAATGATAAGATTGAGAAAAAGATTGCACAAAACAATAGCATTAAGGAATTGTTTTAAAAAAAGGATAAAACTGATGGTTGGAAGATGTAATAAGAAGATGAAATTCATAAATCAAATAATAGTGACAATATCTGAGTGTTTCAGTTATATGAACACTTGACAGGTGGAAGAAACAATAATAATAATAATAATAATATGGGTGCCAAAAGTAAAATGTGGCATTAACTGAATTCTTATATTATTAAGGCCAATTTTCCTCCTCTTGTGTTGTTCCCGAAAAATGTTGATTGTTTCTTTCTCATGTTTTTTCAAGGAGCTCCATTTTTGTGTTGGCCTCTTTGAGAATTTCCTCATCTGTCTTTTTAGCTGTCCAAGGAACTTTCAACATTCTTCAGAGAAATCCCATCTCTGTGGCCTCTAATCGTCTTTTCATTTTTTTGTCTACTGTCCACTATTGACTATGATACTGTCCAATTCTTAATATACACTGTTTTATTAGATAGTCTCATTACTTCTGTGCCACACCATATATTATGAGGTGATGATGAGAAACAGAATGACATGAATACCTTGCAGGTAAAGTTCCCCCAGACTTTCCATCAGAAGTAGGCTCAGCTGCGACACTGTCATCTAGCTCTATAATTGTAAGAAAACAAAATCAACATTTACCTTGACCAGGTGAGTGTTATAAATTTATAAATTATAAATACATCATCTCCTATTCTCTGCTGTCCATGAACTATAAAAAGCAAAATAGTAAATAAAGTTAACCCTGAGGAAAATATGAAATATTTATTATTTTATGCTTATGAACCTGATATGGTGTAGAATTAAATTAACAAAATATAATGAACATAGAAAGAGAACTCAAAGTAAAAGACAGATACAGTTGAAAGAGAACCATTTGTTCATAAGCACTTGATTCCATACTAGCACGTGTTCAGGATAAAATTAGTGATGTCTTTGTTCACTTGTACATCCCCAGACTGAAGTGTCACTTTGTCTTGTTACTATTCACCCAGTCTCATGCTAGGTAACGTTAAATTTATTCCCCAAATTCCCTGTTTCTCGTCGTTCTCTCATGAATCTCCCATAATTCTAATTCTGGAGTTTTCAATCCCGTCTACTCTCCTTTGTCTTGTCACTATCTTAAATTTCCTTTTTCTTACTTAAGTTCCCTGTTTATTCATCATGTGTTTCTCTAATACTTCCCTCTTCTGTAATTCCTATCTCCTCCAGTTATCTTACCCTGTAAAACTTAGTTGTATGTTATCAAAATACGTGTGAGCTAAGAACAATTAAATGCAGGTCATCATCGTCAGGCAGCAAGTAGGTCTAAATATTTCATGTTGTGTAACAGCATTGTTTGCCTCAGTGAGTCTAGTCTCTAGCATTGTCTGCTGTAGTGAGTCTAGTCTCTAGCATTGTCTGCTGTAGTGAGTTTAGTCTCTAGCATTGTCTACTGTAGTGAGTCTAGTCTCTAGAATTGTCTGCTGTAGTGAGTCTAGTCTCTAGCATTGTCTGCTGTAGTAAGTCTAGTCTCTAGAATTGTCTGCTGTAGTGAGTCTAGTCTCTAGCATTGTCTACTGTAGTGAGTCTAGTCTCTAGAATTGTCTGCTGTAGTGAGTCTAGTCTCTAGCATTGTCTGCTGTAGTGAGTCTAGTCTCTAGCACTGTTTGCCTCAGTGAGTCTAGTCTCTAGCATTGTCTGCTGTAGTGAGTTTAGTCTCTAGCATTGTCTACTGTAGTGAGTCTAGTCTCTAGCATTGTCTGCTGTAGTGAGTTTAGTCTCTAGCATTGTCTGCTGTAGTGAGTCTAGTCTCTAGCATTGTCTACTGTAGTGAGGCTAGTCTCTAGCCTTGGCTGCTGTAGTGAGTCTACTCTCTAGTATTGTCTGCCTTAGGGAGTCTAGTCTCTAGCATTGTCTGCCATAGTGAGTCTATTCTCTAGCATTGTTTGCTGTAGTGAGTCTAGTCTCTAGTATTGTCTGCCATAGTGAGTCTAGTCTCTAGGGAGTCCTTGGTCTATCACCTACTTGGCTACTTTCTTTTCAACATTCTAGATACTATGTCCTCAATTATTGTTCATTCAAGGACATTATGACATTTGTTTTAGGTCAAAATAAGTCAGCTTTCTTTGCTTAATAACATTTACTAGCTGGTTTTTGTGTGTGCATATATTCAGTTCTCTTAGGGTGATTTAGTTAGTTCTTTTATTTCTGTTCAGTTCTCTTAGGGTGATTTAGTTAGTTCTTTTATTTCTGTTCAGTTCTCTTAGGGTGATCTAGTTAGTTCTCTTGTATGTTCAGTTTCTCTTAGGGTGATTTAGTTAGTTCTTTTATTTCTGTTCAGTTCACTTAGGGTGATTTAGTTAGTTCTTTTATTTCTGTTCAGTTCTCTTAGGGTGATTCAGTTAGTTCTTTTATTTCTGTTCAGTTCTCTTAGGGTGATTCAGTTAGTTCTTTTATTTCTGTTCAGTTCACTTAGGGTGATTCAGTTAGTTCTTTTATTTCTGTTCAGTTCTCTTAGGGTGATTCAATTAGTTCTTTTATTTCTGTTCAGTTCTCTTAGGGTGATTTAGTTAGTTCTTTTATTTCTGTTCAGTTCACTTAGGGTGATTTAGTTAGTTCTTTTATTTCTGTTCAGTTCTCTTAGGGTGATTTAGTTAGTTCTTTTATTTCTGTTCAGTTCTCTTAGGGTGATTCAGTTAGTTCTTTTATTTCTGTTCAGTTCTCTTAGGGTGATCTAGTTAGTTCTTTTATTTCTGTTCAGTTCTCTTAGGGTGATTTAGTTAGTTCTCTTGCATATGTTCAGTTCTCTTAGGGTGATCTAGTTAGTTCTCTTGCATATGTTCAGTTTCTCTTAGGGTGATCTAGTTAGTTCTTTTGTTTATCCTGGACATTTGGGGAATTCTTCTGTAGCAGTATCTCAAATGATGATATTTTCTTTTCAGCTGCTTGAGTTAGTGTTCATGTTTTGCATACATACATACATACACATGCATACATACATACACATGCATACATACACACTTTGTAACTGGAAAGATACAGAAACATAACAAAAAATACATTATTAAAAAAAGACATGACAAAATTCAGTTTAATATTAGATCACTAAAATAAAGAAGATGACAACACCAAAAATTGAAGCAACTGGAAGTAAAATGAACAATTGGCTCTAAAACTATGGAACAAACATGTAACATTTAATACAAGAGCTTCCAACACTCTGCTATAATTACATAACTTGGATACTAACATCATCATCATCATCATGTGCCATACCGGTTGGCGTAGGTGATCATGTCCTTCCACAATCTTCTATCTACAGTGCATCGTATCAGTTCTGTTGTTGACTGTTTTCATGCCATGACACCAAGCTATCCAGTATTTTCTCTCTTTGTCACCCGCGATCTCTCTTTCCTTTTATTTTGCCAGTTGTAACCAAGTATTCCAACTGTCCTCTTCTCATAATGTGCACGAAAAATGTTGATTGCTTCTTTCTGATGTTTTTTAAGAGCTCCCTTTTTGTGTTGGCCTCTTTGGATACTAACAGCAATGAAAAATAATAATTATCACTAGCGAGATGCTTAAGAAGTATACTGAATATGACACAAAGTGGCAGAATCTAAAATCAGGGTATAAGAAAAGGGGTTTGAAGTTATGTTGGTGCTGATCATATTAGGAAACAGCAGATGAAATGTTTAATATGATTACCATCAAACAATATGTTTTTACTAAAAACAACAGGTATAAGGTAAATTTTGAAGATGATGGATTTAAGAAACAACAGATACCACAATGAGTGTCAAGCAGGAGTAACAAAAAAAACCCACAAAGTATTGTCCCAAACACTCCACTTTCACTCAATGCAGAAAGACAAAAAAGATAGAGGAATGTAAGAGAAGGAGAAATTTTATGTCACAAGCATAAAGGTATCCCCTATACCTATGCACGTGAAAGCTTGAAAAATAACAAAAAAGATTGAGAAAAAACAAAATGCTTTTGAAGACAATTGCCTAATAGAGATACTCTTTTAAACAGTGGAATGAATTGAAGACTAATATAGAGATAAGAGAGATCGTTATGTAATCAAAGATCTCATCTACAATTAGGAAGAAAAAGTGGACATATATCACGCCTGCTTTGAGAAGAGACAACAGAAGAATTTTTAAACAGGCTCTCTTCTATGAGAAACATCAAGATGCAGAAAAAGAGAAAGACCTAGAAAGACGCTAAAAATAACACTTATAAGAGTAAAAAAGTTGACAGGCATAGACTAAATATATAAGATCAAACATCTCGCTCAGAATAGAGATAGATTGCAAAAAGCACGAGCATGATGTCCACATGTGACATCTAGCAGTGCTGGAAGTATCAAGATCAGGATCAAAACGGCATCAGAGTCCTGACCTCAAACTGGCTTTTAAGAGTAGAGAACTGTGTTGTGATATGATCAGGTGGGTTATCGAGCCTGAACATATGAATAGATGGATAAGAGCTAACTATGACCAAAAGGCTTTTGCTTGGACAATAGATAATAAAATTTAACTAAACTAGCAAACACAGAGAATCATTAAAAATATGCTGATTGATCTCAACTCAATTATGAATCACTAGATTACATGCACACAAAAGGCAAGGTTCCCTCCACTGCCTTGCTAGGCGTATGGGGAATATGTGTTGGTGACCATATTGTTCTATGACCAACAGCACATTTTTGGGTGATGTATGGGGAATATGTGTTGGTGACCATATTGTTCTATGACCAACAGCGCATTTTTGGGTGATGTATGGGGAATATGTGTTGGTGACCATATTATTCTATGACCAACAGCACATTTTTAGGTGATGTATGGGGAATATGTGTTGGTGACCATATTGTTCTATGACCAACAGCACATTTTTAGGTGATGTATGGGGAATATGTGTTGGTGACCATATTGTTCTATGACCAATAGCACATGTTGGGTGATGTATGAGGAATATGTGTTGGTGACCATATTGTTCTATGACCAACAGCACATTTTTGGATGGTGTATGGGGAATATGTGTTGGTGACCATATTGTTCTATGACCAACAGCACATGTTGGGTGATGTATGGGGAATATGTGTTGGTGACCATATTGTTCTATGACCAACAGCACATTTTTGGATGATGTATGGGGAATATGTGTTGGTGACCATATTGTTCTATGACCAACAGCACATGTTGGGTGATGTATGGGGAATATGTGTTGGTGACCATATTGTTCTATGACCAACAGCACATGTTGGGTGATGTATGAGGAATATGTGTTGGTGACCATATTGTTCTATGACCAACAGCACATTTTTGGATGGTGTATGGGGAATATGTGTTGGTGACCATATTGTTCTATGACCAACAGCACATGTTGGGTGATGTATGGGGAATATGTGTTGGTGACCATATTGTTCTATGACCAAAAGCGCATTTATGGGTGATGTATGGGGAATATGTGTTGGTGGCCACATTGTTCTATGACCAACAGCAAGTGCTAGGGTGATGTATGGGGAATATGTGTTGGTGACCATATTGTTCTATGACCAACAGCAAGTGCTAGGGTGATGTATGGGGAATATGTGTTGGTGACCATATTGTTCTATGACCAACAGCAAGTGCTAGGGTGATGTATGGGGAATATGTGTTGGTGACCATATTGTTCTATGACCAACAGCGCATTTTTGGGTAATGTATGGGGAATATGTGTTGGTGACCATATTGTTCTATGACCAACAGCACATTTTTGGATGCTGTGCTTGGTATCATGTCAAGTCATCTTTATGTCCCAGAGAGGTTTCCGGTACCCATTTTTAGAGGCTGGGTGATCCTCAATATCTTGTTGGTCTGGGAAAAAAAATCCACCACTTTTGGAAATTGAACCCAGGATCTTCTTATCAGAAAGTGAGCACACTAACCACTCGGCCACACAAACAAGCACACTAACCACTCAGCCACACAAGCGAACACACTAACCACTCAGCCAAACACCTCTTACAAATGTACAGGAGGTAAAAAATAATTTAATTTAAGTAAACAGGAGTGGTTCATAGTGTAGAATCTGATCTAATAATGAAAGGATGTAGGAACACAAGTATACAAGAGTGAGACTGCTAATAAAAAAAAACACACAAAAGAAATGGTCCATGAAATAAAATATGTTGAAGCTGTTGTCAGTAAAATAAAACCCACATGCCTGAATGAGTTGAAGGGGACAAACAGTAGTTCTAATAGAACTGCTATGGAGTTTATGCATAAGTCAATAACAGACAGGAGTTTCTGGTCAACTATTTATTGCTATCTGGACACTTCATTGTTACAGATGACATCAGGCTGGTCTACATCTCATACTCTAACCTTCATTGATTGATCAATTGATCATCATAGCTTTACCTTCATTGATTGATCATCATACCTTTACCATTATTGATTGTCCATCATATCTTTACCTTCATTGATTATCAATTATAATTTTACCTTCATTGATTGTCCATCATACTTTTACCTTCACTGATTGATTATCATAATTTTACCTTCATTGATTGGTCATCACACTTTTACCTTCACTGATTGATCATCATAATTTTACCTTCATTAAATATCCATCATACTTTTACCTTCATTGTTTAATTATCATAATTTTACCTTCATTGATTGATCATCGTAACTTTACCTTCATTGATTGATCATCACACCTTTACTTTCATTGATTGATCATCACACCTTTACTTTCATTGATTGATCTTCACACTTTTACCTTCACTGATTGATCATCACACCTTTACCTTCACAGATTGATCATCATACTTTTAGTTTCCTTGATAGATTATCATACCTTTATCGTCATTGTTTGATCATCATACCTCTTCCTTCATTGATCATTACTTCTTCCATCTTTTGCTAATTTTTAAAGATGATGTTTATTTACCATTTAGATTCTTTTGACATAGTCCAGACCTGTCCACTCAAATCTGACACAACAATCACTCAATGAGTAAAATGAAACTACAAACTTGGGTCTTGGTGTATTTCCCTTTGACCCTTCAGAAGTCTACAGCTTTGACACAATCATGCCAGATTCTTCTAAACTTCTCCTTGGACTTCATAAAAACATTTAACTTCTCATACAATTTTTTATCATTTTTTTTTTGCCCATCCTCTTTAGACAAATTTATACACAGTGTTTTTTTTTTTACTTTCTATCTACCCACTAATAAAACACTATATACAGCTTTTATTGACCAAGAAAAGGCGTTCGATAGGGTGGACAGGGAACAACTGTGGTCCGTATTGCCCTTGTACGGAGTGAGTCACCACCTAGTAGAGATATGCAAGAGCCTCTATGAAAGTAGTCGCACTACAGTAAGATCTTCAGCAGGATACTCTAAACATTTCACCAGTAACTCCGGAGTAAGACAAGGCTGCGTGCTTTCACCTTTACTTTTCATCACATATATGGACAATATATGCAAATTAGCATGCCCAATCAAAGGAAATATACCCACACGGATGATAACAAGCGATAACACAAAAGAAAACGAAATATACGTACCAGAAAACAACAGAAGAGAGGAAGAAATAAATTAAATACTATTTGCAGACGACCAAGTTCTGATACATGAAACAACTGAGGACCTACAAGAACATATCAACAGGCTAAATAACACTTGTAAACAATACAACATGAAGATCAACATAAGCAAAACCGAAGTAATGGCAACAGCGAGAAAGAAAGAAAAACTAAACATCATAATAGATAATGTGACTTTGAAGCAAGTAAAAAAAAAGTAAAGTACCCCCGTCACGCCAAGTGGCATACAGGGAATATGATGTTAGTGACCATAATTTTTACAGACCTTCGGCACATAATTTTTGGAATAATGTGGTCGGTATTACGCCGGTGCCGCTTTACTTTCCCAGAAAAAATCTGGTACCCGTTTAAGACTGGGTGAACCCGGAAGCCGTCGATTGGGATCGAACCCTACCTCTTGTCCTTTGTAGTCCAGTTCACTAACCACTAAGCAATCGCGGCTCCCTTTGAAGCAAGTAGACAATTTTAAATATCTGGGTAGCACGTTAACACAAGACAATAACCAAGAGACCGAGATAGATATAAGGTGTAACAAAGCATGCCAAGTTATAGGCCAAGTATCAATACTATTGAAAAACAAAGCAATAACTACGGAAGCAAAAAGGGCAATATACAAATCAATTTTTCTACCAACTCTGTGCTATCAGTGCCAGAATTGGATGCTGGACTCTAGAACAATAAGAAAGATATCGACCACCGAAATGAAATGTGTCAGAAGAATGACAGGAAACAGCTTAAGGGACAGAGTAAGAAACACTGACCTGAGGAAGAAACTCGAAATTGAACCAGCCATTGAATACATAAAGAAACAACAGATAAATTGGTTCAGCCACATAATAAGACAAAAAGAACTAACAATGACTCAAAGAGCCATAAATAAACGCTATGAAAATACTAGATTAAGAGGAAGACCGAGAAGAAGATGGATAAAGGGAATACTAGAATCACTAGGAGGGATAACACCAGAAGAGACCAACAGAAGAGCAAAGAATCACAGATTGTTTCTCCCCTCGACGCCAACAGAGGAAGGATAGAAGTAGAAGAAGATCTACCCACACATTATATGTATAGCATACATGCACATAGGTACACCCACACACTTCTTATACATTTTTTTATTTTTGGATTTATTTAAATTATTTAAAAAACTATCCTCCAGCTTTCATCTTTTTCTTTTGATTTTCCTCATTCTCTCTATCCTGGTTTTTATCTCCTCAACATTTGTTCATTTTACTAAGTTCCTCTTCTTAACTTGAGGTTTGTTGGTGATACAGTTTTAACTGCTAACAGTGAAAATGAGTTAGAGAAAATGATTGATCTTAAAGTGACAAAAAAGTAAAGTAATGAGCCGCATCACGCCAAGTGGCATATAGGGAATATGGTGTTAGTGATCACAATTTTTACAGATCTTCGGCACATGATTTTTGATGTAATGTGATTGGTATTAAGTCCGTGCCACTTTACTATCCCAGAAAAAAATCCTGTATCCATTTAAGGCTGGGTGAACCCAGAAGCCGTTGATCAGGATCGAACTCAACCTCTTGTCCTTTGTAGTGCAGTTCACTAATCACTGAGCTATCACGGCTCCCCTAGCGTTATAGTGATGGGAAGTACAAAATATAGACCCTAATCTCTATAACAAAAACACAGAAGTAATAGTTACAACAAAGAAAAAGGCACCTCCTAAGTGCACAAGTAATGTAAATGGGGCAGTATTAAAACTTAAAACAAGTTAGTGAATTCAGATACCTGGGAATGATGTTAACTTCAGATGTAGATGACCATCTGAGGTGAGGTGCGGAATAGTTCAGGCAAATGTTGCATTTCAAAAAATGAAAAAGATATGCAACCCATCTCTGATAATGCAGCAATGAAGGAAAAAGGTTTCTCACTGTTATGTACAGCCAGTCTTGACATATGGAAGTGAATCATGGACAAATCAAACTACAGACAAGAAAATAATTGGAGGCCACAGAAATATGGTTTTACAGAAAAATGCAATGAATATCTAACAAGACTAATGAAGATGCTCTAAAAGCAGCAAAACTGAAAAAAACATAAAATGTGTTGCCAACATCAAGAGAAAACAATCAGCTTGTCTTGGTCA
This sequence comes from Megaustenia siamemsis, assembly GCA_032433765.1. Taxonomy (NCBI): domain Eukaryota; kingdom Metazoa; phylum Mollusca; class Gastropoda; order Stylommatophora; family Ariophantidae; genus Megaustenia; species Megaustenia siamemsis. The sequence goes on along the minus strand of JAVIAB010000041.1, from coordinate 48,262,927 downwards.
TGTAATAAGAAGGGAACAGCTGGAATATTGTGACAATTGGAAATATTGAGGGAAGAAGAGATAGAGTAAAACTGACAGGAGAGAAACCAGATGATTTAACACAATCACTACCAAGGGCATAGTGGCATAGTAGTTTTTTGCAAATGTTTTTTTTAACTTAAAATAACAATGAAAAAACACATCAAAAATTGATCTACAATGTGCAGTTTGTTCTGACAATTTGCTCAGGAAGTATGAGAAGTGGTTAAATGAGAGAATTGTAAGGTTTTAGTGGAAATAGTTGTGGAGACATTAATAAATTAAATGCTGCAAAACTTTGGCTCCTGGTTCCAGCACATTGGTAACTGGAACCAGTTTTTGTGGCTCACTGTATGAAATTTGACACCAGGCAACTCATTTGTTTATTTGACACCACCAGGCACCTCATTTGTTTATTTGACACCAGGTATCTCATTTGTTTATTTGACACCATCAGGCATCTCATTTGTTTATTTGACACCACCAGGCACCTCATTTGTTTATTTGACACCATCAGGCATCTCATTTTTTTTATTTGACACCATCAGGCATCTCATTTGTTTATTTGACACCACCAGGCACCTCATTTGTTTATTTGACACCAGGCATCTCATTTGTTTATTTGACACCATCAGGCATCTCATTTTTTTATTTGACACCATCAGGCATCTCATTTTTTTATTTGACACCACCAGGCACCTCATCATTTTTTTTATTAGACACCAGGCACCTCATTTGTTTATTTGACACCAGGCATCTCATTTATTTATTTGACACCATCAGGCACCTAATTTGTTTATTTGACACCACCAGGCACCTCATTTGCTTATTGACACCAGGCACCTCATTTGCTTATTGACACCAGGCATCTCATTTGTTTATTTGACACCAGGCACAGAAAGCATGAACTACCCAAATCTTAAGCCTGCTAGAAAGTTCAATGTCTCAAAGCTGATTGAAACCATTCTTCAACTCATCTGCTAGGGTTCCTAAAACAGTCTATGGCTGGTTAATGAAAAAAGTGTCACTCCAGTCTTCACTATTTTATGAAATCTGCTGAAAAAGAATATCTAATTTTTGCACTATTATTAGCCAGGACAGATAAACTTCAACATCTTTAACAGAAACAAGCAAATTAAGAAAACCATAGCAACCTAACATAGTAAATTACGAATTGTGAGAGACAATATACCTTCAAGGCAACACCATGACAACACCATTACAGCAACAACAAACCCAGGCTCTCATTGCTAAATGTGCCTTCAGAATTTTAATGCTACAATACAAAATGGTTGCAACTAACCAATAGAATAGTGAGAGATTATTGACAAGTGAAAGCAAGGTGGCAACAGCTTGACTGACAATACATACCTAAATAAAACTTACTCAGTTGTGGAATGTTGTCTGCACTTCCAAATTTATTCTTGATGAGGTGGGCAAACTCTTTAGGCTTGGACACAATGGTACTGGAAGGAGACGGTTTATATTATAAAGATTTATATAGTAAAAATAATATGTATGAATTAATTTGAGTTTAACCAAGAAGAAAAAAAGAAAGATATATATATGTATGTATGTGTGTACGTGCAGTATTGTTCCTATAGTAAAACTTTACACCAAAACAAGCTGCACACAAATAGCTCTCAAAGCAAGGCTCACAGATATTTGTGTCTAAAAGGTGCTTTTTTAGTTCTAGTCCTGATAGCAGTGTCACTATACACTTTATATATATATATATATATATATATATATATATATATATATATATATATATATATATATATATATATATATATTCTATTATTAAAATTGATATTTTCTGGCAGGGATTCCAATATGTGATACTATAACAAACTATGATGACTCTAGTTTATTTAGCTCTTGGTGCTAATGATACAATCTAATTCATTACTGCTACAGGGATTAAACATCTCAGACATGATCTAGTTTGCCATTTTCTGCGAATCAATTCAGAGGAAGAGGTATGATTACAGCACTCGGAAAAATTGACAAATAATCAACAGTGTGATTTTCCAAGTGCTGCAAACATACCTCTTCCTCTGAATTGATTTTCTGATTATCGCCTCGGAAGTTTCCCTCTGTAATAATATTCATTTATTATTATTTGTCTCCTTGTCACTTTCTGGCAGCATAACCAGTCTGTTAACAATATGCTTCATAGCTTCTTCCACTAGACCTGAACGTGCTATAGAAGTACCAGATACCAACTATACCACAGAAATGAGTAACAATGCAAGGCAACCAAAACAGCAATGGCAAACCAGTATGATATTACTCTTGGGATGAATGTAACACAAATAACACACCTCGAATAAACTTCTGAAATGAGCAACAGAAAACATGACAACTAACATAACAGTGACAAACAGCTTTGACTTGGTACTCTTAAGCCTTGGGTACATAACCACCACCATCATCATCATCTAATCTGTAGGACACATTTTTTAGTTTTACTCTGTATTTGTAATTTCTTAGGCTATCCTCTCCAATTCTACACACAACCTCTAGAGCTCTATATAAAAAAGTAAAAGAAAAGTACCCCCGTCATGCCAAGTGGCGTATAGGGATTATAGTGTTAGTGTCCATATAGTGTCCATCATACACTCTTTCTATCTGGTCTAGTGATATCTGGTTTGTCCTGCAGTTCCCTGGTTACGTACATAATTGTGATTTGTTCCCTTAACTAACCAACCTTACTTGTGCAGAACTTGGCATCATATTTCCAAAATCAAACCTCAACAATTATAGTCTGTTGCTCTAATAAAAAATCATAAGACACAGCAATATCATTCATTTTCTGGTCAAGCTTTACAATCTCCTTACTCAATGTGCCCTCAAGCATGCTATCTCTGATCCCAGAAAGGGCAGCGTATAAACTGGCACAAACTCTTATTTTTTCACTTGTTAAATTCCTGTTGGTGTTTAGTTTAGTTTAGTTTAGTTGACAGACCATTTTAAATCAACAAAAGACAACTCCATGATGCTCAGATCCCCTCTTCAGTTTAGTTTAGTTGACAGACCATTTTAAATCAACAAAAGACAACTCCATGATGCTGAGATCCCTTCCTCAGTTTAGTTTAGTTGACAGACCATTTTAAATCAACAAAGGACAACTCCATGATGCTGAGATCCCCTCTTCAGTTTAGTTTAGTTGACAGACCATTTTAAATCAACAAAAGACAAATCCATGGTGCTCAGATCCTCTCCTCAGTTTAGTCTAGTCAACAGATTATCTTCATTGCACAATGGACATCTCTACAGTGCTCAGATCCCTTCATCAGCATGTTCCCCACTATGAAGCATGTGAGCCACACACTAGCGAAGGCACTGAAGATAGCTTCAGCACAACTGCAAGAACTTCAAAGCACTGGTGAAGACCTTGTCCCAATCTCCTTAGTCACCTCTTATGACATGCATAGCAGGTTACAGTTGCTCTATTCTTTTCCCCTCACCATGGTCAGCGCCCCAGTAGCCACACAAACACAAGAGAAAGATAAAAATCAAGGTGATAGAAAGGTCTAGCCCCCAATCTTATCACTGTTGTAGAGTTTGCATGAAGTTATCCTTCCAGATTACACTGGGTTTCCCACAAGTTATCCTCTCTTCTATGTGCCTTATGTGGTATGGAATCACAAAAACTGTTCTCTCTAGGTGAGTAAAGCATTTAGATTGCTGTCTCTATATATACTTGCAGTTTGAAAATAGTTCTATGTTGATGCTCTGTCCTATTTATATCATTCATAAATTTATCTCCGCTTCCGAATCTTTGAAGAATTAAGGATTTCTTTTGCACAATTATATGTGATGTAGCCATTGTTTTGCACGTTTCATAATATGGACTAAAAGTCATAACATAAATCTTATGTCATTCTAGAGTCATCATGTCATAGAAGTCTTGGAGTGTACCTTGCCACAAAAATCTCTATTCTGGGCAAGCTTCTCAGTCTCATAAGTGATGTCTGCTATCTTTGCCCTCTGGTCAGCATTCTTCTCAGTCTCATAAGTGATGTCTGCTATCTTTGCCCTCTGGTCAGTATTCTTCTCAGTTTCATAAGTGATGTCTGCTATCTTTGCACTCTGGTCAGTATTCTTCTCAGTTTCATAAGTGATGTCTGCTATCTTTGCCCTCTGGTCAGTATTCTTCTCAGTCTCATAAGTGATGTCTGCTATCTTTGCCCTCTGGTCAGTATTCTTCTCAGTTTCATAAGTGATGTCTGCTATCTTTGCCCTCTGGTCAGTATTCTTCTCAGTCTCATAAGTGATGTCTGCTATCTTTGCCCTCTGGTCAGTATTCTTCTCAGTCTCATAAGTGATGTCTGCTATCTTTGCCCTCTGGTCAGTATTCTTCTCAGTCTCATAAGTGATGTCTGCTATCTTTGCCCTCTGGTCAGTATTCTTCTCAGTCTCATAAGTAATTTCTGCTATCTTTGCCCTCTGGTCAGTATTCTTCTCAGTCTCATAAGTGATGTCTGCTATCTTTGCCCTCTGGTCAGTATTCTTCTCAGTCTCATAAGTGATGTCTGCTATCTTTGCCCTCTGGTCAGTATTCTTCTCAGTCTCATAAGTGATGTCTGCTATCTTTGCCCTCTGGTCAGTATTCTTCTCAGTCTCATAAGTGATGTCTGCTATCTTTGCCCTCTGGTCAGTATTCTTCTCAGTCTCATAAGTAATTTCTGCTATCTTTGCCCTCTGGTCAGTATTCTTCTCAATATCTCTCGAATAAACTTTCTTTCTATTTCTGCTGTTCCCATTTAGGGCTTGTTTTGTGATTCTCGTTTTATTCCTTCTAATAACATGACCGATGTAAATCTACATTCTCTTCTTGGTCACAAATGAGACTTAAGATGAACTGTCATCTCTTATTCCCACACTAGTCTTAAATTTGGGCTTTTTAACTTAGTTACAACTAACAAAATACAGGGAAAGAGAGATCATGGACGACAAACAGAAGATACTAAATAGCTTGGTGTCATAGCATGGAAAACTGTCAATAACAGAATTGATACAATACACTAAGGATAGAGAATTGTGAAAGGACATGATCACCTACACCAACCGGTATGGCACACGATGATGAGTCTTAAATTAATTCCATTGTACACAAGTTATTTCCCTTAAACATTCATTTCCATCTAATTTATTCTCTACTATTGATGTTGATATCCAGCTTTCACATCATGCATTAAGTAAAGATGGAGAATAATTTGAGCTGGATATCCCAAGCTTACTGTCGTCATAGATGAACGTCGCTGAACGTTGATGTTTTGGATGGTCTAAACTCACGGACACTTACTCAGTAGCACGGTCCAGAACCCGTTTCCACGTTATAAACTGGCCAACTCCAGTAAATAGCTCAACAGCACACGGATACACTGTGAGCCTTCCACAAATTAAATGCTCACTTCTTCGGATGAAAGAGATGGGAGTTAAGATGGGCACAGCCAGAAATGAGAAACTTAGTGGGCATGTAAGAAGATGTATCAATCAACGCAGAACTGGAGTCGTCAATCGCTGGACACCGCGAGAATTGCTGAGGAGGGGATCTGAACACCTATGGATATGTTTGGAGTGCAATGATGATGACCCGCAAATAACTCAATCTCAAGCTTGTTTCTATGTTTGGATTTTGTTTCCGGTTCTGGACTAAGATGGAGGATTGTTTCTCTTCACAGTTGCCATGGATGGTTGATCAGTGTCCTAATGAGTTGCTGTCGTAAAGCATCCATTTTTATCAAAAAAAGAAATATTGACTCTTAAATAGTACACTGAGGAAAAAGGCAACAACGTCGGGCATTAGCTACCTTCCCTAAGTTGGCAAGCTTGTCCAGAACAAGGATATTGAAAATATACAATGTAGGTAATGTAGATCCTGTACAGTCTGACACTTAATAGCAAAAATGGTCGGACATAAAGAATCCAGAATTTCTATCCTATGAGCTGCCTTCTGCTCAGAAGGACAACAAATAGATAAACAGTTTCCATAATTAGGATTTTTCATTTCAACATTTTCTCAAGGTTTCTGATAGCAAATGCTTCCTGAACAAAATATGCACATATATATATATATACAAATAACAACAAAACTGATCTCAAACCATAACACAGACTCTCTCAAAGCTAAGGCCAATAAACAGCTCATGCAACCTATACAAATAATACTGAAACAGCAACAATTGCTTAATACAAATATACAAATTTGGCCTGACAAACTTTAAACAGATGCAGCCTAAAATTCTGATAAAATACAAAAACATTTTAGAATTCTTAATGGCAAAATAAATTACCAATGATTTATTTATAAGAAAAAATCCTTAATGGCAAGATAAGTTATTTAATGAATTTATTCATTAATAAGAAAAAAATTCTTACTAAAGTTATCTATACTTCATTAATAAGAAACTAAACCTTATTGACAAAATAAGTTACCTACAATTCATTTATTTTAAAAAAATGCATGAAAAATTGCTGAGAAAATAATTGTGGCTGAAAAATAAAAAAATACAAATTATAGTAACAAAATGTAAAGATAAATCCAATGATCTCTTAATTCTTCTGGTTAAAAGTAGTCTTACAGTAAGAACAAGACTGGTCTTAAAAACAGTGACTAGTATGGATTACAGATTACAACATTGATAAGGTGATCTGTTAGAGTAGGAGAAGAGAGGCAGGCCAGAAAGGTGACCAAAAAAAAAAACTCTCTTACATCTGTAATGGAAAAGGAAGGACAAGCAATTAAATGTAAATATTTACAGGGAGAAGTTCTCAAAGTGTTGCTTTCGTTGACATATTTTTGTTGTCATCAGGAACCATGTCTGTTGGTGTGGCAGGACATTTCTCTCTACAGCTGTAAATCAGTTTTGTAGATGACATTCTACCATGCCATTATCTTTAGCTATCTATAATCTCTGCTCTGTTTCTCTCTACATCTGTAGATCAGTTCTGTAGATGACATAGGTGAGTCGGCAACCTGGACTCCTTACGGCTTTCTCCGTATTGCGGATTTACTTTTATTATTTTCTTAGACTTTTCCATATTTGTGAAGTTTATTGGCTTATTTTTTTTACAGTGCAGGATAAGATGACATACTACCATGCAATTATCTTAAGCTATCTAAAATCTCTGATCTCTACTTCTCTCTACATCTGTAGATAAGTTTTGTAGATGACATTCTACCATTCCATTATCTTAAATTATATCTAAAGTCTCTGCTCTTTTTCTCTGTTTTTGCTTTGGCCTCTTCTACAATACACTCATTATTATTATTATTATTATTATTGTTGTTGGGTGCCATCTCCACATCGAAAGATGGCTACCATGACTTTACTCTGTCTTTAGTCTTCATGGTGCAAGTTGTCATAGGTTCATCCGTTAAACTTTTGATGTTAACAGTCCATTTTAATTTTGATCTGCCTTATCTATATTGTATATTCCCTTCCAAGATGACTTTTAGGTTGGTATTGTGTATCTTCACATGTCCTAAAAATTGCAATTGTATTTTTCTAATTGTGTTAAGTTTTTATTTTTTCTTTCTCAGTTCAGAACTTAATTGTTAGTCTTCTTTTCATTCCACCCCATTCTCTCCATTTTTCTAAAAATCCACATTTTAAAGGCATAGATTGTCTTATCCATTCTCTATTTAGTGTCCATGTTTCTGCACCATACAGGAATGTTGGGTAGATATAACATTTTACTATTTGTAATTTTAGTTCTGAAGTTGTTTGCTTTGATGTGAGTACATTTTTCATGTAGTAAAAATTACTTTCTGCCATCCATTTTCTTTTGTTTATATTTGTTTTACATTTTCCATCACTTTTTATATGTTTGAGATAGCTATATTCTTGAACTCTTTCTAGGTTCTTTGCATCTACTTCAATACTCACTTGTATGTTTTGAGTGTATTTTTCTGCTTTTAATCATAGTTTCAGTTTATAAAATATTAATATCAAAACCATATGCTTTGCTTGTCTTATTTATTTTGTTAACTCATTGTTGAGGGTAAAAGAAGTATAGGCTGATCTAAAAAAAAAAAAAACAACACTAAAAAGAACACTGAGGTCAGTGGCAACACCAGGAGGCATCAGCTCCCTTGCTGAGATTGAGCAACTCGCCAAAAACGTGATATATTATGAGATACAATGTGGTTCCTGTGCAAGGTCTGATGCTTGATAACAAAGATCATCAGACGCAGAGGGTCTAGAATTGCTGCCCTTTGTGCTGTCTTTGGCTGGAAAAAAAAACAGAATGCTGTAGTTCTTCTGGAAGTTCTCAGAAAAGACAACAGAATGTTGTAGTTCTTCTGGAAGTTCTCAGAAAGCTCAACAGAATGCTGTAGTTCTTCTGGAAGTTCTCAGAAAGGACAACAGAATGTTGTAGTTCTTCTGAAAGTTCTCAGAAAGGACAACAGAATGTTGTAGTCCTTCTGGAAGTTCTCAGAAAGGACAACAGAATGTTGTAGTTCTTCCGGAAGTTCTCAGAAAGGACAACAGAATGTTGTTGTTCTTCTGGAAGTTTTCAGAAAGGAAAACAGAATGTTGTAGTTCTTCTGGAAGTTCTCAGAAAGCTCAACAGAATGTTGTAGTTCTTCTGGAAGTTCTCATCATTATCATCATTGAGTATCATCTCCACATCAAAGTTTGGCTACCATGGAGTGTCATTCTCCACTGTCACTTGTTTTGATAGTGTAGGTTGTCATAGGCTGACTTGTGCATCTTTTGATGTTAATTATCCATGTTAGTCTTGATCTGCCTCTTTTACCTTGTATTTTCATTTCCATGATTCTTTTAGTAGGCTGCTGTGTTTTTTAACATGCCCCAAAAATCTAATTTGTCTTGTCTGAATCGTGTTTAGCAGTTCTCTTTTCATTTTTAGTTGTTTTAAGACTTCATCATTTGTTTTCTTTTCTTCCCATCTAATTCTCTCATTAACTGTCAATATATTCTCATCATTCATCTACAAAACCATTTTTCTGTGGTCTCTAAAGATTGTCTTGTCTACTAAGGTTTTCAGTTAACATTAATTTCATTAGGTCTTTTGTGTTAAAATATTCTCATTTTGAACTATAATGTGAAAGATCAACAATATTTTTAAATTCTTGTTATTTATTTCATAAACAAGTTTATTGTTCTTTAATTAACTGAGAATAAATTGATATTATGTAACAGAGGAGACAATTTACTATTGAACTGATTGAGTGACCGAAATCTACAAGAAAAATATACACAAATGGTGCTGAGGGAAACTACCAATGTGTTTATATAGCTACAAAATAAAAACTCATGCAACGATTGACCGTTCCGGTACTACAGACAGCAGCCCTGTTCATGCAAACACAGCATTTACACCAACATATAAATAAATATTAATACAAGTAGTTTTAATTATGAGAAAGACTCGTTTAAATCAGTTTTCTATGTCTGTAAATATTCTATCCTACCTATTCTATCTTGAATTTACACCATTGTAAATTCTTCTTAGGCATTTGTCTTCAAAAGCATTTAGTTTTCTCTCAATCTCCTTTCTTGTTTTCCAGCCTTCACGTGCGTAGGTAAGTGTTGATAAAATGTTTGAGTTGAATATTCTAAGTTTGGTTTTCTTGCTTAGTATTTTTTATTTCCATATTTTATCCAGGTTTTTAAAATTTGTTGCTGCTTTTGCTATTCTGCTTCTGATCTTTTCCTTTGTTTCACCATCTTCATCTATATTATTACCAAGATATATATATATAGTGGTCTACTCTTTCCAATGCCTGGTGATTGGGATATATATTGTCCCCTGGAATGTTGTTATTTTTCATTATTTTTATTTTACCCTTGTTAATTTCAAGTCCTATTTTTTTGCCATGAATGATAAGTCATTAGTACTAGGCACTCACATTTTTATATTGAATGCAATTCTGGTATAAATGTCACTTCCATTTAAATACATTTTGTTGATCCTTTAGTAGTTCCTGTCTATGTTTTTACATTTATTTTCCTGGTGACTATAACATTCATTACAGCTTTCTTTCCCTGTAGGCAAGTAGGTGTGTAGGTAAAAGTTTATGTTTCAACAATGGCATTGATGGGGAATATTGTGTTAGTGTGTCCACATCTGTCAATGACCAGAGGCACATATGTGGGCATTGTGTTCAGTAATCTCATACCAGGTCATCCATGCTTCCAAATGAAGTCTCGCATACATCTTCAGAAGCTGGTTGAATCATGATATGATGATCAACACACAGAATATAAAAAAATATGCCATATTTGAGAACTGAACCTGAACCGTCATGATCACTAGGTGAGCACACCATGCCACTGTGATTTCCTTCTTTCCCTGTAAGTTCATGTCAAATGCATGCTTGACTGTATTATTATCACATTTTTTAACATTAAAAGTCTGACTAGTACACTAAATCTTGACTGCACTTATTTCAAGCCTAGCAAATAACCCCATAGCAACACCCACAATGGGATAATTTAGTGATAGATAATAGATACATCATTTGTATAGGGCTGATCAGGTTGATAATATGGTTTCATATACTGTGTCAATGGCTGCTTGTTTGATTCCATGTACAGAGTTCTAATACAATTCTCTTTAGTTCTGTCTACATTTTTTTATAAACCTATTTCATTTGACATGTCCCTGTATCTAATTATTAATGTTTTTCTAGAAGGTTAATTTCAATAGACATGTCTCTGTGTCTAATTACTGATATGTTTTTCTCACAATTTAACAAAGAGATGATCTCACAATTTACTAAAGCCCCTTTATAAAACACAGGCACTCACAACAAGCAAGCTGGGTTGTGAAAGAGTGTTATGTTACACTTACTCTTTGGCACCTATAACACCCTCCACCACATCCCTGGGGGGTTGAAATTGTAATGTATGTTTAACCATCATATTTAAACATGATTGTCTTAGATTTAAAATGAGGACTGAAGTGAGCAATCATAAATGATTAAATCATTAAAACAAAAAAACACAAGTGTGATTAAGACCTATGTAGGAGAAATATTTCCAAATTTATTGACTATTAACTCCACCAACTATCTTTTAATTTTTATAAATCACTCTGTAAAGTGAAGTAAAAGCTCCCTCTATGACTTGCTAGGTGCCACATGGACATTTTGCTGTTGTCAATGACCACATTTCTTAATGTCCAATAGCATATTATTGGAAGATATGGTTGGTAACATGCTATGATACCCTTACTATCCAGGTTAATCTCTGGTACTCATTTTTAGAAGTTGGATGAGCCACTGACCCTTTTCAGTCTGAAAAAAAGCTCATTTCTGGGACATGAACCTGGATCCTTCAGATCAGATGTGAGGGTGTTAACCACTCAGCCACCAAGGCTTCTAGCCACTTTGTACTTAAACACATCCAGCGCCGAAGAAAAATCAGGTTCAGACCAAAGAAAAATGTCTGAGAGAAAAATAAAGGTAGGGGTGTCTTATAAATATCACCTCATTTTGATTAATATTAGAAAAAGATTGGATATTCTATACATGAAATAAATATTGAATGTTTTATACATGAAATAAATATTGAATGTTTTATACATGAAATAAATATTGAATGTTTTATACATGAAATAAATATTGAATGTTTTATACATGAAATAAATCTACACAAGTCATCATTACAGAATGTTGAAAGATTTCTTGTTTGCACAGTAAATTGACAGTCATGTCTGTTCACTTAAAGGATGATCAGATTAATTGATATGCTGAGTTGTCGAGTGTTTATCTATTGAATCTGCTAACTGTTTAGTCAAGCTGATTGTTCATTCAATGGATGCCAATTCCACATCAAAGATTGGCTACCATGGAGTGCCATTTTAATATCTCTTGTCTTGAAGGTGCATGGTGTCATAGGTTCACCAGACAACCTTTTGACTTTATCTGTCCACTTTAGTCTTAGTCTGCATCTGCCTCTTCTACTTTGTATCTTCCCTTCCAAGATGACTTTTAGAATGGTATTATGTCTCTTCACAAGTCCAAAAATCTTCAGCTGTCTTTTTTCAAATTGTGTTAAGTTCTTTTTTTCATTATCAGCTGATTCAGAACTTCCTTGCTTTTCTTATTTTCCTTCCACCAAATTCTCCTCATTTTCATATAGATTCACATTTTAAAGGCTTCAATTTTCTGCTCTGCTTTCTTATTTAATGTCCATGTTTTTGTACCATACAGGAAGATTGAGTAAATATAGCATTTTACTATTTGTAGTTTTAGTTCTGATGTTATCTGCTTTGATGTCTGTATATTTTTCATTATCTTAAAAATTGCTTTTTGCAATTCCTATTTTTGTTCTTTATTTCTGTTTTACATTTCCCTTATTTATTTATAATATGTCCAAGATAGCTATATTCTTGAACTCTTTCTAGGTTCTTGCCATCTACTTCAATATCTCCTTGTATATATTTTGTCTCTTTTCTCAGCTAATAAAGAAAGTTTTAGTCTTCCTATTTATTTATTTCCAATCCATATTCTTTGCTTAAGGCTGATTGTTATTTTAACTATTTATCATAAAACTGGTATTTTGAGCTCAGGGATCCAATCAAAAACTCACAATAAAAGCCTTTATATAACAACCAGTTATTTCTGACAAGTCTTTCTTGTAATGTAATGATGAATTCATTTAATTTAATGATAAGATAGCTTTGAGCAAATGAATATGTGATCTGTGTAGTGATATTTGGTAGGGACGAAATGATGTTGTGATATTTAATATAATTTCCCATTGAACAATGGCTAAGACCAACAAAAACTATTAACAGCAAGTGCTCTAATCACAAAAAAATTTATGTCTGTTCAGAATATGTTTACTTATTATGGTGGAATACTGGAGTCAGAACCGAAGATAAAGTGGGAAACTTGTATCTGTACTTGAAGCCTCATTTGTGATTGTTTTTATGGTGTCAATAGAGATGGTCAAATGTAGCAATGCCAGAGTCCTTCTCCTCAGACTTCAAAGGGTCAACTTTGTACAGGTTAAATAGTGAAATGGTGATGTAATTACTAATATAGTGCTATTGTATGTAGTTACTAATATAGTGATATTGTATGTAATTACTAATATAGTGATATTGTATGTAATTACTAATATAGTGATGTTGTATGTAATTACTAATATAGTGATGTTGTATGTAATTACTAATATAGTGATATTGTATGTAATTACTAATATAGTGATATTGTATGTAATTACTAATATAGTGATGTTGTATGTAATTACTAATATAGTGATGTTGTATGTAATTACTAATATAGTGATATTGTATGTAATTACTAATATAGTGATATTGTATGTAATTACTAATATAGTGATGTTGTATGTAATTACTAATATAGTGATGTTGTATGTAATTACTAATATAGTGATATTGTATGTAATTACTAATATAGTGATATTGTATGTAATTACTATTTCCACTCAACCCATCAATAGTAATATATTTATGCAATAACTATTTCCAATGAACCCTTGGGTAATTTTGGATTATTAGAGCAGGATGGTCTCATTGATACTGGTCACTTTACTGACCTCTGGTGTAAGAAGATTAAAATGAATAACCAACCACATATTAGGGACACATACAACTAAACAATTTTGTTAGACTAGTACATTGGTAGGAAGTTCATAGCTTAAAATTAATAATGACAAATGATTAATTGATAATACAGAAGACGTAAAGTTAATAAAATAAACAATCACATATTTCTCATTCACACAAGTGAAGTGAAAGTATTAAAATGAATCACATTTGGTTAATTCAAACAGAGAAGTTACAGTAGTAAATGAATAATCACATCATATTAATCCACACAAGTGAAGTTAAAATAGTAAAAGGAATAACAGGCAGATTCCCATGTGTGAAGTAAAAGTAGTAAAGGGAATAACAGGCATATTACCACATGTGAAGTTAAAGTAGTAAAAGGAATAACAGGCAGATTCCCACTTGTGAAGTTAAAGTAGTAAAAGGAATAACAGGCATATTACCATGTGTGAAGTTAAAGTAGTAAAAGGAATAACAGGCATATTACCATGTGTGAAGTTAAAGTAGTAAAAGGAATAACAGGCATATTACCATGTGTGAAGTTAAAGTAGTAAAAGGAATAACAGGCAGATTCCCACATGTGATGTTAAAGTAGTAAAAGGAATAACAGGCAGAATCCCACGTGTGAAGTTAAAGTAGTATAGGGAATAACAGGTGATTCTCACATGTGAAGTTAAAGTAGTAAAAGGAATAACAGGCTGTTTCCCACATGTGTGAAGTTAAAGTAGTAAATGAACAATAACATCAGATTAATTTAAACACAGGATGTAAAGGAAATAAAATTGATCAATAAAAAACACACCAGAGAGTTGCTCATACACAAGTACTAGAAAAGTATATTAGCTACCACATAATTAACACAAACATAGATAAGTTTAAAGAGATTGCAATTGTAACTACATGTAACAAACACATAAGTAAAGTGTTGTCAGTTAAGATGATGCCAGAAGTAGAATAGCTAAAATAATAGTTATATAATTAAAAAAAAAAACAATTCTGCCATGTAAAGAAGTATGTAGGTCAAAAAAAAAAATATATATATCTTTATGGCATTTTCTACATTAATGAGTTCTGCCAGGGGGAAGTGTAGGATCGGAGAATAAAAGCAGCTTGTCCAGTGCAGTCGCCATGAGGTGTTTGGGTCTGAGTTTTTATTTTATCCCCAATAGAAAAAACTTTTGACCTTACCGCCATTCGAACCTGCATTCCCCAGGTTTGCAGCCGGACAATTTGGCCACCCGCTCTCCCATGTGTGTAGGTGATACAATTAAAATTATATTAACACTAAAACTCATAGCTGTATGTATTTGGGTGATGGTAAGAAGTAGTGGGGGAGGTTCTTGTGTGTAAGTGCTTCATGACTGTATTTGAATATTGTCCAACAAAATTTTGATTTCTTTTTGAGCTCAAATCCAAGAGCAGAGGTTATCATTCTTAGGGTAGTTCCAGAAGCAGAAAGTTGATGATTGTCAATTCAATGATGTTAAAAACTGTATTATTCATTTTGCACTTGTAATCTTTAAAATTCTGCATGGTTCTTTTGCATACTCATCTATGTTTTATAAGAAAACAAGAAAAAGAGTTCTTAAATGTTATATTGAGCCTTAACACATCTTAACATATGGATGGGAATCATGGACAATAGGACAACAGACAAGAAAATGACTGGAGGCTGTAGAAATGTGGTTTTACAGAAGAATGTTGAGAATACCATGGACAGCTAAGGAGAGTAATGAAAACATTCTGAAAGTGGCCAAAGCAAAAAGAGAGCTTATATCCAATATTAGGAAGAAATAATTATCATTCTCTGGCTATGTAATGAGAAGGGAACAACTGGAATATATTGTAACAACTGAGAAAATTGAGGGACGTTGACATAAACGGAAGCAAAGAGAAAAGATATCAGACAGTTTAATTAAGAGAATAGCTTGGCAGAAGGTCAACAACAGAAATGATAAATAACTGTCGAGATCGAAAGTTGTCGAGAGACATGATCACCTGCGCCAGCAGGCTTGGTACTTGATGATGATGATGTTTTATAAAAATGAAATTATTTACGCTTAACATATCACATAAGACTATACAGTGCCAGAAGCCAAATCTCATATTTAGATATATTTGTTTATATATTCTATTTTTCTCCTGTTGCCACTTCATTCACCTAATAATTACTCTTTATTGATGCCTGCCCTGAGCACATACCATATACCACAAGCCAGAAAAATTGGCCCTTGTTATTTGCGCATTGAACTCAGGAGCCACATTTAATGGCTTTTAATTCATTTACTACGTTTCCACAGTTATTTCTACTAAAACCTGGTCATTCTCTATTTTACCCTCTTTTCCAACATCCTGAGCAAGTTGTTCAAACAAACTGTCTGCTTTAGATCAATTTTTAAAATTTTCTCGCTGTTATTTCAAATTTTAAACAAATTTGTGAAAAAAAGTGTATTAAGACATTCGGTAAGGAATGTGTTGAAAGCCATAGCTGCTTGGTGTTGTGGTTTACAGCAAGCTGCAGCATCTGTACCTTTTGTTGGTCCAACACATCCAACATCAGTACATCATTTCAGGGAGCTGGATGTTTTTAACCTTTTTGATTGCATGATCAGACTTGATATCTTGTCTTTCTGGAAAGGTGGACTAGGATCTCTATCAATTTTAGCTCACTGATCCTGACACAAACAATCAGTTATGATATGAGCTAACGACATATGCTGTCTGGTGGCTCCATATGTTTATATCTGTATTTCTTGCCTTTCCCAGTGAAGACTTTCAGTCATAAATTCAGAAGTGACTTATGTTATCAGCCTACATCATAAATCTGTGAACCAACCTTTCAGATATCTTATTGATTTCCTTTGTACAGTCTTATTTTTCAACTCGCATGAATAAATTAAAATAATTTGAAATTTCATGTAAATTTGTTATTCTCCACCAGATATCACTTTATATCTAATCATAAGGGCATCAACTATCTCTACTTTCAACTTTATTTTTCAACTGCAACCCCTGTCATTCTCCACAGTTGCTCCGGTGATGGTAATGTACTTTAGTAAACGGGATGTTAGTTGGGGTTGTCTGTTGAACGAAAATGTGTTGACTAAATTAAGCAATGCAGTTTTATGAGCATTATAGTTGTCTCTGTTAGGACTTGTGCATTAAAATGTGTGGGGTGTGGTTTTCATGTGCTTTCTTTCTCCTGTGTATGGTGTTTCAATATGATCTCTGCTCTTCTCCTCAGCTCATATGTATTTGAGTATATCCATGTTTGTTTTTAGTGCTATTCTCCTCAGCTCATCTGTATTTGAGTATATCCATGTTTGTTTTTAGTATGTTTTACGTAAGTAGGCTATTTTTTTTTAAAATCTACCCTGGCTTTTGATCTAATACTTGCAATATCATAGATTGGTGCTTTTGCTTTTGATGAGATGCTTGGTATATCATAGACTGGGAGTTTTGCTTTTGATGAGATGCTTGGTATATAATAGACTGGGAGTTTTGCTTTTGATGAGATGCTTGGTATATAATAGACTGGGAGTTTTGCTTTTGATGAGATGCTTGGTATATCATAGACTGGAACTTTTGCTTTTGATGTAACAGCAGGTATATCATAGATTGGGAACTTTGGCTTTTGATGTGGTGTCTGGTAAATTCTTCTCCTTCCATTTCTCATTTGCCTTACAGCGTCGAGGGGAGATATAATTTTGCAGTCTTTTGCTCTTATGTTGAACTCTGTTGCTCTTATGTTTCCTAGTTTTTCTACTTTTTACAACTGGCAAAATAAAAGGAAAGAGAGATCGCGGATGACAAAGAGAGAAAATACTGGATAGCTTTGTGTCATGGCATGGAAAACAGTCAACAACAGAACTGATACGATGCACTGTGGATAGAAGATTGTGAAGGACATGATTGCCTACGCCAACCGGTATGGCACATGAAGATGATGATGAGTTTTTCTAATATAACATTAATCCATCTTTTTCATGATAAATTGCCGTAATAAAATATATACTTTCTATCTCAAGAGGTAAATCAATGTGTCATAGTTGGTCACTCAAGATCAAACACAGCAAAGAGATGACCTTTCCATAGCCCAACCTGAGGCGAGATATATAATGATTCTGTGTTAGCCAGGTCTCAGCTCATTCCACTGAAACATGACTGCTACATTTGGTGGCAGTCTAATTGTGGGAGACGACAAAGAATTTGTAAGAGATCATTAACTGTTTCTGTGCCTCTGCTGTGGATTTTCTGTCTGGGATTTATTCCCTTAGCCTTTGACTCTCCTGAGGTTACCACAATGCATTAGGGGATGACATACAGAATGTACTGTTTACTTGTTATAGCAGTAGTAGGTTAGATATTGTCAATCCCAATATCTTTGATTAGAAAACTAATTTATTTAATAATAATAATAATAATAAAAGAAAAAAACTTTAAAACAAAAAGCATACATTCTGAGTTGGGATATTGAAAGGTCAGTTATTTTGCATGGAATTAACTGATTAGTTGCTATAGACCATAGCATGTGCCATAAGTGGACATCATCATCATCATCAAGTAATGTGTCTGCTGGCGCATAGTGATCATGTCTCTCCACAACTTTCAACCTCGACAGTTATTTATCATTTCTGTTGTCGACCTTCTGCCAAGCCATTCTCTTAAGCTGTCTGGTATCTTTCCTCTTTGCTTTCCTCTATCTCTATGTCCCTCAACTTTGCCAGTTGTCACAATATATTTCAGCTTTTCACTTCTCATAACATGGCCAAAAAATGATGATTGTTTCTTCCTAGTATTGCATAGTGATCATGTCTCTCCACAACTTTCAACCTCGACAGTTATTTATCATTTCTGTTGTTGACCTTCTGCCAAGCCATTCTCTTAAGCTGTCTGGTATCTTTTCTCTTTGCTTCCCTCTATCTCTATGTCCCTCAACTTTCCCAGTTGTCACAATATATTCCAGCTTTTCCCTTCTCATAACATGGCCAAAAAATTATGATTGTTTCTTCCTAATATTGTATATTAAAGTGAGTATGTGGCTGTTAAATTTGTAATTTAGTTGCTGAAGAAAATGTTTATCTGGACACAACCTGATTTTCACTTCGGCAATAAGTGGATAAAATCTACATTGTTATTGGTTGTTGGTTATGGAAGGCCTCGGTATCACTGCAAACGAATTAAAATCCATAATTGCTCAACCGCCCGTGCCAGTGGAATCATCCGAATTACTAACTCATCTCCCAAACAAAGAAAGGTAACTGTAGTCCCCATCGTAGCAGTCTCAGCACACGCCAAAAGACAATCTACATTGTATATAATCAGACAAAGGGAAATAACACCCAGTGAAATCAAATGTTATATAACAAAGAAAAACACATGACAGACACAGCAGGAGACCTACTTCAGGCCTTGTCCAACATCTCGGAGAACCTCTTTTGCTTGCTTATGACCTGTGTAGCCATGAGTCTCTACCTCTGTCAGGCGGTGTTGGTAGTTTTCTAATTTTCGTTGAAGTTGGTTGATATTTTGAGCAGATTTCTGATTTTTCTTTTCAAAAAGAGCTTTTATTCGAGCCGTGGGCTGTTTGTCAGATGCCATCTGGAGGTACTCGTTCACAATTGCTGAAGAAAAATTATTATTAACATTACAATGTGTGCATATTGTTAAAATAGATTTTAAAACATGCTTTAAATTCTAGTTCCTTTCATGCTCACTTTATCTTTGTGTTAGATCCACATAGATCAATTTGTCTTCAGATTTGATTTTTTTAATGGTATTAGTAGAAGCCTCTGTAGTCATAGTTGACTATGGATTTTGTAGACTACAAATTTTGTAGCAGGTAACTATGGATTTTGTAGACTACAAATTTTGTAGCAGTTGACTGTGGATTTTGTAGACTATGGATTTTGTAGCAGGTGACTATAGATTTTGTAGACTACAAATTTTGTAGCAGGTGAATATGGATTTTGTAGACTACAAATTTTGTAGAACTTGACTGTGGATTTTGTAGACTACAAATTTTGTAGAACTTGACTGTGGATTTTGTAGACTATGAATATTGCAGCAGTTGACTATGGATTTTGTTGACTACAGATATTGTAGTAATTGACTATGGACTTTGTAGACTATGGATTTTGTAGACTACAGATATTGTAGTAATTGACTATGGACTTTGTAGACTATGGATTTTGTAGCAGTTGACTTTGAATTTTGTAGATTTTGGATTTTGTAGACTATTGATTTTGTAGCAGTGGACTATGGATTTTGTAGTAGTTAACTTGATTTTGTAGACAATGGATTTTGCAGCATTCCCAGAATCTCTCCAGGGCATAAGCTTGGGCAGAAGAACCAATTTGAATTATATAAATTATCATTTTTAATGGTAAAGTTGGACATAGTAAGAAATAAAATTATTAATTAAGAATTATTTTTTTTTTCCATCAGCAACTAATAATATAAATCAATTAATAATAATAATAATGATAATAATGAATAATAATAATAATAATAATAATAATAATAAAAATGAACTATTGCAAGGAAACAGTGTCACATAAACAATTAAGATAAAAAGAAGACAGACCATACAAAAACTATTTAGTGAATACACATAGGATGGAAGGTCTGCAAAGATAACAGTAAATATTAAGGGTTAAAAATGAAGAAAATGTGAGGAGCAAATTCATATGTAGTGGCAAAATAGCTGAGACATAACATGCCAAGTAGAGAAATGAAATTATTATAGACAGTGTGTCAAAGGAATAAATCATTACTGCCCACAAGACATAATAAACCATGATGATGATTAGGTTGTAAAGACACTTATTTTCTTGTTTCTATGGTCTCAGATATTTGTAGCTAAATTCATGTCAATCTCTTGCTGCCCATTTCATTTCATGATGTTTATATTGGAGAGAGAGTGAGTGGTCAGATATATTCTTCTTTCTTCTTAGCATTAGTTAAGTGGGTGTGGGTGCTTTGTGTCACTAGTTTATGGCACTGCTTATCTGTACCTTTTAGCTTGACTCATCCATTTTCAGTATGGGTAAACTTGCTTATCAATTGTACCTGGTTAGTGGCCATTTTGGCATACTCTTTTAGACTTTTATTTGTCAAGGTTAATGTGCACAAGTTGCTACGGTACCTCCTGTTTTCATTGTTATATGAGAAAGCTAAATATCAGATTTCACTACTTAGAGACCAGGGGTGGGTGAATTCATGAAGAAACCAAGAATTCAAAGTGAAAAATTCCCACTACCTGTAGCGGGACTCATACCCAGGACTTTCCACCATCTTACCTTCAGACCACCTGTCCCTGCCAAGTAGTAAAAAAAATAAGTAAAGTACCCCTCACGCCAAGTGGCGTATAGGGAATATGGTGTTAGTGACCATCATTTTTTACAGACCTTCAGCACATGATTTTTTGGGGTAATGTGGTCGGTATTACGCCCGTGCCGCTTCAATTTCCCAGAAAAAAAATCCGGTACCCATTTAAGGCTGGGTGAACCTGGAAGCCGTCGGTTGGGATTAAACCCTACCCCTTGTCCTTTGTAGTCCAGTTCACTAACCACTGAGCTATCGCGGCTCCCATCCCTGCCAAGTACATAACTTATTTTTCTCCAAATCTGGTTTGAAACACGGAAGGTAAAAAAATGTTTTTATTTAGGGTAAAATAAAAACCCTGACCTGAACACCTCATGGTGACTGCTCTGGGCATGCAACCCCTACTCTCTAGTCCTATAGTCTTCTTGACAGATCACAGAAATGGGATAAATGATTGAAATATTTTAAAATAATTTTTGTGGGTTTTTGCATGGTGGCAGGTTTGACATTTGTATACCTTCATGTGCCTTGAATATGTTACTGACCTTCTTTAGTGTTCTGTTCTTTCTTGATGGACTCTTTGGTTTTCTGTATCTTTGCTTGAAGTGTTTCCATGATCTGCTTTGTTCTGGTACTACCCTCTCCGCTATCCACATCATCTGTGCCTGTGTCGCTGCCATTGTCCAGCTGTTGAGAGTTATAGGAAAGTGTTATGATAGTATGATAATTGCACAACAAATAAGACACATGATAACATTAGAGTAACTGAAGATAATGTTAACTATGGACGAAAAAACAAGGAATAAGAAACATAACAACAACCCAGTAATAAAATGGCTACCACATAACAATAGTGCAGCATTAAAGGAGATTATATCTAGTGCAGCAAAAGATATAGATGATAATATACCAATATACCATAACAAAGAAGGATGGCAACAATTGCACAACAAATATGAAACAGTAATAATTGTTTAGAGTGTTTACATTTGAAACGTTCTTAGGCACAAGAATACAACATATACCCAGAAATAAATAAGATAAGATAATGTAAAACTAGTGCAGATATAAGAGAAATAACAAAGCAATGAAAACATCATCTATAATGAAGAGATGAAGGTGGTCCTATGTTGGCCATATGACGAGAAGAGACAACAAGAGAAGAAGGTGGTCCTTTGTTGGCCATATGACGAGAAGAGACAACAAGAGAAGAAGGTGGTCCTTTGTTGGCCATATGATGAGAAGAGACAACAAGAGAAGAAGGTGATCCTATGTTGGCCATATGATGAGAAGAGACAACAAGAGAAGAAGGTGATCCTATGTTGGCCATATGATGAGAAGAGACAACAAGAGAAGAATGTGGTCCTATGTTGGCCATATGATGAGAAGAGACAACAAGAGAAGAATGTGGTCCTATGTTGGCCATATGATGAGAAGAGACAACAAGAGAAGAATGTGGTCCTATGTTGGCCATATGACGAGAAGAGACAACAAGAGAAGAAGGTGTTCCTTTGTTGGCCATATGATGAGAAGAGACAACAAGAGAAGAAGGTGGTCCTTTGTTGGCCATATGATGAGAAGAGACAACAAGAGAAGAAGGTGGTCCTTTGTTGGCCATATGATGAGAAGAGACAACAAGAGAAGAAGGTGGTCCTATGTTGGCCATATGACGAGAAGAGACAACAAGAGAAGAAGGTGGTCCTTTGTTGGCCATATGATGAGAAGAGACAACAAGAGAAGAATGTGGTCCTATTTGGCCATATGACGAGAAGAGACAACAAGAGAAGAATGTGGTCCTATTTGGCCATATGATGAGAAGAGACAACAAGAGAATCTCAAGGTAAGCCCTCAAAATGGGAATTAGAGGGTGAAAGAAAATTAGGGCGGTCTAGAGAAATGCTCAAAAAGAACATCGAGGTGAAGGCAACAACAACAGGCATCAGATCCCTTGTCGAGACTGAGAGGCTTGCCAGAACAGATATATGTGGCGGGATACAATATGGATCTGTGCAAAGTCTGGCACTGGATAACAGAGATCGTTGGATATGAAGAATGAAAAATGTCTGCCCTATGTGCCATCTTGGACTCAAAAGGACAATATATAAATGTACACATTTGGTGTCACTACATACACATGGGAATGTCATAAACACATAGAAATAGTGTTTAAAAATAGAAATGAAATCCTCAAAAATAACACATACACTTAGAAATTCTTCTTCTTCTTCTTCTTCTGCGATAATGGCCCATTCAGACTAGGATTCCAGACTCTCTTATGAAGGCAGTTGTCAGTTTAAGCGATTACACTTAGAAATAACACAAATACTAAATAATAATATGTGCAGATGGGAAAAAAAAAAGAAACATCAACAAGACATGCATATAATAATAACAACACAAACACACATTGACAACATATGTACATGAAAATTACATAATCAGACATTGACAACTCAAATACTTGAGTACAACATACATATTGAAAGAAAATAATCATACAGATATACCACACATAACACACAAGTATTCTGCTGCAAATACAAGTAATGCAAAACACAAAATGAATACCACAAAAACAACTGCATTGAGAATGCTTGCATTAATAATACAGTTTGACTGGTTATATTTGTGGTGGTGGAGGAAGGACACATGAGGAAGTGAACAGCCATTGTTAAATCAATAACTAGCTCCTGTTAGAGGTCTGTCAAAGCTTGGATTGTCTAAACTGCCTCCTGTGACACTGTTGTTCCATCTCAGGCTTGCAGAAAACATGGCAGTAAACAATGGCCAAGACAAGCTGACGGTTGTTCGAAGACACACAATCACAAAGTCACTTCTGCAGTAATATCCTGTAAACTGTAGGAGCAATTTGGCTGATTAATTGCTAAATGATGCTGATTTATTTTGCTGCTGTTTGATTTTTTTTTTTTACTAAGAATATTAGTTAGCGATCGACAGCTGATTAAGACTTCACTTCACTTCCAAGTTACATCCTTGCCAACAGTCTGCGTCAAAAGACAACTCGGTGAGGATTGCCATAATCTCCACATTGTTGAGGGTTTGTTGATAAAGAAGACCTAGTACTGCACTAGCTCAATGAATCATTTCAGGGTAATAGGTATGTTTACAACACAGGGAAAAATCCACAAGTAATCAACGCTTTCTGTTTTTGAGATTGTGGTTCTGCCCTATGTGCTGTCTTCAGCTTGAAAGGACAATAGATAGATAGAATCAACAACAGAAAAAACAAAGAACAATAGACAGTAGACAGCCCAAAGCAGGATCAAACCATACTCTTCAACACAGTGCTTTGCCACAAGATTATGGAGGACTATGCATTATGGTACACTGCCAGCGAAGCAGTCTAAAAAAAAGTTTCTATCACTTGTGATGTCTTTCACGCATTTGTATCCAAGACTATGCACAGGGTTAGGAATATGGCTTGGGAATAAATTAATAAATTGTATATCTGTATTGACCTATTAAGACAAGCACCTTCTAGATAGAGTAGGGCCAATGTTACTTGTGTTGTAGACAAGCAGTTATAGGAAGAAACAGCAAGAATAGTAGTTTCCTGTGGATTAGACTGGAGACAAATAATAATAAATGAATATTATTTTATTATGAAAGGAAACTTTTAGAGGTGACAGATCAACTAATCATTTCAGTAAAGGACTTACGTAAACAATATGTAAAATAAACATAAAACAGTAGACAGCAGGTAAACTGATAGAACGACAGGGTAAACTCCGATGTTTCAGCAAAAGCTTTCATCTGGTATAATACATAAACTATTAAAATAAAACAAAGTAATCCAAGCATGAAAAACAAAACACTGATCTAAAAAAATGGTGGAAAGAAACGGTGGCAAGGATTTACATTAATGTTGGTTATATGATTAATAGACTATAGGGCAGGTAGGATTTAAATGGACAAAAGGAGCCAAACAGTGAAACATTAGAAATGGGGGCTTATGAGGAAGGATGAAAGGAGGTTTACTATTGAGTATGATGAAAGAGAATAGCTCAGTGGTTAGTGAACTGGACTACAAAGGACAAGAGGTAGGGTTCGATCCCAACCGTCAGCTTTCAGTTCATCCAACCTTTAATGGGTACCAGATTTATTTCTGGGAAAGTAAAGCGGCACAGGCGTAATACTGACCACATTACCCCAAAAATCATATGCTGAAGGTCTGTAAAATGTATGGTCACTAACACCATATTCCCTATACACCACTTGATGTGATGGGGGTACTTTACTTTTTGTATGATGAAAGAGAGAAAAAGTTTTTCCTGCTTGGATTTCTTTGTTCAATTTTAATAGTTTGTGTAATATACCTAATGAAGGCTTTTGCTGAAACGTCATAATTTGTCTCTTCTTTCTCTTAGTTTAGCTGCTTCATACTGTTTTACATTAATTTAACATGTTCTCTGTAGCTCTACTTTGGGCCCCACATAGTATTTACTATTTGTTCTTATCTCTATGTTTACAATACTCATAGAAATTCATAAATATTCAACAACAGAAAAAAAACAAAGAACAATGAACATAGACTAGCTCTAGGATATCCAGGCAGTGTTGTAAGGGTCTGTTGATAAAGAAGACCTAGAATTCCACTAGGTTCTAGGATATTCAGGCAGTGTTGTAAGGGTCTGTTGATAAAGAAGACCTAGAATTCCACTAGGTTCTAGGATATCCAGGCAGTGTTGTAAGGGTCTGTTGATAAAGAAGACCTAGAATTCCACAAGGTTCTAGGATATTCAGGCAGTATTGTATGGGGTCTGTTGATAAAGAAGACCTAGAATTCCACTAGGTTCTAGGATATTCAGGCAGTGTTGTAAGGGGTCTGTTGATAAAGAAGATCTAGTATTCCACTAGGTTCTAGGATATTCAGGCAGTGTTATAGGGGTCTGTTGATAAAGAAGACCTAGTATTCTACTAGGATCTAGGATATTCAGGCAGTGTTATAAGGGGTCTGTTGATAAAGAAGACCTAGTATTCCACTAGGTTCTAGGATATTCAGGCAGTGTTATAAGGGGTCTGTTGATAAAGAAGACCTAGTATTCCACTAGGTTCTAGGATATTCAGGCAGTGTTATAAGGGGTCTGTTGATAAAGAAGACCTAGAATTCCACAAGGTTCTAGGATATTCAGGCAGAGTTGTAAGGGGTCTGTTGATAAAGAAGACCTAGCATTCCACTAGGTTCTAGGATATTCAGGCAGTGTTGTAAGGGGTCTGTTGATAAAGAAGACCTAGTATTCCACTAGGTTCTAGGATATTCAGGCAGTGTTATAAGGGGTCTGTTGATAAAGAAGACCTAGTATTCTACTAGGATCTAGGATATTCAGGCAGTGTTGTAAGGGGTCTGCTGATAAAGAAAGCCTAGCATTCCACTAGGTTCTAGGATATTCAGGCAGTATTGTATGGGGTCTATTGATAAAGAAGACCTAGTATTCCACTAGGTTCTAGGATATTCAGGCAGTCTTGTATGGGGTCTGTTGATAAAGAAAACCTAGCATTCCACTAGGTTCTAGGATATTCAGGCAGTCTTGTATGGGGTCTGTTGATAAAGAAGACCTAGAATTCCACTAGGTTCTAGGATATTCAAGCAGTATTGTATGGGGTCTGTTGATAAAGAAAACCTAGCATTCCACTAGGTTCTAGGATATTCAGGCAGTCTTGTATGGGGTCTGTTGATAAAGAAAACCTAGCATTCCACTAGGTTCTAGGATATTCAGGCAGTATTGTATGGGGTCTGTTGATAAAGAAAACCTAGCATTCCACTAGGTTCTAGGATATTCAGGCAGTATTGTATGGGGTCTGTTGATAAAGAAAACCTAGCATTCCACTAGGTTCTAGGATATTCAGGCAGTCTTGTATGGGGTCTGTTGATAAAGAAGACCTAGCATTCCACTAGGTTCTAGGATATTCAGGCAGTATTGTATGGGGTCTGTTGATAAAGAAGACCTAGCATTCCACTAGGTTCTAGGATATTCAGGCAGTATTGTATGGGGTCTGTTGATAAAGAAAACCTAGCATTCCACTAGGTTCTAGGATATTCAGGCAGTCTTGTATGGGATCTGTTGATAAAGAAAACCTAGTATTCCACTAGGTTCTAGGATATTCAGGCAATCTTGTATGGGGTCTGTTGATAAAGAAGACCTAGTATTCTACTAGGTTCAAGGATATTCAGGCAGTCTTGTATGGGGTCTGTTGATAAATAAGACCTAGTATTCCACTAGGTTCTAAGATATTCAGGCAGTGTTGTATGGGGTCTATTGATAAAGAAGACCTAGTAATCCATTAGGTTCTAGGATATTCAGGCAGTGTTGTAAGGGGTCTGTTGATAAAGAAAACCAGGTATTCCACTAGGTTCTAGGATATTCAGGCAGTATTGTATGGGGTCTGTTGATAAAGAAAACCTAGCATTCCACTAGGTTCTAGGATATTCAGGCAGTCTTGTATGGGATCTGTTGATAAAGAAAACCTAGTATTCCACTAGGTTCTAGGATATTCAGGCAATCTTGTATGGGGTCTGTTGATAAAGAAGACCTAGTATTCTACTAGGTTCTAAGATATTCAGGCAGTGTTGTATGGGGTCTGTTGATAAAGAAGACCTAGAATTCCACTAGGTTCTAGGATATTCAGGCAGTGTTGTATGGGGTCTGTTGATAAAGAAGACCTAGTATTCCACTAGGTTCTAGGATATTCAGGCAGTCTTGTATGGGGTCTGTTGATAAAGAAGACCTAGTATTCCACTAGGTTCTAGGATATTCAGGCAGTGTTGTTTGGAGGTCTGGTAATAAACAAGGTCCTGCTCCAGCAGAACATGGGAAATCAAAAATGCCATCTCATCACACCACCTTCTTGGGTCAACGAATGAATAGGCAGCATCAACATTATGACATTAAGATGCTCATTACTGTCACTAACGTTATTGCTCATTTAATTGGTTCTATTTGATTTATTGTTATGAAGATTATTAAATATTTCTTATTATATTTAATAATATCCTTCTTCTTGTATATAATACAGACACACACACACATCATGAAGAGGCGAAAAATGGTTAGAAGGTAAATACAAAGGTGAGATGTGAATAGTCTGAATGGGGCTACAATAAACACAAGTCTACAGTCCTATGCCATCAACAACTTGTAAACATGGCAGAAAGAAGGAAGAAAACTCAGAAGAGAGATAAGGTGATGCAAGAAGTAACACAGTCAGACTCTAATCGTATTATTATTTGAATTTCATATTGCCACAGTCAAAAGTTTCAAAGACTTTTTTTTAGACGAATGACAGGAAACAGAATGAGATAAGATCAGAAATGAAGAACTGAGAGAAAATATAGGAATAATTTCTCCCAGAGAATACATAAAGAAACAACAGATAAAATGGTTTGGCCATGTGATAAAACAGAAAGATCAACACACAACACAACGAGCCTTCAATAAACATTTCGATAATATGAGACTCAAAGGCCAACCACGAAAAGGGCGGACTGATAATGAAAAAAAGTATTGCTGATAATATTGTTGAAAAAAGTGCATTGGTATCAATGTAACGTGATAAAAAAAAAGTCTTGCAAGAAAACGAGCGTGCGATGTTACAAAGAAAGTCTAGTCAACAGATCATCTATATTGCACAAAGAACAACTCCATAGATTTCCTGCTCGGCACATTTCCCAGTATGGGTCACTTCTGCTACACACTAGTGAAAGCACTAAAAATGGCTTCATCTGAGACACACGATCTCTGTATCATCGGCGAAGACCTTGTCCCCAACATCCTTAGTCGTTTCCCCCACGACACGCTTGGCAGGTGATGACAGTGTCTGTATTCTTGTTACCCCCCAGGGCTCCAGTAGCCACCACGGACAATAATAACGAATAAAGCGGAGATTAAAAAGAGAATAAAGAAAACTGGGTGGTGGGTGTGTGTCTAGCGGTACAACGTTGGCCTCAGTACAGGAAAGACCCGGGTTCATAGCCCACCAGAAGCAGTGGTAGTTTTTCCCCCAAAAAAGGAGAAATTAATCCGTGGTTTTTTCATAACGTTAACCTCCCCTGATCTCTTGTGTAGTGAGATTCGATGTCTAGCCCTCTCGGATAACGGCAATAAAATAGGAGGGTAATCCCGTGTGCACTCGCACACGTTAAAGATCCCCTGACAGTTAAAATGGAAAAGAGTAGCCATTAATGTGGCCGCTGTCTGGCAAAAGTGTCCGCAAAAACCTACCTAAACCGTGGAATCAAGGCCGTGCTAAGGAGTTCGGGGACGTAGGCCATGATTTTCCTTGGATTTTCTCGAGGGGAATATCGAAGCACCTATGGATCCGCCCGGTGTGGAGTGATGATGACTCTAATAACAAACATACAACCAAAGAACACTCCTGGACATCTGACAAACACACAAGAAATACCCGGTAAAAAGTAAGTTACTGGCCGCTTAGACTAGAGCTTATCAACTAACACTACAATATCAGCGCTGCAATAAAATCCTTGTATTTCCACAATTTGATGACTCAAATAATTGATAACATTAGTTAGAAATATCCCGACATAAGCGTCTCTCAGGAGATAAAACATTCACAAATGAAATAGGAAAAGAGGCAGATTACCCGCATGAGAAAATCAATAGGCTTAATGAGGAAGAAACAAATTAAAAGCAACATTAACAAATAGGCCGGCAATAAAAACATTGCTTTGTAGCTAATAATCAAACTGCTTCATTTAAACCTGTTTAAAATAGAAAATAATTATAAACTCGAAACAAACAACTGGACCCTTAGAGCAAGCCCAAATTCAGATGGAATGACAATTCCGTTCCTTGAAGAAAAGCGGTTGACAGGATAGATGCTTCCTTCTCTCTCCCTTAATAATGCCCAGTGGCGTAGAGTGAGGGTAGCTTGAGGGGCGGTGACCCCTGGGAACAAAATTCGTAGGGGCCCAATAATAGAAAAAGAAAAGTAGTAATAACATATAAAGACATTACCAGTACTCGTATAGACAAGGTTCTGGGGTTTACCTAGCTTCTAAAAATGGGTACAATAGATTTTTCTGGGATGAAAATGCGACCTGGCGTAATACCGACCACATAAAAAATGTGCAGCTGGATATAAAAGAAATAGGTAAAGGTAAAGTACGAGACTTGAACCGGCGTCTTAGCACGCGAGTTTACACCCATATGTGCTCGGCCGCCTATCCAGAAATGTTCGGAGATTTCTGGACAGTGTCGCTTCAAGCATCGAAACTCACGATGCGAGGCGACATTCCTCACCTTCCCATGGTAATACCCTGGTAGCCATTTCTGCCATCGGCTGGGTCGACCGTGGGGGTATTTTTTTTTCCAACCACGAGTACAACTCACACTGCTCCCAGCGGGAATCGAACACGGGTTGTCCGAACATCGGTAGTCCAGTCGGGTGGTATTCCCAACTAGGCTACCGAAGCCCCCCCCCCCCCCCCTTTAAAAAATATCGTCATAGCACCATTTTATCACACGTCTATCAAGGCGCAAAGGTAACCTTACCTTGTTTTATTTGATTACTCGCCCAACGCCTACTTACATAAATACTTCTGTTGAAATTGTGACGATGGTTCTCAAGATTGTTAGTCACATAATGCCTTTACTCTCAGATTGAGAACTTATTATCACGGCACTTAAATCGGCATTTCTTGAGTTGTTGTGTCTGGTCATATAGGAATAAGGTAACGAACGTACTCATAGGTTGGTAGGTACAGGCTGCTGTGGAAGACGGGCCAGCACTGGTTAGTGTTGATATAATCTAAATACTATTCTAGGGAGGTTGGACAACGACTCAAGCAATATTTGTGAATCTGCGACTGAAAGAAGAACGTCTATCCAGAAAATCTGAGCTCAGTGTGGTCAGCGACCCATAGCTGACTGCATGCGTCAGGATCGGCAAACAACAGAGCTGATCAAAACACTGCTCAACTTCTCAGCGGTACACCGGAAACAGACTATCCAGACTGGCCAAGCGGGTAGGGATCGAAGAGGGAGGGCAACCTGGTACTCAAAAATACTGTGCTGAAGACGGATGTGTTGGTCTGAAAGGCGTAAATAAACTACACACAATGCATCTGCGCCCACTTAACTTTTAAGGTGGATAGCGAAGAGGATTATTCATTCTTCTAGTAGCCATCGGGTGAACGAAAGAAAAAGAAAGAAAGAAAGAAAGAAAGAAAGAAAGAAAAGAAAGAAAGAAAGAAAGAAAGAAAGAAAGAAAGAAAGAAAGAAAGAAAGAAAGAAAAAAAAGAAAGAAAAAAAGAAAGAAAGAAAGAAAGAAAGAAAAAAAAAAGAAAGAAAGAAAGAAAAAAAGAAAGAAAAAGAAAGAAAGAAAGAAAGAAAGAAAGAAAGAAAGAAAGAAAGAAAGAGCATACCAGAAATGGAGAAGCCAGACAAGGCAAGCAGCCAAAGTAAACTGATATCAAAACAGAGCTGGTGCAGTCAATCAGAACACACTGTAGTTGAAGGATGTACTGGAAAAATGGGCCAGAACACGTATGGATTTGTCCGATGTGAGGATGTAAAAAAACAAACCAGACTGACAAACCATCGTTAGTAACGATTTAAACGCTACGAACTTACCACAAGGTCCTCGGAACTGGCCCCTGGTGTAGCACTTTCGTCATGCGTGGCGACGCCACTGCTCCCTAGCAAAGGCGACGTAACTGTTTGGGAATTGGGTTCCTGCGTCAGGGGCAACGACTTCTTGCCTAAAAGAGGGCTAGCTCGACCTGGAATGCTCTTGGACACGCCTTTCGTTGAACCGCCACTCTTCTGATCTGCCTTTTTCCTGCAAAAGAAATGTTTGAAACAGACTATACATTAGATTAGTCTTTTTTTTTTAAATTTGCTACAAGTCAAATAACAAAATAACGTCTCCCCCATGGCTATTATAGGTTCGTTGAGCACATCACCTTGGCTATTGTAGGTTCGTTGAGTGCCTCCATCTGGCTATTGTAGGTTCGTTGAGCGCCTGACCTTGGCTATTGTAGGTTCGTTGAGAGCATCCCCTTGGCTATTGTAGGTTCGTTGAGTGCCTCCATCTGGCTATTGTAGGTCCGTTGAGTGCCTCCATCTGGCTATTGTAGGTTCGTTGAGTGCCTCCATCTGGCTATTGTAGGTTCGTTGAGCGCCTCCCCTTTGCTATTGTAGGTTCGTTGAGTAGCTCCATCTGGCTATTGTAGGTTCGTTGAGCGCCTCCCCTTGGCTATTGTAGGTTCGTTAAGTGCCTCCATCTGGCTGTTGTAGGTTCGTTGAGTGCCTCCATCTGGCTACTGTAGGTTTGTTGAGTGCCTCCATCTTGCTATTGTAGGTTCGTTGAGTGCCTTCATTTGGCTATTGTAGGTTCGTTGAGTGCCTCCGTCTGGCTATTGTAGGTTCGTTGAGCGCCACCATCTGGCTATTATTGTAGGTTCGTTGAGTGTCTCCATCTGGCTATTGTAGGTTCGTTGAGTGCCTCCATCTGACTATTGTAGGTGCGCTGAAAGGTGTTTTCAACTATCGTTTTCACCCCCCCCCCTTTTTTTTTTCTTTTCTGTCAATCTATTGTTAACATATAAGAACATGTAATTGAAAAGTTATAATACTTTTCTGTACTTCAAACAAAATGCCTGACTGATGCATTCAAAAGTTCGTTTAACATGATTAGAGTCGTGGTTAACATAATGGCAGCCGTTCGCCACAGTATCCATCATCTTAAAGAAATATCATACAAAGTATATTCACTCACACTTTATGTTATAAGTCTCAAACAGTTACAAATAAACAAGAAAGGGAAAATATTCACCATAGAGATGAGATGTTTGAGACAAGCGCTTGGAGTAACCAGAAGTGGCAGAATTAGAAATGATGTCGCAAGAAAGAGAGAGAGAGAGTGTGTGTGTGAGAGAGAGAGAAAGAGAGAGAGAGAGAGAGAACATTGAAACAATACAACAAAAGTAACAAATGCGTTAGTTGTTTACAAATGCGTTAGTTGTTTATTCATTTAGAAAGATTATGAAGAGATTATGTGACCATACAAAACATATAATTAAAAGAGGAGACTGGATAAGTAACCGCGGTAGATCCAGAATAAGATGGACTGAGAATATCCGAGGAACTCTAACAACATCAACTGACAAAGGCTGGTGCTGGCAGAGCAGAAGGGCAAGAACTAGACCGTTTTATCTCCCTTGACACCCGAAGGGGCTGCAAAGTAAGTGAAAAGAGAAAGTGTGTGTGGGTGAGAGCGAGAGAGAGAGAGAGAAAGGGGGGGGGGAGAGTTCATCTCCATTTAACACGTTATAGCTGACCCCTAGAAAACAAGACTAGCTACCTGGGACTCTCCGATGAGGAAAGTAAACAAGTGAGAGAAAGAAACAATATCCTCCAGACATCCAAAATTGTCCAACAAGGAAATAACTCTAGAGGCAAAACGAGCACTATACAATACAATCTTCATCCCAACGTTGTGCTGACAATGCCAGACCTGGACCCTAGATGCAAGAATAATAAGAAAAATAACCTCTACAGAGATGAAATGTGTTAGACGAATGACAGGAAACAGTCTGTGAGAGATAAGATCAGAAATGAAGAACTGAGAAAAAAGCTAGGAACAGCCCCCGTTATAGAATATATAAGGAGACAACAGATAAAATGGTTTGGCCACATGACAAGGCAGAAAGATCAAAACACAACACAACGAGCCTTCAGCAAACGTTGTGAGAACACCAGACTCAAGGGTCGACCACGAAAAAGATGGATCGATGGAATATTAGAAGCACTAGGAAACATAACAGCAGCAGAGGCGAACAGAAGAGCAAAAGACCGCAAATTATATCTGCCCTCGACGCTGAAAGGCAGATGAGGAAGGAAAGAAGAAAAGCAGAAGATCCAAAATTGAGGCCTCGTACACGACGTTTAACTCGTTACTTCCCATCGACAATATTATATGTCAAGGTGCATCATTAACTTCGTCATAAACATGAACACTATATCTATATATATATATAATCAAAAGAGTTAAGGGCTGTAGAGATTTTATCATACATTTTTCAATTCATGTTCCAATTCGTTTTGTTTCAATTAAAAAAAAAAGATACCAAAAAGGTAGGCACTTGTGTAAACTGAAGCTTACCTCGTTAACACCTGGTGCAATAAAGGGAAAGAATTGGAATTTCTCATCATCTCCAAAGTACGTTTGGGGGAAGTTCCTCTGAATATCCCGGTCACGGGGACATTTTTGTCACTTCCAGGCATTTTATCTCGTAGATTCACAGAAGTAAATTACGATGCTGAGAAGATACGACTCTTAGTTGGAGCACTTCCCGCAATTATAGAACCACGAAAAGGATGTGCTGTCATGTAGCGGGCAAATGAGTAGCCCTCGGTGATCTCGGTCCACGCAGGGTTTCCCATGTCTATCATCACGAGTGTAAACTAACAGAAAATCTTGAGGTAAAAATTGTCTGTTTTAAGACTTTTCAGAAATCTCGCACTTTGAAATTTAAAACAAATGCATTCTCCTATTCGAAATTCCCAAAAGCGAAAAAACAAACAGTGAAGCTGCTATTATTATTCATGGAATTTGTCGGCACATCAAACCTTGCGTTTAGTGTGAAAAGTGTCCAGACCCGAAACACGTTCAGTTCACAGTAATCACATGCTTTGTGTCGCTCGTGTCTCGTTGTTCTTGCACGAGCCTCGGCCGAGTGCTGGGCATTTTGTTATAGTGACGTCACTTTATGGACGGATACTACGAAAAGCTGAAGATTTCCTTCACTGTGGGAATAATAAACTAGAACATAACAGGTTCATATCTTGGAGCAATTGATTTCACTACATCAATGCTGCGCCGAGGGGGAGGGTTAAAATAATGTGAGGGGGGGGGGCGAAGAAAAGAGGAGAAAGATTGACAGAGGAGGGGAGAAAGAAATAGAAACATGTTGAGAAGAAGAGAAAATGGAGGGAGTGAGCGAGAGAGGTGTGGGAGTGTGAGAGAGAAAGAGAAGTGAGAGAGGAGGAGAGAGAAGAGGAGAGAAAGAGGAGAGGAGAAAGGGGCGGGGAGATGGGGAAGAAAGAAATAAAGACATATATTAAGAAAAGAGAGGTAGTGGAAGAGAAGGAAGGAGAAAGAGAGGAAGGTGAAAAAGAGCTAGAGACAGATGTTGAGCACAATATAAATTACACAAAATGACATTTGAGATTATATATTATATATATATATATATATATATATATATATATATATATATATATATATATATATATATATATATAGAGAGAGAGAGAGAGAGAGAGAGAGAGAGAGAGATAGAGAGAGAGATAGAGAGAGATAGAGAGAGAGAGATAGAGAGAGAGATAGAGAGAGAGAAAGAATAAGAAGAAACACGCCGAGAAGCATCGGTGAATAAAAATGAACCTTTCATCTCTGTGATTTCAAACATAAATTAATTAATTAAACCTGAACGCATCGAATCATATAAAAACGGTTTATTTTATTATTTTTTCCCCTCATATTCTCCCAACCTCTTCCATCTATTATTATCATCGTGATCATGTTTGTGGGTCTCATTCACATGAAAGCATTCCCTATAATTGCGTACATAAAAGTGAGTTGAAACTAAAAACAAGCATGAATGTATCGATATATTTATTATAGAATGAGTATAATCTAATACTTCACTGAAGCAGGAGAATGTTCATATTCGCCCATTCCTGAATGATTATCAGAGCATGGAGATCGACATAACGACAGTAAACAGTTTCAATTCCAGACTATGTTAATTTAGTTCAAACTGGATGAGGAAAATCAAAAGGATGAAGAAACTAAGGAATTCTTGGAGAAAACAGATAGAAGCAGAGATGAAGATGATGGGGTAAGACATGGAATGATCTTAAAAGAATGGCAAGAAACAGAACGACATGGAAAGTGTTTGTTGAAGACTTATGCTCCACAGGGAGCTGAAAGGTAGCAGATAGGATGAGAAAAATTATATGAATAAATGACCAAAGAGGTTCCTATAACATGCCAGCTGTTACAGTGACCATATGACACTAAGCAATCACTGATAAATAATAATAATCAGCGGGCGCAATGCTCTAGCAATTCTGTAAGCTCTTACCTCAAGGACTTATCGATCACAACTCGATGGGGAACCAGTTGGATATTTATTTGGTCCCCGATTTGAAAGTTGGGAGGAAAGACAGAAAGAATGAAAGGTTAAAGGGTGGAAAGAAAGAAAGGAAAAAAGAAGAAAAAGAGAGATAAAAGGAATGAAAAAAAAAAGAAAAGTTAAAGGAAGGAAGGAAACAAAAAAAGAAAGAAAGAAAAAGAGGTAAAGAAAGAAAGAAAGAAGGAGGAAAAAGAAAAAAGAAAGAAAGAAATAAAGAAAAAGAAAGAAAGAAAGAAAGCAAGAAAGAAAAAAAAAGAAAAAAAGTAAAGACAGGAAGGCAGAAAGAAAGAAAGAAAAAAGAAAGCTATAAGGAAAGAAAGAAAGAAAGAAAGAAAGAAAGAAAGAAAGAACTCAGACCTCGGGTGTTTCTCATACTAAATAGGGTGATATGAACATACAACAGTAATATGTATATCTCTTCTACCTTTTAGCTCCCAGTGGAGCATAGGTCTTCAACAAACACTTTCCAAGTCGTTCTGTTTTTTGCAATTCTTTTAAGATCATTCCATGTCTTCCCCATCATCTTCATCTCTGCTTCAATCTGTCTTCTCCAAGAATTCCTTGGTCTTCCTCTTTGTCTTTTCCCCTGGGGATTCAAAAAAGGGCCTGTTGTGTAATACTCTCAGTTGGTTTCCGTAGTGTGTGTCCTATCCATCGCCATCGTCTTCGCTGTATTTCTTTATCCACTGGTATTTGACCGGTACATTTCCATAATTCCACGTTTGTGACTTTGTCCTGCCATTTCCATCCCTTTATTCTGCGCAAGCATCCATTAATGAAAGTCTGTACCTTCGTGATTGTCAATTTTGTTATTTTCCATGTTTCACAGCCATATAATAGAACCGACTTAACATTGGAGTTGAAAATTTGTATTTTTGTATTTAGCCTAATTTCTTTGGATTTCCATATGTTTCCCAGTGCAATGAAAGCTCCTCTTGCTTTTGATATCCTTATTTTGGTATCGTTTTCTGTTCCTCCCTCTTTATCTATATTACTGCCCAGATATATATAAGATTGTACGTCTAGTAGAGGTATTTCTCCTAGTTTTATTTGGTTATTGCCAACTGCATTAATTCTCATAATGTTGGTCTTATCTCTATTAATCTTTAGTCCTAGCTGTTGTGATCTCTCATCTAATATACTCATTTTATCTTGCATCTGTTGGTGGCTGTGTGATAGGAGAGCTATGTCATCAGCAAAGTCTAAATCATCAAGTTGTTTGGTCAGTGACCACTGGATCCCATTTCTGTTGTTTTGAGTTATTTTCATAATCCAATCTATGGCCAGTAGAAAGAGAAATGGAGACAGAAGGCATCCTTGCCTTACTCCTGTTCTTATTTCAAATGCTTCTGTAAGCTGTCCTTCATGCACCACACTACATTTTGTTCCTTCATACATTGTTTTTATCAGGTTAATAAACTTTATGGGGATTCCATAATGACTCAGCAACTTCCAAAGCATTCTTCTGTCTAAACTATCAAATGCCTTTTCGTAATCTATGAATCCAATATAAAGTGGGGATTTTAGTTCTAAACTTTGTTCAACTATTATACGTAGAGTAGTTATTTGATCAGCACATGATCTGTTCTTCCTAAAACCTGCTTGTTCATCTCTCAAGTGTTTCTCTATAGCCTCTTTTAGTCTCTCCAGAATGATTCTGCCTAATATTTTTCCTGGCACTGATAGTAGCATAATTCCCCTATAATTTGTGCACTCCTGTAAACTTCCTTTCTTTGGTAGTTTGATCATATAACCTTCTCTCCAGTCTTTAGGTATTTCTTCCCTCTCCCAAATTTTATCCAATAGATTATGTAACATCTTGGTAGAGGTGATAATATCTGCTTTGATGGCTTCCGAAGGAATTTCATCTGGTCCTGTGGCTTTACCATCTTTTAACAGTTTGATGGCTTTCATTATTTCTTCTTTGCTTGGTTTTCCGCAGTTAACGTGTAATTCTTCTTCTGCTGGTAGTATATCTGGAGGATTATTTGAGCCAGGTCTGTTCAAAAGTTCTTCAAAGTGCTCCTTCCATCTCTCCATTTGTTCCTTTATATTACTAAGCAGATTTCCTTTCTTATCTTTGATAAAGGCGTTGATCTGTTTGTATTTTCCACCTAATTTCTTTGTGCTGTTGTACAGTTCTTTCATATTCCCTTTATTTGCTGCTTCTTCTGCCTCTTTAGCTAATTCATCTATATATTTCCTCTTATCCCTTTTAATGCATCTTCTCACTTCTTTATTCACCTCTGTGTAAGCTTCCTGTGTCTTGGCTTTATTACTTCTTGTTTTGCTTTTATTTATGTCTGCTTTCTTGTTCTTTCTTTCTTTAATTTTATCCAGGGTCTCTGCTGTCATCCATGCCTTATTCTGGCGTTCTCTTTTCCCCAGTGTTTCTTCGCATGTCTCTTTCCATATATTTTTTACCTGTTTCTAATGATCTTCTATATTTATAGTATTTTCTAGTTGTTGGAGGACTTGGTATTTGTTTGATATTGTGACTGCGAATTTATCTTTAATTCCTTGTTCTTTAAGAAACCCTACATTGAAATACGTTCTGCCCTTATTCGTTGTAGTATACCTTTTTAATTTAATTTTAAGTTTGGCTAACAGAAGATGATGATCAGAAGCTATATCTGCCCCTCTATATACTTTTACATCCTGTAAGGATGACTTAAACTTATTATTAATACATATGTGATCAATTTGATTTTCCGTTCTATGATCTGGTGACACCCATGTAGCTTTGTGTATTCTTTTATGTTGGAATATTGTTCCTCCTAGGCTCATTTGATTAAGGGCGCAGAAATTCACAAATATCTCTCCATTCTCGTTTATATCTCCAAGTCCATGTTTTCCCATAATCTCTTCAAAGCCTCTGTTGTCTGATCCTACCTTAGCATTTAGGTCTCCCATCAAGATTATAATATCCTTGGCTCGTCTTGCATCCATCTGGCATTGTAGCTGTTTATAAAAATCATCTTTAACTGAGTCATCTTTATCGTTGGTTGGTGCATAGCATTGTATAATGTGTAATTTTATTTTGTTTTTGGTTGTTCTAAATGTTGCTCTCACCAGTCTTGGTCCCACTGCCTCCCATTCTATTAGTGTCTTCTGTGCATTCTTTGATAGCATTATAGCTACCCCTTCGCTATGTTGTGCTCCTGGTTCCTGGTGTCCTGATGATAAAATCATCTCCCCTGTATTCAATTTTATTCTCTTCGCTCCCAGCCATCTTGTTTCACACATTCCCAGAATATCTATCTTGTAGTTGTTCATTTCTGCTGCCACTTGTGCCGCTTTTCCCTGTTCGTTAAGGGTACGAACATTCCAGGTGCCAATTCTGGATGATTTCCTGGTAGACAAAGGGTGAGTCGGCAACCCGGACTCCTTATGGCTTTCTCCGGATTGCGTCATACATCTCTTAGACAGAGAGCCCTTCTCTTTCCTGGTTGACGGATTTACTTTATCTTTCTTTGACTTGTTCATGTTTGTGAAGTTTTTTTCGGCTTATATTTTTAAAGTATGGGATAGCCAGTCCCATGCCTAACCCTCCTTTCTCGCCTCTTACGAACATGCCTGGTAGGGTACAGCGCCGCTATTCTTTACTTCCCTTTCGGGCCCCGGCAGCGCACGGGCGAATATGTATATATTGCAAAATAAATAATACAGACACCAGACATACCAAGAGTTGTCAGCCCCCTAATGACCATACCAGAACAGATCCCCTGGACAGTGGAATCCGGATTGTCGATACAAATACGGACCGAAGTGAAAGAAATAGTTGACAAGGAGAAACAAGAATAGTGTACAGCGTAAAACAATCACTCTCAGTTTCTGATGAACAGTACTCACAAGATCTATGGGTTCGTGGAAACACAGATGGATCAGCACAGAATGAATGCATTTTATAAAAAATGGGGGAGCAGGTGCACACATAGAGTACCCAAATAACACTAGGGATATGAATAAAATAGCAAGAGGGAAATATTGTCACATCTACGATGCAGAGATCCAAGCAATGATGTTGGCAATAGAAAAACTGCTGAACAGTAATCTTATATCTTATCAAAGCGGTTCCTACATCTTATACATACAGACATACATACATCTTATACATACAGACATACATACACACATACATACATATATATATATATATATATATATATATATATATATATATATATATATATATATATATATATATATATATATAAAACCAGTAATCTTTGACAGATGCAAGATCAGCACTTCATACACTACAATCCAGGAAATTACATCTGCAGACCTTATTGACTGTACTCTGCAAGTTCAACAAGGTCGCCCTGCAGTGGATCCCATCTCACTGTGGAATACCAGGAAACGGATCAACTGATAAAGGAAGGCGCAACAGGCACACAACCAGATGCACCAGTTACATACCATCAGAAGAAACAGATAATCAAATCAATCAGAAGATCACAAGTCCCAAATCAGGATGCCTTTCATATAGGAATAGATGTGAACAAGTTATACGCCTCAGAACAGGACACAATCGACTCGCAAGTCACATGTATACATAATTCAAAATCGGCACCTCAACTACATGTACATGTGGACAGGCGCCCCAGACTGCTGAACACATACTTCAAAGTGAATACAGTAGACTGAGGAAAATCCATTGGTCCATAAATACAAAAGTACAGACAAAACTATATGGGCCACTGCAAAAATTACAAAAAAACAGTAACATTTATACAGGAAACGACATTGCAGATATAGACACTACTTCAGGCGAACGAAAGATAGATAGAACATTACAGAAAAACTGTTTCACCTACACCCTAACCACATCAACTATGCGCTTTTATTATTATTATTAGTGTAAACAATCGTTCTCGATTTATCATTTTCTGTTCTTCAAAATACTCTCTAATACGATCTCTAATCCATACAGAGGAGCTGAGGCTGCACTTATCTATACAGAGGAGCTGAGGCTACACTTATCTATACAGAGGAGCTGAGGCTGCACTTATCTATAGAGAGGTGCTGAGGCTGTACTTTTCTATACAGAGGAGCTGAGGCTGCACTTATCTACACAGAGGTGCCGAGGCTGCACTTATCTATACAGAGGTGCTGAGGCTGCACTTATCTATACAGAGGTGTCGAGGCTGCACTTATCTATACAGAGGTGCTGAGGCTGAACTTGTCTATACAGAGGTGCTGAGGCTGCACTTATCTATACAGAGGCACTGAAGTTCTGCTTCAACTTTGTGGGTTTTTTTTCATCTTTTCTGTAGCTCTACTCGCGGCCCCGAACGATGTCTATGCATATCTCTATACAGAGTCACTGAGGCTGCACAGGTCCATATAGGAGGAGCTGAGGCTGAACTTATCTATACAGAGTCACTGAGGCTGCACAGATCCATATAGGAGGAGCTGAGGCTGAACAGATTCATATAGGAGGAGCTGAGGCTGAACTTATCTATACAGAGTCACTGAGGCTGCACAGGTCCATATAGGAGGAGCTGAGGCTGCACAGATGCATACGTGAGGAGCTGAGGCTGCACAGATCAATACAGGAGGTGTTGAGGCTGCACTTATATATACAGAGTCACTGAGGCTTCACAGATCCATATAGGAGGAGCTGAGGTTACGCAGATCCAAATAGGAGGAAGTGAGGTTTCACATATCCATATAGGAGGAACTGAGGCTTCACAGATCCATATAGGAGGAGCTGAGGCTTCACAGATCCATATAGCAGGAGCTGAGGCTTCACAGATCAATATAGGAGGAGCTGAGGCTTCACAGATCCATATAGGAGGAGCTGAGGCTTCACAGATCCATATAGGAGCTGAGGCTTCACAGATCCATACATAAGGAACTGAGGCAGCACATATCTATACCGAGTCACTGAGACTGCACATATCTAAACAGTCACTGAGGCTGCACATACCTAAAACGTCACTGAAGCTGCACATATCTAAACAGTCATTGAGGCTGCACATATCTAAAACGTCACTAAAGCTGCACATATCTAAACAGTCATTAAGGCTGCACATATCTAAACAGTCACTGAGACTGCACATATCTAAAACGTCACTAAAGCTGCACATATCTAAAACGTCATTGAGGCTGCACATATCTAAACAGTCACTGAGACTGCACATATCTAAACAGTCACTGAGGCTGCACATATCTAAAACGTCATTGAGGCTGCACATATCTAAAACGTCACTGAGGCTGCACATATCTACACAGTCATTGAGGCTTCACATATCTAAACAGTCATTGAGACTGCACATATCTAAAACGTCACTGAGGCTCCACATATCTAAACAGTCATTGAGGCTGCACATATCTAAAACGTCACTCACGTTGCACATATCTAAACAGTCATTGAGGCTGCACATATCTAAAACGTCACTGAGGCTGCACATATCTAAAACGTCACTGAGGCTGCACATATCTAAACAGTCACTGAGACTGCACATATCTAAACAGTCATTGAGACTGCACATATCTAAAACGTCACTGAGGCTGCACATATCTAAAACGTCAGTAAAGCTGCACATATCTAAACAGTCATTAAGGCTGCACATATCTAAACAGTCATTGAGGCTGCACATATCTAAACAGTCATTGAGGCTGCACATATCTAAACAGTCATTGAGGCTACACATATCTAAACAGTCATTGAGGCTGCACATATCTAAACAGTCATTGAGGCTACACATATCTAAACAGTCATTGAGGCTACACATATCTAAAACGTCACTGAGGCTGTACATATCTAAACAGTCACCGAGGCTGCAAATATCTAAAACATCACTGAGGTTGCACATATCTAAGCAGTCACCGAGGCTGCAAATATCTAAAACATCACTGAGGTTGCACATATCTAAACAGTCACCGAGGCTGCAAATATCTAAAACGTCACTGAGGCTGCACGTATCTAAACAGTCACCGAGGCTGCAAATATCTAAAACGTCACTGAGGCTGCACGTATCTAAACAGTCATTATCTAAAAC
The DNA here is from genome assembly GCA_032433765.1 of Megaustenia siamemsis. Taxonomy (NCBI): domain Eukaryota; kingdom Metazoa; phylum Mollusca; class Gastropoda; order Stylommatophora; family Ariophantidae; genus Megaustenia; species Megaustenia siamemsis. Next base: position 48,219,823 of record JAVIAB010000041.1, on the reverse strand, counting down.
ATCACTGAGGTTGCACATATCTAAACAGTCATTGAGGCTACAAATATCTAAAACGTCACTGAGGCTGTACATATCTAAACAGTCATTATCTAAAACATCACTGAGGTTGCACATATCTAAACAGTCACCGAGGCTGCAAATATCTAAAACATCACTGAGGTTGCACATATCTAAACAGTCACCGAGGCTGCAAATATCTAAAACGTCACTGAGGCTGCACGTATCTAAACAGTCATTATCTAAAACATCACTGAGGTTGCACATATCTAAACAGAGGCATTGAAACTTCAGGTGACGTGAAACTGCACATATCCCTACACAGACTGAACAATGCTCTCACAGAGGCCCTGAAAAAGTACATGTATCCACACAGAGGCCCTGAAAAAGTACATGTATCCACACAGAGGCTCTGAAAAATTACATGTATCCACACATATTCTATGAAAATTACATGTGTCCACACAGAGGCTATGAAAATTACATGTATCCACACAGATTCTATGAAAATTACATGTATCCACACAGAGGCTATGAAAATTACATGTATCCACACAGAAGCTATGAAAATTACATGTATCCACGCAAAAGATCTGAAAATTACATGTATCTACACAGTGTCGGAATATGACATATATTCATACAGAGACTGAAAATTGCACTTGTCCACAAAAATAAGGAAAATTACTTTAATCCACACAGTAGCTCTCTAAAAATTGCATTTAAGCACACAGGGTTTGTGAAAATTACATTTATCCAAGGGGTTCTTAACATTACTTTTATCCATACAGGGGCTCTGAAAATTACATTTATCCACACAGTGTAAAAAAGTAAAGTACCCCCGTCACGCCAAGTGGCGTATAGGAAATATGGTGTTAGTGACCATACATTTTACAGACCTTCGGCACATGATTTTTGGGGTGATGTGGTCGGTATTACGCCCGTGCCGCTTCACTTTAAAAAAAAAAAAATCCGGTACCCATTAAAGGCTGGGTGAACCAGGAAGCCGTCGGTTGGGATCGAACCCTACCCCTTGTTCTTTGTAGTCCAGTTCACTAACCACTGAGCTATCGCGGCTCCTTTATCCACACTGGGACTTACACAAACATCAACAGATGCAAGATAAAATGAGAATACTTGATGAGAGATCACAACAAAGGGACTGAAAATAAATAGATATAAGATCAAACTAATGAGAATTAATGCAGTTGGCAATAACCAAATAAAAATAAGAGAAATACCTCTACTAGACGTACAATCTTACAAATATCTGGGCAGAAGCATAGACAAAGGAGGAACAGAAAATGATACCAAAATAAGAAAAAAAAGCAAGTGGAGCATTTATTGCAACGGGAAACATATGAAAGTCCAAAGAGATTAGGTTCAATACTAAAATAAAAATATTCAACTCCAATGTTAAGCCAGTCTTATTATATGGCTGTGAAACATGGAGAACAACAAAAATGACAATCATGAAGATACATACACCTACATTAGTGGATGCTTGCGCAGAATAAAAGGATGGAAATGGCAGGACAAAATCACTAACATAGAATTATGGAAATGTACCAGTCAAACACCAGTGGATAAAGAGATACAGCGAAGACGGTGGGGCTGGATAGGACACACGCTGCGAAAGCCAACTGAGAGTATCACACAACAAGCCCTTTTTGGAATCCCCAGGGAAAAAGACAAACAGAAAGACCAAAGTATTCTTGGAGAAGACAGATGGAAGCAGGGATGAAGATGATGGGGGAAGACATGGAATGATCTTAAAAGAATGAAAAGAAACAGAACGGCTTGGAAAGTGTTTGTTGAAGACCTATGCTCCACATGAAGCTGAATGGTAGAAGAAGACACAGTGGCTCTGAAGGGCATACTGACCTGCACAAATACACAGTAAATGACACTAACTCACTAATATGCATTGGAAATAACAAAAAATTTACAAATATGCATTGTAATTAAACAGATTTGTGTAGACGCGACGACAAAACACACAACAGACGTGTAACATGAGATTATATTTCCATGTTTTAATGAGAGGATCATGATATGTGGTGTAGATAAGTGAAGGCCATTCTGGCTTGGGTTATAGTTATAGTTGCAGTCGTTATAGTTTTTTATAGTTGTAGGTATAGTTATAATTATAGTTGTAGTTGTTATAGTTATAGTTGTTACACTTATAGTTATAGTTGTTACACTTATAGTTATAGTTGTTACACTTATAGTTATAGTTGTTACACTTATAGTTATAGTTGTTACACGTATAATTATAGTTGTTATAGTTATAGTTGTTACACTTATAGTTATAGTTGTTACACTTATAGTTATAGTTGTTATAGTTATAGTTGTTACACTTGTAGTTATAGTTGTTATACTTATAGTTATAGTTGTTATAGTTATAGTTGTTACACTTATAGTTATAGTTGTTATAGTTATAGCTGTTATAGTTGTTATAGTTATAGTTGTTATAGTTATAGTTGTTACACTTATAGTTATAGTTGTTATAGTTATAGTTGTTATAGTTGTTATAGTTGTTATAGTTATAGATGTTATAGTTATAGATGTTATAGATATAGTTGTTACACTTATAGTGGTAGTTATAGGTATAGTTATAGTTGTTATAGTTATAGGTGTTGTTATAGTTATAGGTATAGTTATAGTTGTTATAGTTATAGGTGTTGTTATAGTTATAGGTATAGTTATAGTTGTTATACATGTAGTTATAGGTATAATCATAGTTGTCATAGTTTTAGGTATAGGTATAGTTATAGTTGTTATAGTTTTAGGTCTAGTTATAGATTTGTTATTGTTATAGTTATAGGTATAGGTATAATTGTTATAGTTATTGGTATAGTTATAGATATAGTTATAGTTTTAGGTATAGTTATAGTTGTTACAGTTATAGTTGTTACAGTTATAGTTATAGTTTTTATAGTTATAGGTATAGCTATAGTTATAAGTATAGGTTAAAAAAAGGGAAAGTACCCCCGTCACGCCAAGTAGCGTAAAGGGAATATGGTGTTAGTGACCATATATTTTACAACCTTCGGCACATGATTTTTGGGGTAATGTGGTCGGTATTACGCCCGTGCCGCTTCACTTTCCCTGAAAAAAATCAGGTACCCATTAAGGCTGGGTGAACCCAGAAGCCGTCGGTTGGGATCGAACCCTACTTCTTGTCCTTTGTAGTCTAGTTCACTAACCACTGAGCTATCGCGGCTCCCTAGTATAGGTAAAGGTATAGTTATATATATAGTTATAGGTACAGTTATAGTTATTCGAAGGTCCCGGTATCACTGCAAACGAATTAAAATGCATAATTGCTCAACCGCCCGTGCCAGTGGAATCATCAGAATTAACATTTCATCGAATATCCAAACAAAAAAAAACAGAAGTTGCAGTCCCTATGGTAGCAAACATGGCACTTAAAAAGACATAAGGCATAGTACCACCGATAGTCAACGCAACTGAACTGTCCTTAGTCGTACGATATCATCATTCATCGTAAGCAATCTGAATATAGAAACACCATCCGTTGAAACACACAGCTCACGGTGTGCACAGAGCACTAATCTTAGTCGCTCCTGCAGCAAGCCGGATTTGGAATATGAGGAAGCTGCAACAATGAAGCTTTTCTGCTCATGTTTGTTCTTTGTTCATGCTCTGTTTTTGTTTGTCACTTGGTTCATGTTTCAGCTTACATATGAAAATAAAGAACAATTTGACAAAACCAGCACTCATTCTAGCTGTGTTCGTCGCTTCTATCTCGTGTGCGGGGTGTTGGTTGGTTTTAAGGTACCCACATTTTTGGTTACCCATTCCTTATCATGAGAAGAGGAAAATTGGAATACTTGGTTACGACTGGCAAAATACAGGAAGAGAAATATCGCAAACGACAAAGAGAGAAGATACTAGATAGCTTGGTAGCATAAACAGTCAACAACTCAGTTTATACGATGCACTTTGGACAGATAATTGCAGAAAAACATTATCGGCTATGTCAACCTAACTGACACATGCTAATGATTCCGCTGGTTACTGCCCCACGTCAAGATATGCAGAATCTTTCTCCTCTGTCGCCTGTGGTCTCGCTTTCCCTATATTTTACTTCTAATCATTATGTATCCCATCTTCTCCTAACATATCTAATAAAGGACGACTGCTTATTAGCGACATGAGTTAGTAAGTGCCAACTCTGTGTATTGGCTTCTGATTTCCCGTTGGTCTAACCATCTTGCTCTGAGAAATACCAACACCCTCTACCGAGAAATGACAACCTTGCAGAACTTTAATTTCTGCGTTTGATCTTATTGTCCACGCCTCCCTTCGACAGGTCATGATAGGCCCTATATAACAAATAATATTTCTGGGCTCTTTTTCTCACTTCTATTTATACAGATCTGTTGCACACAATGCTTTTCCCCACATGAAATGATGCTTTGCCCACGCTACTATATTTAAATTTAAAAAATGTTCAGCATAGTATCTTGTATTAATGTTATTATTATGCCAAAATATTGAACTCTCAACGCCATCTTCATAACTATGCTGCTTATTTCAATGACCCATGGCTATCTATATGGGCTTAGAGATAAAGATGACCATGAATGACGCATCTTGGTGAGATCTGTTTATTAGCGAAGATGATCCGGGCTTATTATCCCAGTTGAAAGGATTCAAGCGTCTGTCAGGTCAGGTCAGAGAAGATAAAAAACATTGATGAACTGTGGGGAATTATAAAAGAAGCGATGCAACAAACATCAAAAGAGTTCATATCACAAGTGAGGACAAATTCAAGAAATAAATAGATGACAGATGACATTTTGCAGCTAATGGATACAAGAAGAAGAAATAAAGAAAATAAAGATGAGTATAAGATATTACATAAAGAAATTGTAATAAAATGCAATGAAGCAAAAGAAACGTGGCTAAAAGAGAGATGCAAAGAGATTGAAATGCAACAAAAAGGCGATGCTAAAGCTTTATACAAACAAATTGAAGAATTAACAGGAAGAAAAACGCAATAAAAAACTGGATGTTTAAGATCAAAGGAAGGAGAACTGTTGATTGAACAAGAAAGCATAAGGGAACGATGGACAGAATACATTAAAGATCTTTATAATGAGGAACGAAAAGAAGTAAATATTAAGGATAATGGAGAAGGAACAGAAATACTCAGAGAAGAAGTGGAAGGCGCCTTGCGCAATATGAAAGTAGGAAAAGCTCCTGGACCAGATAATATAACTAAAGAAGAGATTGAAGCCATGGGTGATTTTGGAATAGAAATAATTACAAAAATATTGAATGATATCTACAACAGCGGATATATATCAAACGACATGCTCAAATCAATATTCATAGCCCTACCAAAGAAATCGTGTGCGATTGAATGCGATGATCATCGCACAATAAGCCTTATGAGTCATAAGACTAAGATATTACTAAGAATCATCATGCGAAGAGTGCGAAACAAAATCAGTCCACAAATTAGCGATGAACAGTGTGGTTTTGTTGGAGGTAAAGGAACGAGCAATGTCATATATATCATAAGATCTTTAGTAGAAAGAGCAATAGAGGTGAAAACAGATCTATACCTATGTTTCATAGATTATACCAAAGCATTTGACAAAGTAAAACATCAAGAAATAATCAAAATTTTAGAAAGCTTAAACGTAGACAGCAAAGATCTAAGAATAATAAATAACATTTACTGGCAACAAACAGCTGCCATAAGAACTGGAAACCAGTTGGGAATGTTTTAGCAAATAAAACAGGGTGTTAGACAATGTTGTGTGCTGTCACCAGATTTGTTTAATATGTATAGTGAGATTATTTTAAGATCCATAAGGGGCACGCCTGGAATAACAATTGGTGGTCATAATATAAATAATATAAGGTATGCTGGTGATACAGTCTTAATCGCTAAGAGTGAAAATGAGTTACAAGAAATGTTGGACATTATAGTGAAAGAAAGCAAAAATAAAGGACAGCCTTAATAGCAAAAAAACATAAGTAATGGTAACAACAAAGAAAAAGACATCACCTCAGTGCAAAATAAAGACAAGTGGAACAATATAAAAACAGGTAAATGATTTTAAATAATGTATTTGGGAACTTTTGTTAACCTCTGACGGAAGATGTAGAAAAGAGGTGAGATACAGAATGGCTCAGGCAAAAGCAGCTTTCCAGAAAATGAGAACGATACTATGCAATCCATTTTTGACAATAGAAACAAGAAAAAGAGTTCTTAAATGTTATGTAGAGCCAGTCTTAACATATGGATGTGAATCATGGACAATAGGACAACAGACAAGAAAATCAATGAAGTCTGTAGAAATGTGGTTTTACAGAAGAATGTTGAGAATACCATCGACAGCTAAGAAGAGTAATGAAAATGTTCTGAAAGAGGCCAAAGCAAAAAGAGAGCTAATTTCCAATATTAGAAAGAAACAATAATATTTTTTTGGCTATGTAATGAGAAGAGAACAGCTAGAAATTTTTTGAAACAACTGGGAAAATTGAGGGACGAAGAGATAGAGGGAAGCAAAGATAAAAGATACCAGACAGCTTAACAGAATGGCTTGGCAGAAGGTCAACAACAGAAATGATAAATAACTGTTGAGATCAAAAGTTGTGGAGAGACATGATCACCTACGCCAACAGGCCTGGTACTTGATGATGATAGTATCAGATGAAAGTCTCCATACATAATTAGTATTATTATTGTAGTTAAATCACTGGTAACGAGGATAATTCAGGTCATGTTGCTGTTGAGACCAAGCACATTTCTGCAGTTTGTCCTCACTTCTAACGAGTATTAATTCTCTATAATAGCTCACAATGGAGAAGTCTGATACATCTCTCGTGCCTTCAAAATGTCACCGACGAATACTGTTTCAGTAAAAAAATAGGTCATGCCTTTTATTGTTGTCTCACGGAATATGTCTGATTCAGCAGAAACCACCAACAGAGATTGTGAATCACTTAAAAGTACGTTCTAGATGGATAATAACTGCCAAATAAAACTGTTATCTCTCTCTCTCTCTCTCTCTCTCTCTCTTTCATTGCGTCTCTCATTTTCAGGCATATCTCTTTCTCTGGTTCTCTATATTTTTATTGTATCTTAGTTTAATTATGTGTCTACAGCTTCACTGATTCAAGCTGTTTTCTCATTCTCAGCATCGGTCTTTCATTGATTGTTTTGTTATCGCTCACTGACTCAGAACTGTCCTCTGATACTCTCTCTCTCTCTCTCTATCTCGCTGTTTTTTAAAAGCTATTCTCTGTCTCAAAGTCTATCTACTGGGGCTATTTATGCCTGCAAGTCTATAGTTAAAATTAAAGAATTAATGCTAAAACCCCAAGTGCAGCATAAACAGTATATAGCGCTAGTAACCACATCTTCCATAAAATACAACATCAAAATCAACATCAACAAAACAGAAGTCATGAATGTCGCTAAAAATAAACAGAACATCAACATAACTATAGAAGGCAGACGACTAAAACAAGTAGAGGAATTCAAATACCTAGGAAGTCTAATGACAAACGATATTTCTCAAACAGCATAGATAGAATCAAGATGCAACAAAGCTTGTCAAATCATTGGACAGTTATCACCACTATTGTCCAACAAGGAAATAACTCTGGAGGCAAAACGAGCACTATACAATACAATCTTCATTCCAACGCTGTGCTACCAATGCCAGACCTGGACCCTAGATGCAAGAACAATAAGAAAAATAACCTCTACAGAGATGACATGTGTTAGACGAAAGACAGGAAACAGTCTGAGAGATAAGATCAGAAATGAAGAACTGAGAAAAAAGCTAGGAATAGTCCCCGCCATAGAATATATAAGAAAACAACAGATAAAATGGTTTGGCCACGTGACAAGGCAGAAAGATCAAAGCACAACACAACGAGCCTTCAACAAACGTTGTGAGAACACCAGACCCAAGGGTCGACCGCGAAAAAGATGGATCGATGGAATATTAGAAGCACTAGGAAACATAACAGCAGCAGAGGCGAACAGAAGAGCAAAAGACCGCAAATTATATCTCCACTAGACGCTGAAAGGCAGATGAGGAAGGGAAAAAAAAAGAAGAACCATATCTTTGAGGCTTGCTTGTATATAATAGCCTACAACACAACACAACACAACACAACACAACACAACACAACACAACACAACACAACACAATACAATACAATACAATACAATACAATACAATACAATACAATACAATACAATACAATACAATACAATACAATACAATATAATATAATATAATATAATATAATATAATATAATATAATATAATATAATATAATATAATATAATGTAATATAATATTAACCTACATACCCATATAGACTTGATAGTATTGTAAAGACATGATAGTACACATAGCGATTTGTTAGTACATGTACCTATATAGACTTGATAGTACCCTAAGAGACTTGTTAGTACCCACAGAGACATGATAGTACCCATATAGATTTGATAGAACCCATATATTTGAGGCAGGGTAGAATCCATATCTTTGAGGCAGGGTAGAACCCATATCTTGGAGAGAGTAGGCTTTTTTTTCCTTCAAAAAATGGAATGAAATTTACGTCAGTGTCGCTTATGATATCATCATCATCAAGTACCGGGCCCACTGGCGTAGGTGATCATGTCTCTCCACAACTTCCGATCTCGACAGTTCTTTATCATTTCTGTTGTTGACCTTCTGCCAAACCATTCTCTTAAACTGTCTGGTATTTTCTCTCTTTGCTTCCCTCATCTCTTCGTCCCTCAATTTTTCCAGTTGTTACAATATATTCCAATTGTTCTCTTCTCATTTCATGGCCAAAAAATGATGATTGTTTCTTCCTAATATTGGAAATTAGCTCTCTTTTTGCTTTGACCTCCTTCAGAACATTTTCATTACTCTTCTTAGCTGTTCAAGGTATTCTCAATATTCTTCTGTAAAACCACATTTCTACAGACTCCAGTGATTTTCTTGTCTGTTGCCCTATTGCCCATGATTCACATCCGTATGTTAAGACTGGCATCTATATAACATTTAAGAACCCTTTTTCTTGTTTCTATTGTCAAAAATGGATTGCATAGTATCGTTCTCATTTTCTGGAAAGCTGCTTTTGCCTGAGCCATTCTGCATCTCACCTCTTTTGTACATCCTCCGTCTGAGGTTAACAAAGTTCCCAAATCGCTTATAACCACTAGAAGAAGAAAAAAAACAACTACGCTACACATTTACGGTTGGGAGAACTTAAAAGGCTGTTATGCCATTGGGGGTGGAGTCCTTTCGTCCGTAGTAGACCAGTTCAACTGACCAATGCTCCAGCGCGCCTTCTCTCACTCTCTCTCTCTCTCTCTCTCTTGTCCATGATTTTTTTGTTTTTCTATGTGTGTGAGTCTCCTCCTATCGCCCTCTAGCAATTCCTTCTATTGGTGTCTCATTATCACGCCTGTCTATTATATTCTCTCTATGTGTGTATGGGCTCTCTCTCTCTCTCTCTCTCTCTCTCTCTCTCTCTCTCTCTCTAATAATTCTCCTTTTTACAGCGTCTCATTGTCAATAAAGTAGAAAGTAAAGAACCCTGTCACGCCAAGTAGCGTATAGGGAATATGGTGCTAGTGACTATCATTTTTAATAGAACTTCGGCACATGATTTTGGGTGTAATGTAGTCGGTATTTACTTTCCCAGAAAAAAATCCGGTATCCATGTAAGGCTGGGTGAACCTTGAAGCCGTCAATCAGGATCAAACCCGACCTCTTGTCCTTTGTAGTCCAGTGCACTACCCAACTGAGATATCGCAGATCCCCCACATTTTCATACGTGCTTATTCTCTGTATGTGTGGCTTATAAGTCTCTCTCTCTCCCACTCTAGCAATTCTCTCTTTCACAGTATCTCATTGTCACGCCTGTCTGACATATACTCGCTAAATGGGTGTATGAGTTTCTCTCTCTCTCTCTCTCTCTCTCTCTCTCTCTCTTACAACAGCTTCTTTTCAACTGCCCCGCTGACACACCTGTTATCTTGTGTTGCTAGTGCGCGTGTGTCAGCTTTTCTCTCTCTCTCTCTCTCTCTCTCTCTCTGACTTCTCTTTTCACTAATTCCTTCTCAACTTCTCTCACTCCTTTTATTTCTGTCAACGTAATGCACCATAACCCACAAGGCAACAACCATCACTTGACAATCGTGTTCTCATTTTCGCCACTTATTAATGTTCTATTTCTCCTTCTATTTCTCTGCCACTCTCTCTCCCTCCGATGTCTTCTCCCCCAGCATAATCCAAAAGCTCTTCCCATATTTGCCTCATTTTCCCCGCCATTTTCAATCTATTGACCAAGCCAAATTGTTGATGAGTCTTTGCTATGCCCAAGTAAACCCATGATTGATAGAAAAACATGGCTGACAGAAAGAAATATAAACAAACTATTAGGATGAATAAATAAACGAAATGCTATAAAATAATATATGTTGGACAAAAAGAGACAAAAATAGAATAAATAATTACATCATAGTTTTTGGTTGTGCTGAAATGATTTTAAAGCCAGTGAGTTGATATTGAGCTGTCTGTTATAATATCACAACTACGTGACAGGAGGAAGCCAGTCATCATCAAGTACCAGGCCTAGTGGCGTAGGTGATCATGTCTCTCCACAACTTCCGATCTCGGCAGCTATTTATCATTTCTGTTGTTGACTTTCTGCCAAGCCATTCTCTTAAGTTGTCTGTTATTTTTTCTCTTTGCTTCCCTCTATCTCTTCGTCCCTCAATTTTTCCAGTTGTTACAATATATTCAAGTTGTTCTCTTCTCATTACATGGCCAAAAATGATGATTGTCTCTTCCTAATATTGGAAATTAGCTCTCTTTTTGCTTTGACCTTTCTCAGAACCTCTTCATTACTCTTCTTCGCTGTCCATGGTATTCTCAATATTCTTCTGTAAAACCATATTTCTACAGACTCCAGTAATTGTCTTGTCTGGTGTCCTATTGTCCATGACTCGCATCTATATGTTAAGACTGGCTCTAAGACTGGCTCTACATAACATTTAAGAACTCTTTTTCTTGTTTCTATTGTCAAAAATGGATTGCATAGTATTTTCCTCATTTTTGGAAAGCTGCTTTTGCCTGAGCCATTCTGCATCTCACCTCTTTTGTACATCTTCCGCCTGAGGTTAACAAAGTTCCCAAATATTTAAATTCATTTACGTGTTTTAATATTGTTCCACTTATCTTTATTTTGCACATAGGTGATGTCTTTTTCTTTGTTGTTACCATTACCTCTGTCTTTTTGCTATTAAGGCTGAGTCCTTTATTTTTGCTTTCTTTCACTATAATGTCCAACATGTAGTCAGGAAGCCAGTAGAAGAGCAAAAGACTGCAATCTGTATCTCCCCTCGACTCTGAAAGACAAATGTGGACAGAAAGAAGAACAATATGTAAGGCTACAACCGTCTCCCGCCCTATTTCTGTTAACTTGCCTTTTATAGCAAAATGTTATGTCTTCTCAACATTCCTATATGGTGCAGAAAAATGGACATTAGACAAGAAAACAGAACAGAGAATTGAAGCCTTTGAAATGTGGATACATCCAAGAGGATTTGGTAGAATTGGATGGAAGGAAAAGAAAACAAACGATGAAGTCTTAAAACAACTAAAAATGAAAAGAGAACTACTAAACACAATTCAAACAAGACAAATGCGATTTTTTGGCCATGTTAAACGACACAACAGCGTACTAAAAGTAATCCTGGAGGGGAAAATATAAGGTAATAGAGGCAGAGGCGAACCAAGACTAACATGGACGAGTAACATCAAAAGATGGACAAACCAGCCTGTGACAACCTGCACCATCAAAGCAAGAGACAGACAGAATGGCGCCCAATGGTACCAACCTTCGTTGCTGACACTCGATGATGATGAACTTGCCTTTGCCTGTTTCTGCTAGAGAAATAAAAGTAGAGTCTTATAGTAGAGCTTCGGTGGCTGAGCAGTTAGTGTGCTCGCTTCCTGGCCAGAAGGGTCCGGGTTCGAGTGGGGATTATTTTTTGTTCGGACTGACAAGGCTCCAGGGTTCACCCAGCCTCTAAAAATGGGTACCAGAGATTTTTCTGAAAGGTAAAGGCAGCCAGGCGTGAAGACGACCACACCACCCAAAAATGTGCCGTGGTCATAGAAATATATGGTCACTAACACTATATCCCCAATCGCCCAGCACGGCGTGGAGACTTTACTTGACTTGTTCTAGTAGGTACTAAGTACAATGTCTCCAACAATTTCCACATTACTGCAGATAATAGCAACTGTAATTTCCTTAGTTAATTCTGATGTAATGCACAGAGATCACGTCAACGGAGTCTGCTGCTTTCTGAGTTATTGACAGACCATGACGTAACGAATCATACAAAAATCGTGACAAGAAAAACAGATCCAAAGGTTACCACGAAAACGATGGATTTATAGAATATAAGAAAAGCTATAAAATATGACAGCATGAGAAGGGCAAGAGAATACTGCAACTACGAGGCGCGTAATATAACGCAATACATTTTATTCTGTTCATTCTGTTTGGATATATTTAAAAAATATTTTACGTGCAGCGTCTTTGAACCTTGCCGTACAACCACATGTATAGATTGATCATGTTCCTGCAGATAGTGGTGATATCATTAGCTTCCAGAACTGAGCCTGGAAGTGACGTGCGTTACAAACAGCAGTCATTGAACTTATTTTGACGACAACAGAAATACGTCTCAAACATTCACAGACGATGAAATAATGTGTATATGGGAAAGTAAGTAAAGTAAAGAGCGCCGTCACGCCAAGTGGCGTATAGGGAATAAGGTGTTAGTGAACATAATTTTTATAGACCTTCAGCACATGATTTTTGGTGTAATGTGGTAGGTATTCAGCCCGTGCCGCTTTACTTTCCCAGAAAAAAAAATCCGGTACCCATTTCAAGCTTTGTGAACCCGGAAGCCGTCGGTTGGGATCGAACCCTACCTCTTGTCCTTAGTAGTCCAGTTCACTGACCACTGAGCTATCGCGGCTCCCATATATAGGGAAGGCAATGGGTAAAAGAGTTGCAAATGTTGGGTTAGCCATTTTAATGAATTGAAGGAAATCGAAGCAATCTGTCTGAAGAACTGCCATGTGTGCCCTATGTGGCACACATTGCAGTGACATATGCAAAGCTGCAACTTATACCTTTATTCGGGACGATCGGTGAATCACTGTGTAGTCATATAATTAGGGAACAAAGAAAATTTTAAATGTTAGTACAATAAACACTGAACCTTACAAAAATATGTATTGCATTACAGACTGGACACGCCTTCGACCGTCGACACTGAAAGAACAATGAAGACAGAGAAAAAGGGTAGCAACAACAATAATATGAAGAAAGAGAAGAAAGAAAGAAAGAAAGAAAGAAAGAAAGAAAGAAAGAAAGAAAGAAAGAAAAAGAAAGAAAGAAAGAAAGAAGAAAGAAAGAAAGAAAGAAAGAAAGAAAGAAAGAAAGAAAGAAAGAAAGAAAGAAAGCTGGCTGGCAGGCCGATATCTCGGTTGAGCAAAAGTCGGTTGTTTATCACTGTTTTACAGTACAAATAAACATCATAACTGATAGCATCAAAGTAACGGCCCGAGGTTGTCTTAAGAAATATCAAATATAAACCATGAAAATGAGAATAAACTAGCCAAATATGATGGATGAACATAGAACGCTCGGTGAGACACATGCGTGGAGATTAACGGACAAGTGGAGATTCTGGCAGTAAAAGAAGAGTGCAAGGGAAGTTGTAAACTGACAGTACTGAACAAACAACATTCATTGGCTCCTTTCTTGCTGTTATTACCTTAAATGACAAACATACCTATTAACATTTTCACAGTTGGATTTATTAAATTTAATCCTGAGCGAGAGAAATAAACACATACACACATACAAATAGAATAAATGGGGCACAGAAGACAACACGTGAAATTAACATGATATTAATTCAGCTATTTTAAAACTAATTTTAAAAAAAGAATTGTAAAACATTTTTTTTTTCACCTTTAGGCAAATTGACAATGTGATCGTCGAATTGTATTTTTTAAAATCTGAACGGTTCTCGCATGCTTCTTTTATTTCAAAATACAATTTATTTTCCCCATGGAAATATTTTCTTTCTTTCTGTCTTTATTTTTTTTTTGTTTTGTTTTAAAATACGCGTTGTGGCAATTCAATGGTTGAAAAAAAAAAAGTAAGGAAGAAAAAAGGTCAGAAAGATCATTTTAAGCAGTTCTCAATATATACAATTTGTTCTATTCCGAATCATCATCATCAAGTACCGGGCCTGCTGGCGTAGGTGATCATGTCTTGCACAACTTTCTATCTCGACAGTTATTTATCATTTCTGTTGTTGACCTTCTGCCAAGCCATTCTCGTAAGCTGTCTGGTATCTTTCCTCTTTGCTTCCTTCTATCTCTTCGTACCTCAGTTTTTCCAGTTGTTACAATATATTCCAGTTGTTCTCTTCTCATTACATGGCCAAAAAATTATGATTAAGTTCATTATATTCCGAATAAAGTGAAAATATATTTTTTTTCTTTTTAGATTTTCGGAACTAAATATTTAATAAAAGGGGTCATTGCTTATATTACAACATACGTTAAACAGCCTGCAATAATGAGGAACGGAAGAGCTACTCAGTCAAAAGTCATAAACAGTAGCTAGCTCTCGTGTAAAAGGCGGAGATCTTCAGCAACTCGATCAATGTCTCGGTATATGTAGTCATTATTATCTCGTGACTTGATGAGTCTCGTCAGACTGTGGTGACAACTCCCACCTAATGGATGGAGTATTGATTCCAAACCACTTGTGACTCAGTGGTCACATATTTTAGTTAAAGACTACAGCAGCATACAATATAGGCCAACGCGGGGAAAACTTTCCGCTTTGGGGAAAGAAAGTCGAGCCTTGGGCTGGTGGAACTGTGGTATCAACTTAATGGATACAAGTTTACCACAAAGTGTCAATAAAAATATTATCTTTTATGTCTAAGACAGGTAATTCACTCAAAAGTAATTGAAAAAAGGTATAACAATTTTCTGGAATTAATGATTTATTATTAAAAAAAAAAAACACACCAAAGATCAAATGAAAAGCTAAAAAGAAGAGTTTTTTTTTTTTCAAGTAGTAGTATTGCGCAATTCTAATGTGACTTTTATTTTTAAAAAAAGTTTACAAAAACAGAAATCCTGACAGTAAATGATATAATTGGCTGGCAATGTGACAAACAAATTTGCGCAATGAAAATAATCTTATTGTTGTGTGCGCTTATTTGTGAAGATATTCAAAGAGTACAGGTATTGTTAAATATTACTAAAGGATATACCTGATATCAACTTCAACATAATTTCACTCTTTATCTCTCTCTCTCTCTCTCTATATATATATATAAAGTCATTGGCATCTTGACAGACGGTTTGTAGCAAGAACCAATATTAGCAGTTTGGTAAAATATTGGTGTCTTATGCTGGATGCTGTTTTGGTGAACAGCTTCTTCTCATGACTGAATCTGCCAATATTGGATAGATTCGACAGCAGAAGGACCTAGGCGTTCTGTGGCGCCTGACCTCTTGTGCTTTCTCCTGCGCCGTTTATCTTCTGAATTTGAGATCAACGCTTCTTCGAATGTTGCTATGTTCGTTTTTTTTTTTTTTTTTTGTTCTCCACTTGTTACTATCTGATGCGCACTATCTATATCCCACTCTCTCTCTCTCTCTCTCTCTCTCTCTCTCTCTCTCTCTCTCTCTCTCTTACATGTAAGATAAAGCGTTGTTACCAACATCAAGAGAAAACATTAATAGTTTGGGCCGTGTAATTAGAAGGGAAGAGCTCGGATAATATTTTGATTTAATCACAAGAATCTCTGACAAACAGTTGGCGTTTATGTTTCGGGGTAATCCTGTCTTCATTAGAGAAATCATTAGCGAAGGCCATATGACCATCACTACCGTTATTGTCACCATCGTGTCCAATCTTTGAGCAAAGCCGACAATCCTGAATTTATCATGTTTACTGTGTGAGATAGGGGATATCAGTTTATTGAATTAAAGTGGTTGTGGAGCAGGGAGAGGGGTGAAAGAGAGTGAGAGAGCCGACGACGACCGTTACAGCTATCCGGAAGTGTGCATCATAGCTGCGTACCTTTCATCAGAACGCGACACGTGCACTAGAATGGGCAGTATGGACGATCATGATAAACACTTTATACTGTTTAAGCTCGAGCTAATTTATTATTTATTAATCTCAAACTATTATCCTTGCTATTCTCGGTTATATTAAACTCCATTACTTAATTACAACGTGCCAGTCAGCACATGTGAAACAAAGAGTAGAGTTCGTCACGTGTCTGGGCAGTGAACTAAATGTCAAGATCAGTAAACGATAACGAGACTGAAAAAGCCTATAACTATTTACTTTGACAAAAGCTGGAGCTGCAGACGAGTGCTAGATGACTAGAAAACCGTACAGATAAATAACAGCACACAAAGAGAAGTCAGACTAAAGAATAATATACAAAGAGAAGTCAGATTAAAGAATAATATACAAAGAGAAGTCAGACTAAAGAATATTATACAAAGAGAAGTCGTACAGTATCACAATAAACATGGGGATGTCAGACAGTGGTTGGGAGTGTGGGGGGAAGAGAGAGAGAAGAGAATAATAGCTCTGTGGTTAGTGAACTGGACTATAAAGGATAAGAGGTAGGGTTTGATCCTGATCGACGGCTTCCAGGTTCACCCAGCCTTAAATGGGTACCGGATTTTTTTCTGGGAAATTAAGGCGGCACGGGCGTAATACCGACCACATTACCCCAAAAATCATAACCTGAAGGTCTGTAAAAATTATGGTCTCTAATACTATATTTAGTGACTCCGGTGACTCCGTTTCCGGTTGTTTCCAAAATGGAGGAATTATTTTTCTCCGGCTTGGTATAAAACCGTTGATCAGAGGTTTAACAAGCCGCTATCGTAAAAACGATGTTGTTAATGAAACGTAGACCTGATACAGAATGTGTAAATTAGCAGTAGATAGTAGTGATAGTTTTTTCGGCCCTAAAACAACAACAAAAATAGGATTCTGGAATGTGCGAACAATGGCCGCTCCGACGAAACATGCACAGGTCGCGAGCGAGATGGACAGATACGATCTAGATATTTTAGGATTAAGCGAAATGCGCTGGCCTGGAACAGGTAGGAGATCTATTGATAATAAAATAGTAGTTTTTTCTGGAAGGGAAGATGGAAAACACCGTGAAGGAGTAGGCATAATGATGACAGACAAAGCTGCAAGAAGTTTATTAGAATGGGAACCGGTAAATAGCCGTCTGATACGAACACGATACAAAACAAAACATGGAAGACTTTCAATTATTCAATGTTATGCGCCTACTAACGAAGCTGATGATGAAGTTAAGGATGATTTTTATAACCAACTGCAACAACTTATAAACAAAATACCAAAACACGATCTTTTAATTGTAATGGGAGACTTCAACGCCAAAGTAGGACAAGATAACGCAGGAGTGGAACATGTGATGGGGAGAGAAGGCTGTAATACAACAAGTCAGAATGGAGAAAGATTAATAGAATTATGTTTAATAGAAAATTTAGTTATAGGTGGGACATTATTTCCACATAAAAATATCCACAAAACAACATGGATATCTCCTGATGATAGAACATCAAATCAAATTGACCACCTATGTATTAAACAACAATTCAGATCATCATTAATAGATGTAAGAACATACAGAGGTGCTGATGTTAATAGTGACCACAACCTGTGCATTGGGAAAATAAGATTAAAATTTAGAAACCAACAGAAGAGGTCAATTACACATAAAATTGATAGTCATAAACTGAAAGATGAAGCAATAAAGGAAAAGTTTAACATAGAGCTAAGTAATTGTTATTCAGCACTTGGTGAAATAGACTTAGATATCAATGAAATGTGGGACTCACAGAGCAAAATACTAATGACAGCAGCAGAAGCAAGTGCTGGACTGAAGAAAATGGAAAAACGAGCTTGGATCTCAGACACCACATGGAAATACATCAAAGAAAGAAGAGAAGCGAAGAGAGCCATGACTAATGTAAAGACAGATCTTGGAAAGGTTCTGGCAAAAGCAACATACAAAGAATTAGACAACAAAGTGAAAAGTTCGGCAAGAAGAGATACAAGAGCTTATATAGACAACTTGGCAGAGAAAGCAGAGACAGCTGCAATTACAGGAGACAGCAGAACTCTTTATACTGTACAAAAGATGCTGACAAACACCTATACATCCAGTGGAACACCAATTCTAGACAAATCTGGATTAATGCTAACAACAAGCGCAGACATAAAAGCCCGTTGGGCGGAACACTTCAAAGAAATTCTTAACCGTCCACTACCTCACAGTTTAATAGATTTTGAAGCTGAAACACCAGCAGCAGAATTAGATGTAAATTTAGATGACTTCACCTTGAGTGAAATAGAAACCACCTTAAAGCTAATGACCAATAACAAGGCTGCTGGAGAGGATAAGTTAACAGCTGAGATCCTCAAGGCAATTGATAGCCATAATTTAATACATCTCCAAAAAATGTTCAACATCATTTGGAAAACAGAGAAGACGCCTCATAAATGGAAAAAAGGAATCATTGTTAAGATCCCAAAAAAGGGCAATCTTAGAGATTGTAACAATTGGAGAGGCGTGACACTTTTGTCAGTTGCCTCAAAATTATTCTGTAAAATCATCCTAAATAGAATAAAGGATTCAATAGATACAGTAATGCGTGAAGAACAGGCTGGGTTTAGAAAAGGGAGAAGCTGTCTTGACCACATTTTCACTCTACGACTTATATTGGAGGAACACATTGAAAAGCAAAAACCTTTTGTACTTAACTTCATCGACTTCAAAAAAGCATTTGATAGTATTCATAGAGATTCTTTGTGGAAAATTCTGAAGCAATATGGCTTACCATCAAAAATCATAAATATTATCAAAGACATGTATGATGGTTACACATGTGCAGTTCGAACAGAGGAAGGACTGAGCGAATGTTTCCCAATAGAAACTGGGGTTAAACAAGGATGTATTTTATCGCCCTTGTTATTTGGAATTGTTATGGACTTCATAATGAAGAAATGCTGCACTGGTAATAAAGGCATCGAATGGATACAAGGAGACCATTTGGAGGACCTGGACTTTGCTGATGACATAGTTCTCATCAGCAATCAGATAAAAACGATGCAGGAAAACACAAATGAACTATCATCAATAGCCAGCAAAATTGGGCTTGAGGTCAATCATGAAAAGACTAAAGTCATGAAAAGTTTAATTCCAACAAGTGACAAAATATACATGGAAAACAAACCAGTAGAAGAGATCGATCACTTCATCTATCTTGGAAGTCACATTGATCGAGAAGGGGATACGAGCAAAGAAATTAGAATCAGACTGGCTAAAGCAGCAATGTCTTTCAGAAGCCTTGAAAAGTTGTGGAAATCAAAACTCATTAGCACAAACACAAAACTTAGGCTATTCAAATCAAATGTACTATCAACCCTTACGTATGCGTGTGAAAGCTGGAAAACAACAAGAGATATAGAAACAAAGTTGAACGCATTCGAAAATAAATGTCTAAGGAAAATACTTGGTATAGAATGGAACGAATTCAAAACAAACGAGGAAATTAGAGAAATCGCCAATCAACCACTAATATCTTCAGTAATAAAGAAAAGACGATGGTCATACGTTGGACATGTGATGAGAAGAGATAATAATCGAATAGCAAAGCAAGCCCTCATATGGGAAACAACAGGTAAAAGAAAAAGAGGAAGACCCAGGGAGACACTGAGAAGAACATTGATGAGAGAGGCAAGAGCAGCAGGAATCGGCTCCCTCAATGAGATAGAACTGCTTGCACAGAACAGAGACAGATGGCGAGATTTGATAAAATATCTTTAAAAGAAAACTGCTAGAACAAAAATTCATATAGGAGAAGGTGTATCTTGGTCTACGCCCTATGGGCCGGTTACGGCTCGAAAGGTCAATAGATAGATAGATAGATAGATAGAATACTATATTGCCTAGACGTCACGTGGCTGACGCGGCTCTTTATTTTACTTAGATAAAAGTTAACAATGTGGAGAGCAGCTCAGTAAAATCAAGAAGTCAGACTGTGAGAAAATATTAACACAATGATTCCCAACTTTGCAATCAGTAGACGAACACGTCGATGGTTGCCGGCACGAGCGGCAGAACGGATTTCGGAATGCCCCGACTGCTGTAATGTCAGTCCGAACTAAAGTCTTGTCATTAACAAATATGAATCACATCGTAAACAAGAATCAGACAGCACGGATATAACATGGCGGAGCTATTCTCAAACAGTCATGTATCACATCTCAGAGTTATCCAGTCGAAAGCTCCATAAGTCTCTTCAGCTGCTCCTACTACATTCACCTGATAATTACACCCTCTGTTCTCTCCGTCAGCCTTTAATGGAACGCTACGTTAACATAATCTGTATTTTGTCGGTGATTTACAGCAAAGTTGTTATATCTGCGCCTTTCTGTCCAACACAATCGATTTTTGTGTGGCTTTTTTTGGGATCTGCATTTACCTTTGCTTTTAGATCATAACTCGCTGGGCCAAACTAGTTAGTCTATTACCAGGCCCATTCGCGGTGAGGTCAAGTGGGACCTTCATTTTGTTTCATCAGTCATTTATGATAGAAGTCATCTATGATAGCAGTCATCTATGAGTCGCTAAACGCTTTCAGCCCAAGCTTTATTCGGCGTCTTGAGCCGTAGCGAGAGGGTAAGAGCTAGTAGAAATGTACTGACTTCGACATGGCGCTTCCATGTATGAATATAATGACCTCCCGCACCCCTCTAGGTATACCATCAACGGGAAGAGTATTCTCTATATAGTGAATGAAATTAATGAAATGAGTTCTTAAATGTTATGTAGAGCCAGTCTTAACATATGGATGTGAATCATGGACAATAGGACAACAGACAAGAAAATCACTGGAGTCTGTAGAAATGTGGTTTTACAGAAGAATGTTGAGAATACCATGGACAGCTAAGAAGAGCAATGAAAATGTTATGAAAAAGGTCAAAGCAAAAAGAGAGCTAATTTCCAATATTAGGAAGAAACAATCATCATTTTATGGCCATGTAATGAGAAGAGAACAACTGGAATATATTGTAACAACTGGAAAAATTGAGGGACGAAGAGATAGAGGGAAGCAAAGAAAAAAATACCAGATAGCTCAATAGAATGGCTTGGCAGAAGGTCAACAACAGAAATGATAAATAACTGCCGAGATCGAAAGTTGTGGAGAGACATGATCACCTACGCCAGCAGGTCCGGTATTTGATGATGACGATTGAATGAAATGAACGATAGTATCAGAAGCTACATGATATAGACGTGATTCTATCACTATCAAAAAGTCGATCACTCCGACAACACCGAACAGCCCTGAAACAGCTGACATTATATCCATGAGAGAGTTAGTTCATTCTTTTCCTTCTCCCTTTTATTATGTTTGCGTTTTGTCGGTAGGCGTCACATGCTTAAGCCAATCATGTGTTTTCTATCAAGGGCACTTTTTGTGGCTTGGTCATCATCATCATCATCAAGTACCGGGCCTGCTGGCGTAGTGATCATGTCTCTCCACAACTTTCGATCTCAGCAGCTATTTATCATTTTTGTTGTTGACCTTCTGCCAAGCCATTCTCTTAAGCTGTCTGGTATCTTTCCTCTTTGCTTCCCTCTATCTTTTTGTCCATCAATTTTCCTAGATGTTACAATATATTCCAGTTGTTCACTTCCCATTACATGGCCAAAAATGTATGATTATTTCTCCCTAATATTGGAAATTAGCTCTCTTTTTGCTTTGGCCTCTTTCAGAATGTTTTCATTACTCTTCTTAGCTGTCCATGGTATTCTCAACATTCTTCTGTAAAACCACATTTCTACAGACTCAAGTGATTTTCTTGTCTGTTGTCATATTGTCCATTATTCACATCCATATGTTAAGACTATATGTGGCTTGGTACATAGTGAAATTGTATTGTTTTATTATGCCGTAAATTCCCTCAGCCCAATTTACTTTTTGGTTTCCCATCCACATCTTGGTTGTTCCATGTTGTTGTTATAAGCTCTTGCCGCTGGTGCTGAGTGGTTCATGCACATTAAATGTTCAAACCACTTTAATCTTCGTCTCTCTATGTATTAAATTACCGGTAGGAATTCAAATGGTTTCTTATTTCATCGTTCTTTACATGATCTCTTCCTGTTTTCTTCACAGCATTTCTCAGGCTTCTCATCTCACATGTTGTCAGTTTTCTTTCTTGATCTTTACTCAGAGTCCATGTTTGACATTTATAGCAAAGAGTTGGAATAAAGATGGAGTTTATCAAGTAGTTAATTAATTAGTTAGTTACTGGTAATTGAATGGTACTAGTAGATGTAAAAATAGAATTTACATAGAGTTATAGTATAGTGGTATATATATATATATATATATATATATATATATATATATATATATATATATATATCATCATCATTATCTTGTGCCATACTGGTTGGTGTAAGCGATAATGTTCTTATATCTACAGTGCATCGTATCAGTGGTATATATATATATATATATATATATATATATGGTCCTTTTCGTCAGACGGTCTAGTGGAGGCTATTGTGTATTTTTTTTTAGGTTTTGTTTTTGTTTTTGTTTTGAACAGCTTCTCTCGTAATTTCTACCAATGTTTGACAAACACACACGGCCACAGAATGAACAAGCCAGGCCCACTGATCCACAGGGTTTCTCATAATTTGTCATGAGTCTTTTCTCTTCTAAGTACCTTATAGTGGTATATGTGACAGCAACAATAGTTGTATTATCATGGACGGGAAAGATATGTCATTTCCTTCATTCACAAACAAGAAAAATATTGTTTTTTAAAAAGTTTAATTACATCAACATATTGAGCTTATCATTATTCTTTAATGACAGAATCCGTACGCAATTTAGGTGAACGTTGAGATGGACTGCATGTTATTATGATCGTACTGTGGATATTAATCCGATGATGTAATATTTGCCGACACAATATCGGTTTTTCTAAATCTTTTCATATAACGTCTTAAACTACATGACGCAATAGAGATTATAACACAATATACATAATTAAACACATTATTTGTACCCGTAATATTGATCTAAACAAAGTTGAACGCATTCGAAAATAGATGTCTAAGAAAAATACTTTGTATAGAGTGGAACGAATTCAAAACAAAGAAGGAAATTAGAAAAAATCGCCAATCAACCACTGATATCTTCAGTAATAAAGAAAAGACGATGGTCATATGTTGGACATGTGATGAGAAGAGATAATAACCGAATATCAAAGCAAACCCTCAAGTGGGAAACAATAGGTTAGAGGAAAAGAGGAAGACCCAGAGAGACACTGAGAAGAACATTGATGAGAGAGGCAAGAGCAAGAGGAATCGGCACCCTCAATGAGATAGAGTTGCTTGCACAGAACAGAGACAAATGGCGAGATTTGATAAAAGATCTTTACAAGGATTGAAAACTGCTAGAATGAAAATGTAGATCAGAAAAGGAGTATCTGGGTCTACGCTCTATGGCTACGGCACGAAAGGTCAATATATAGATAGATAGAATATTGATCTATGGTTAAAGGTTATATACCAAACTTGTATTAATATATACACACAAACACACAACACACACACACACTATCACACTGTCGTTATAGCATTATCTTATTTCTTGGGATACCGGGAGGACTTATAGAACCGGAGAATAAAGGCCGCTTGTCCAGTGCAGTCACCACGAGATGTTCAGGTCTAAGCTTTTATTTTAACCTTAGCAAAAATAAAACAGTTGACCCTGTCGGGATTCTAACCTGTTTTCCTCTGGTTTGGAGCACGACGAGCTAACGATTCAGACACCGACTTTGTAAAAATTAACAGTTCTCATTTATAACTGACCAATGTCAGAGTATCTCTCGTGTGTTACCGGGGCCTCATAATGTGGGAAGTAAAGAATAGTGACACTGTGACCTCCCAGGCATGTCGTTAAGAGGCGACTAAGGTGGTTGATCGATGGCTTGACAAGCTGTCATTGTAAAAAAGTATTGTTATGGAAATGGAGCCATAGATTTTATAAGCAGTGATCTCTACAATATGTGTCACTTTGGCATGCAAGGTTTCTGTTTTTGAGATTCTGGTTCTGCTCTATGTGCCGTCTTCGGCTCGAAAGGTCAATAGATAGATAGAATGTTAAAGTATATCTATAGTTTTTATTACAAACGAGACACTTCTATTAAACAATGGATAACAATTAACATTTTTATAGAAACAACGTTGACGGCCAAAAAATATGCGAAAATGGGTACTGTACTGTTGAAAACAGAGCATATGGTCACGGTGAGCCTATGTTGAAATGAACAAGGCTAGAGAGTGCAAAACGGCCCGACATTTAATCATTACAGAGCCCATCTGTCTTCCTTATCTTCCACGGTTTGATCTGGTCCCAGTTATGTCATCATGACAAATAATTAAAAATCGCAAAACATGCATATTAAAGAAGGTTGGTGACCCCGGCTAGGGAACCGCTGTTAAGGCAGCTTGAGACGGAATTACGTAAGATCAATGCGAACGACTGCTGGCGTCATGTGGAAAAGGGTGTACATTAATGGAGGCAGCAACGAGGGCAGCTGGATAAGCAAGTTACGTGGATTATAACGTGGCGCCGCAACATGCGACGCCCGTATTAATTCTTCTAGCAATCACATATATAGCTAAGAAGGCCGTAACAATAGTACATTCCAAACGAACTGATGGAGAACTGGTTGGTCTCGAGGCAAGACGCCGGTATCTAGACAGAGAGGTTGTGAGTTCAAATCCCGGCTGCAGCAGTTAGGGTTTTTATTTGTAATTTCTCTTTGAGGCAACCACCAGTGTCTCAGCAGCGAGGTCCGGCTTGAAACGTCAATTACTCATCGACGGAAAAAATATGAGTACCTCCGAATTCAAATTTATTTGCCTGCGCGGCGTGAGACCCCTGTGCACACAGCTGTCACGGAAAAACGGATTAACACGCAAAGAATCAGTTCCTAGACTATAGGAACTTTGCCAGAGGTGAAAGCTCGCGAGCACTCCCCCCCCCCACCCTCCACCCTACACACTCACAAAAAGAGAATCTAAACAAGAATACGCGTTTTTGCATTCACTTTCGGTGCCGCCTGTTATTTTGGCGCGTGCTGTAGGTGCTATGATTGGCACTGCCATATGGCAATAGCAGTAATAGCGGGTGAAATATTGTTATTATTAATAGTAGTAGTAGCAGTTGTAGCAATTTTCATCAGTAGTAGAAGCAGCAGAAGTATTAATAGTAGTAATAGTAATAGTAAGAGTAGTAATAATAGTGACAGCAATATTATTATTAGTCATAGTAGTAACAGTAGCAGCATTAATAGTAGTGGTAGAACGGTAGTAGTAGAAGTAAGTGTTGTTGCAGCAGCACCGGCAGCATACGTAGTGGTACTACTAGATGTAGTAGTAGAATCTACATAGAAACAGATTACCTATAAAATGTAGTTCACAGTTGTTTGAATTAATCTCAAAGTGACATTTTAGTTCTAGTCTTGAAAATTGTGCAGCATTTATGAATGAAGATGTCATAAGCCAAGTACATTCCACTGGAATTGGTTCGAATTTGTGACACCACACAAAATGCAGCATTTTTAGCTAAAGCAGATATTCATGTATGAATTATATTGTCGTAGTGTTGCATGGGCAACAACTTGTCTCTTTCCTTTCCTACCGAAGCTGACGCTCTGGAGAGGACACTCCAGCTTCGCCATTTTGGTGGCGGCACAACACGGGAAGCACCAGCTTCCGGTTACAAATCATTCTGCCCATTTGGCGTAGGGCATAACGACCAGGACTGCTTTCGACAGTGGGAGAAGTATATCAACTCAAGTCTACCGTACATCTACACGCTGCTTAAACAAAGTAGGTTACGCTGTCTTGGCCACTTACACCGTATTAAAGATGGCCACATACCAAAAGATATACTCTATGGACAGTTGTCAAGGTGGCAAAAGAGCTAGGGGGCGCCCAAAACTTCGATTTGTACACGTGTGTAAACGTTACATGAAGACTCTGAACATAAACCTTGCAGCTTGGGAAGAATTATTTGCAGACCGCAAATTTTGGAAACATGCTCTAATAAAGCTTCAACTCAAACAAGAAACAAACAGACTCATAGAAAAAGAGAATATACGGCGAAAGAAAAGAAAGAAAAACAAAACATTTCTAGTCGCGCTACAAAATCCATAGTCAACTAAGACTGACGGAGGCTACCAATATTTTAGTAGTTAATGCTCGTAACCAATAAAGATTGACAAATCTGAACGTTTCTGGGCTAAATTTTCCATTTTTAACCACACAAGTTTTGGTTTTTTTAAATTTAAGACACAACTTCTTCAAATCACTTTGAGTGTATAAAAAAGAAGCATGTTTATGTTATCTTCATGGAAAGACACAGATAAGGACATCAACTAAAGTATCAATGACAAACAACTGTGAGGTATGTAATAACAAATGTAGTAGTATTTGTGTAATTGTGAGTAGAAATACTCATCTCGCGATGTTCATAATTATTGTCCTCATGATCCACTAAACTTAACTCATTAGACAAAGAAAAATGAATAGTTTGGAGTTGTAATAAATGTATTATCACCCATCTGTACCCATGTGCTTACCACTGAAGTAAGTATTTAACAATTTACCTATCAGCGACATTTAACGTGATATGAAATGTTACCAGTGACAACGTTTAAGGAAGTAGTTTGTAGACTTGCCTTATCTATTATATTATTATCTGTCTTCTGTTCTGGTACAATAAAGTGGAAGTTTCCCAGTATAGATGCCATCTCCGTTAAGTACTGGTATGTAGTTGTAGATGTAGTTAGTCGAAGGTCCCTGTATCACTGCAAACGATTTAACATCTATAATTGCTCAACCGCTCGTGCCAGTGGAATCATCCGAATTAACCTGTCCTCTCATTGAAGAATGATCAAAACAAAGAAAGGCAACTGCAGTCCCCATCATAGCAGCTACATCACACGCCAAAGGACATAAGGCGTAGCCGCACCGAAAGTGAATGCAACCGAACTGTCCTTCGTCATACGATATCATCATTCATCGTAAGCAATCGGAACATCGAAACACGATCCGGATGAAAAATACGGCTCATGGTGTGCACAGAGCACTAACATCAGTAGCTTCGACAGCAATCCGGACTTTGAATATGAGGAAACTGCAACAACACTTTCCAGACTGAACCTCAACGGTTCCTGCTGCCTATCCGCCATATTGATCGGAAGTCCCTAAATACATGTATATACCACAACACTGTCTGTAATTGGTGCATCACTGCAGATATCCAGAATTAACAGCGGACAGGAGCAATTCCTTGAATACAAGCACATAGAAAGTAACGTTACGTAAACCTTGTAAAAGTAGGAAAGATCACGGGTAAATGAAATCAAATAAAACACAAAGCATACATTTTGGATGTAATGGTCCAGTGGTTGATAACTTAAAAGCCATAAGAAGGATTAAAACAAAAAAGACTGATCCGACTAATGAGCCATATGGGTCTGGACTTAACCGACGTACACTATATAACCAGTGCTCTAACTAAACAACCAGGACACAGACATTCACTGCCAGCATGTATGAATGAACCAGGCACAGAACGCGACAGTGTAAACGCAAACCTAATGGGAAAGACCCGTAGTCTATTTTAAGAACATATGATACTCATGAAGAGGAGTCAATAGCGTAGTAGCAAATAGCTGGCTTGACGCTACCCATTCAACAGAGCTTTAAAAAGGCATGTACCTGACTCATCATTGTTGGGGAGAGTAAAAACAGCGAGGGAGAACACCTCTATATGTTGCGCGCGATCTAGTGCGGTGACGCAATATCACAATCTCAAAGACAAATTTGTCAAATGGGAAATTACTACATTTATCTTACATTATGTTACATTTTCTCATGTATAAACGAGATATTTTATTAACTTCTTCGCACATATAAATTATGCAAAATGTTACCTCTGCACTATTGTGCGAAACATTTTTTCATGTATAAATGATACACTTTCTGACATTTAAGTAAGTAGTAAAGTACCCCCGTCACGCCAAGTGGCGTATAGGGAATATGGTGTTAGTGACCATCAATTTTACAGACCTTCGGCACATGATTTTTGGGTAATGTGGCCGGTATTACGCCCGTGCCGCTTTACTTTCCCAGAAAAAAAAATCTTATTCACGCATAAATCTTTAATTTTCTCATGATATATCATTCACTTTCTTACATTTTCTCACGTATAAATGATACACTTTCTTACATTTTCTCACGTATAAATGATACACTTTCTCACATTTTCTCACGTATAAATGATACACTTTCTTACATTTTCTAACATATAAATGATACACTTTCTTACTACATTTTCTCACATATAAATGATACACTTTCTTACACTTTCTCACATTTGCTCACGTATAAATGATACACTTTCTTACTACATTTTCTCACATATAAATGATACACTTTCTTACACTTTCTCACATTTGCTCACGTATAAATGAAACACTTTCTTACATTTTCTAACGTATAAATGATACACTTTCTCACATTTTCTCACGTATAAATGATACACTTTCTCACATATAAATGATACACTTTCTTACAGTTTCTAACATATAAATGATACACTTTCTTACATTTTCTCATGTATAAATGGTACATTTTCTTACATTTTCTAACATATAAATGATACACTTTCTCACATTTTCTCATGTATAAATGATACACTTTCTTACATTTTCTAACATATAAATGATACACTTTCTCACATTTTCTCACATATAAATGATACACTTTTTTACATTTTCTAACATATAAATGATACACTTTCTTACAGTTTCTAACATATAAATGATACACTTTCTTACATTTTCTCATGTATAAATGGTACATTTTATTAAATCATTTCAAGTATAAATGTTGACACCCTGTAAATCCTCCACACTGAACGAATCATCATCAAGTACCAAGATGGCTGGCGAAGGTGATCATGTCTCTCCACAACTTTCGATCTCGACAGTTATTTATCATTTCTGTTGTTGACCTTCTGCCAACTATTCTCTTAAGCTGTCTAGTATCTTTTCTCTTTGCTTCCCTCTATCTCTTTGTCCTCAATTTTCCCAACTGTTACAATATATTCCAGTTGTTCCCTTCTCATTGCATTACATGTCCACAAATTATGGTTGTTTCTTCCTAATATATGATATTAGCTCTCTCTCTCTCTTTCTCTCTCTCTCTGTCTTTACTTTGGTCTCTCTCAGAACGTTTTCATTACTCCTCTTAGCTGTACATGGTATTCTCAACATTCTTCTGCAAAACCACAATTCTGCATCCTCCAGTGATTTTCTTGTTTACTGTCCTATTGTCCATGATTCACATCCATATGTTAAGACTGGTTTTACATACCATCTAAGAACTCTTTTTCTTGTTTCCATTGTCAAAAAATGGATTACACAGTATCTTCATACTGAACAAATGCGGCAACAAAACGAGAAACAAAATATAAAAGATAAAAAGAATAATCCCGATGAAAACATCCAACAAATAACACGGAAAATGCCAAGCTTGTAACTCCTGGACCGCTAGAGGCACTGTGGCCTATAAGACAGCCCTGCCGGTTGCTTACCGCTAAAAAAAAGCGAATACACAAAAGCTATGACACGCACAGATGGTGGTATTGCGAAATGACAAGCGCTTTTAATAAGCTTTTGGAAGATATGTCCGCACTATGTCAAATATGTCAGAAACAGATGCACGGGAGAGAATTATGACTTCATTAAGTTGACAAAATGTTCTAATTGATTGCTCATCCACTTTGTTTTTTTTTCTCTATTGTAAATATTCCTATTAATTACTGCTACTGCCACTAAAGTATAACAACAATTACTAGTCTATTGCTATTTCTGCTGTTACAATTACTAGACTATTGCTATCTCTGCTGTTACAATTACTAGACTATTGTTATTCCTGCTGTTACAATTACTAGACTATTGCTATTCCTGCTGTTACAATTACTAGTCTATTGCTATTTCTGCTGTTACAATTACTAGACTATTGCTATCTCTGCTGTTACAATTACTAGACTATTGCTATTCCTGCTGTTACAATTACTAGACTATTGCTATTTCTGCTGTTACAATTACTAGACTATTGCTATTTCTGCTGTTACAATTACTAGACTATTGCTATTCCTGCTGTTACAATTACTAGACTATTGCTATTTCTGCTGTTACAATTACTAGACTATTACTATTTCTGCTGTTACATTTACTAGACAACAACTACTACTACTAAAATACTACTTTACTATCGCTATTAATACTACTAATAAATTTACAACAAATAATACTAGACTACTTTACTACTGCCTCTAATAATAAAATAACTGCTGCTGCTGCTGCTACTGCAACCACCACCACCACTACTACCACCACCACCACCACTATCGATATCATAACTAGCACCACTGGTCATCAATCTTCACAACAAATTACAGCATTGACATTTTGTCAGAAATCCAGTCCCCATCGCATCATTGTAACACTATCTCTTATGTTTAATGAGAGAACAAGATAAGAGCACAAAGAAACAAGAGGGAAAAAATGATTTAAAATCCGTGTCCGTGCTAGAAAGTAATCAATAAAGCTGAACTAGCCAGAGAACAATAGCGTGTTGGAAAAGCTCAATAAAGAAAGGAATGTAAAAGAAACAAAGACATATTTTGTGGTCCGTTCTAGTAGCACTCCAGGGCACTCTCTGGCGATGTCCACATGCTAATTAAATGAACGCTATCTGACGTCAGAGTTATAATTAATATAATGTAAATTAGTTTTCACATCATTGAGGTGTTTATCCCAGGACAACGTTAACAACGTTACAGCTGCAAATAAGCACCTAACCATTTTTCCTGTCTTTCTATTCTATTCTTTCAATGGAATCAGTTTCATTTCAATCGATAATTTCCAATACATGCCCCGCCAGCTAATATTTTAAATGAAGAAAACAATGAATTCTAGCCGGTCGTACGTCGCTCCTTGTCATCTCGTTCACCAGTAAAGTGGGCATGGATGAGCCGTGTCGCTACTTTACAGAAAAACTGCATTTTTTGCGTCTTTAGGCTCAACATATCCGTCTTCTGCATGGGCAGATTTTGCATAACAATTGTGTCCGGGTGGCAGCCATTTTGGCCTACTCTTTTAAACCTTTAACTGCCGCGGACTCTTAACGTGCGCAAGTGCAGACTGCACCTCCTGTTATTTCGCCGAGAGGTCTAGACGTTGGATCTCACTACCCAAAGAGGTCTAGACGTCGGATCTCACTACCCAAAGAGGACTAGACGTCGAATCTCACTACCCAAAGAGGACTAGACGTCGAATCTCACTACCCAAAGAGGTCTAGACGTCGGATCTCACTAACCAGAGAATACTAGACATCGGATCTCACTACCCAGAGAGGACTAGACGTCGGATCTCACTACCCAAAGAGAGGACTAGACTTCGGATCTCACTACCCAGAGAGGACTAGTCGGATCTCACTATCCAAAGAGGTCTAGACGTCGGATCTCACTAACCAGAGAATACTAGACGTCGGATCTCACTACCCAGAAAGGACTAGACGTCGGATCTCACTACCCAGAGAGGACTAAACGTCGGATCTCATTATCCAGAGGACTAGCAGTCGGATCTCACTATCCAGAAAGGACTAGACATCGGATCTCACTACCCAGAGACCAGCAGGAAGGTAGCGCAATTATTTTTTAAAAAAATATATTTTTGAAAAATTCCCATCGTCTGTGATGGGATGTGACGCAGGGACGTTCCTATCCAGAGGCCGGCGTCTTATCTATAAACCACCACGGTTTCCAGCCAAAAATGAAAAGTGATGAGTTGTTTGATATTTTCAACACAAACTTTTCTCACCCCTTTTTTTCGAAATGAAATGTTTTCATCTCAAAGTAACATTTTAGTTATAATTTGAACATTTTTTCAGCATTTAAATGATGAACAAGTTCTCAGCCTATTACATCTCTCTCATTCTTACAGTTGATATGTCATGGGAGTAGTTTCAATTTGTGACACGAGGCAAAAACGTTAAGTATCAAGTTAAAATCAATATTTATATATGAATGATGTTTTAATAGTCAACACTGTCAATATTTATCTATGAATGACGTGTTAATAGTTAACACTGTCAATATTTATCTATCAATGATGTTTTAATAATTAACACTGTCAATATTTATCTATAAATGACGTGTTAATAGTTAAACTGTTACTATTTATCTATGAATGACGTTTTAATAGTTAACACTGTCAATATTTATCTATAAATAATGTTTTAATGGTTAACACTGTCAATATTTGTCTATGAATGGTGTTTTAATAGTTAACACTGCCAATACTATCGAGCATGTGTGTGTATTCGTGCGTGCGTGAAAGTTTGTGTATGTATCACTGTCATGCAGTGACTCGGAAAGTAACGGAAAGAAAAACAGCCTGAAAGAGATCATATATGAAGCAGAGATGAACACTATCGACCAGCCACACAGGGCACACTACAAAGTATGAGCCATCTTGAAGTGTAGCTGTAGTGTAACTCTCCTATACGACGCCACAATGCGTGACGACGACACACACTGATACGTCGAACCTTGGCATATTTTTCTGTATCGGCTATGACTATTATTGAGAGGGATAGAGCGAACGTTGAGAAAGTTCTAATGTGGCACTAACTCACATTTGGAAACGAGAGGGCTGAGTGGTCCAGGGGTAAGGCGTCGACCTCTTAAAAAGAAGGTCTCGAGACCACAGGCGGTGGAAAAAAAAATGAATATGCGGTTTCTTCGTGGCTTCCCCTGGTCTCTGGGTAGTGAGATCAGACGTTTGGCCTTATATGAGTAGAGAGATGTAGAGCCCTCTCGGAAAGCAGCGAAAAACAGGAGGTCCCGTGTATATTCTGCGCACGTTAAAGAACCCTTGGCAGTTCAAAAATCGAAAAACAGTGGAACAAAATATATAGGCGAAAAAAATCCACACAAAAACGTTAAAATTCTCGACAATAAAAATGAGAATAGCTCTGAAGTTGTAGAATACATGCCTATATGGCGAGTGACACGTGAACACAAGGCTGTAAGCGTAGAAAAAAATAGGAAAAAGTTATATTCACTCAAAATTCAGTTCCTCTGCACCTCGCTTGATACAAAGCTAGTGACCGGAAGTAAATAAACAAAATAACAGAAGCAAGAAGGTCAATGCTCAAAGTTGCCTTTCACTATATTTCCACAACTCAGTGAGCCAGGTGTCCATTCCTTTTTTTGTTAGATGACTCGAATGGGAAACGTTAAGTTGGGATATAACCCAGGTTGACTTGATTCCGCCTGTCACGCACGCTCTCTGACTATTATTGCCACACGGCCTTCAATTAAATGTAGATAATGATAACTGGAAGAAATTCAACAAATAAAATGTACACGAATGGTAGCAAAAGAATCAGAGCATGAATAACTGAAGTGAAAAGGGCATCTCTTTTTAAAATACCCTTTCGTAAAAGTCCTGACTTGGAGTACCTTAACCGGAGACAGATAAACTTTGGTTCT
The DNA here is from genome assembly GCA_032433765.1 of Megaustenia siamemsis. Taxonomy (NCBI): domain Eukaryota; kingdom Metazoa; phylum Mollusca; class Gastropoda; order Stylommatophora; family Ariophantidae; genus Megaustenia; species Megaustenia siamemsis. The sequence goes on along the minus strand of JAVIAB010000041.1, from coordinate 48,185,954 downwards.
TTGTTTATGGAAGCCCCGGTATCACTGCAAACGAATTAAAATCCATAATTGGGCAAACCGCCCGTGCCAGTGGAATCATCCAAATTACTAAATCATCTCCCAAACAAAGAAAGGTAGCTGTAGTTCCCATCATAGCAGTCTCAGCACACGCCAAAAGACATAAAGCGAAACCGCACAGAAAGTGAACACAGCCAACTGTTCCCTGTCATACGATACCATCATTCATCGTAAACAAATGGAACATCGAAACATGATCAAAACGGATGAAACACACAGTTCACGGTGTGCACAGGATACCTAACTCAGTAGCTCCTGCAACAAGCCGGACTTGGAATATGAGGAAACACTTTAAACAAGGAACACTTTCATACATAGCATTCAATGGTTCCTGCTGCCTATCTATATGTTAAGATAAACTTAAGACTGATTCTAGACGTACGCAAGAGAAGAAATAGCTCACTCTCGTACTAGATTTATTGATTATGTGGACTAACAGGATCATATTTGATTTTTATAACAAATATTTTTGAGTGATAATAAATGTGATTGCTTTCAACTTTGACATAATCTACTTTTGATATTAAATATTTTCGACTTGGATTTACTTATAAAGCACTTCTGATTTGATCAACTTTTGATATTAAATATTTTCGACTTGGATTTACTTATAAAGCACTTCTGATTTGATCAACTTTTGATATGAAATAATTCGTTGCTGTTGTTGTTATGGATCCAGAAGATTGTGAGCTGCTGCCCTTCGGCTCAATACCATGATGAGGTATTTCCGAGTTCCCTTGTAGTTCCGTACAAGGTATTCCATTTATTATGTGTGGTATTACCATTTACTATCATGATATTCCATTATCTTGATGAAGTAAGAGTTGCTCTGATGTAGTGAACTTTGGACAGTTAAAACTATTCTACTGTTTCATGTGGGTATTCACAGACCAGACATGCTAGAGTTACATTCAATAGTTTCGACATAGAGACTATAAACTGAATTTTGCGTGTTAATCCCGTGTGCACAGGAGTCCCTCGCCGCATAGACAGCTAATTCCGTCTTTGGAGGTACTCATATTTTTTTCGTCCATGAGTAATTGACATTTCAAACCGTGCCTCGCTGCTGAGACCAGGGTGGTTGCTGCAGAGAGAAATCATAAATAAAAACCCCAACTGGTGCAGCCGGGATTTGAACTCACAACCTCTCTGTCTCGAGACCGGCGTCTTGCCTCGAGACCGGCGTCTTGCCTCGAGACCAACCAGTCCCCATGAATTTATTTATAATATAATGCACATCTGATTTGATCAACTTTTGACATAACATAATTATGACCTGTTCTAATTTTGAGATAAGAAAAAAAAGGTATACTCTGCTACTTAACAGAACTAACATTCAGCAATTTACTAATTAAACACAGGTCTATAATAGTGCAATCATGTATGGGAATCCTGGTTTCTATAACAAGACTAAAGTTAACAATCACGGTTTAGGTCCCACACCAATCAAACCAGACAGGGATGAGCACAGAATACGTGAACGTAACTAAGCGATTTAGAGGAACTAGCTATAGCTGAAGCAATATGAGGCCCCGAGCACTAGACTCTCAAATGTGTATATGCTAATCCAAATACAATCCATCAAAAGTGACTTGAAATCGATAGAATCGTTATGCCAAAGTGATTTCATTTTATCTCCCCCCCCCCCATCCTTTTTCCCTTCCATTCAAATTATTTGGTTCGTTCACCAGACGGCTTTTCAATCAAAAGATTGTATAAAGACAGGTACTTAAAAATTCGAAAAGTTTTGACGATAATAACAGCGTTCAAAAGTACTTGCCACATCATCCATCTTCAACTGTTATGATTTGTTACCGTGAAGTTATACCAATTCACAACATTACAAATGATAGACATACACACATAATTACACACAAACTGATCGAATGTCTCGATGCGTGTAGCTCTTAGATAATAAAAGATGACTAACGGATTTCTTGACTTCCCAGGTTTTGTAGAAGAAGCTCCAGCTGGTGTGTGTATAACTGCAATACAAGGTCTTCTATATCAGCAAACCTTATCACTGCTGGGACTAATCTATCCGTTTTGTAACAAACTATATTTAAAGGGAGGGATGACCTGTGTGGGGTAAAATAACATATTGTTTAGCTTTAGGACATTGACCCTGTCAGGACAACCACAAGTCGCCTATGCCGCGCTCTCCTCATACAACTGTCAATTAGCGATCGAAACATTTGCTTGAGGGGGTCTATTTCTGATAATCAGATTGTCGCCTGCTGCAAAGTTCTGTATACAGTTTCCTGTCAATAAACTCGAGGCTGAAACAAGTCAGCGACTGATCGCTCGCCGCTTACACCACGATCAGCAAACTCAAACTGACCAAGATACTAGATCAACTCCACGCGGTGCATTTGCTAACAAACTAACCAGTCTAGTTGGTCTAGCATGTTGAGACCGAAGACGGAAAGTAATCTGGTACAAAATTGTAAATGGTAAAGTCTGACGGGTTCAACCGTGAGGCGTTGATATCACAGCTTGCTGTTAACGACAATACAACACGTCTACGCCCGCTTAACGTTCTTCTAAGGGTGGAAAACAGTTTAGCTTAGTTTAAGTTTAAGTTTAAGGTCCAGTCCAGTCCAGTCCAGTCTCGTTTAGTTTAGTTTAGTTTAGCCTAGTTTAGTTTAGTTTAGTTTAGTTTAGATTAGTTTAGTTTAGTTTAGTTTAGTTTAGTTTAGTTTAGTTTAGTTTAGTTTAGTTTAGTTTAGTTTAGTTTAGTTTAGTTTAGTTAGTTTAGTTTAGTTTAGTTTAGTTTAGTTTAGTTTAGTTTAGTTTAGTTTAGTTTAGTTTAGTTTAGTTTAGTTTAGTTTAGTTTAGTTTAGTTTAGTTTAGTTTAGTTTAGTTTAGTTTAGTTTAGTTTAGTTTAGTATTAGTGTTTAGTTTAGCTTAGTTTAGTTTATAGTTTAGTTTAGTTTAGTTTAGTTTATAGTTTTAGTTTAGTTTAGTTTAGTATTAGTGTTTAGTTAAGTATAGTGTTACGTTTAATGTTTAGTTAAGTGTTTAGTGTTAGTCTTAGTCTTAGCCTAGCCTAGCCTAGTCTAGCTTAAATGCACAACTCCAGAGAGGTGAGAACCCCTCCCCTCAGAGCACGTTCCCCGAAATGAAGCACGCCAGCCACACGCCAGTGAAGGCACTGGAGACGGCCACAGCTTAGATGCACGAATTCCGTGTCACGGGCGAAGACCTTGAATTCCAACCTCCTTAGCTGACTCTGACGACATGCCTGGCAGGAGCCAGCCGTTTCTCCTCTGACCATGTACAGGGCCCCTGTAGCCACACGGGCGAAGACCTTGAATTCCAACCTCCTTAGCTGACTCTGACGACATGCCTGGCAGGAGCCAGCCGTTTCTCCTCTGACCATGTACAGGGCCCCTGTAGCCACACGGGAGAACAACGAAGATGTGTAGCTCTCTGGCCAATTCAGAAGGAAACATAAATGCGATCCACATACTTTAGCTATTATATTCGTTGACAAGTCAACTTTACTTACCATTCTCTCTCTCTCTCTCTCTCTCTCTCTCTCTCTCTCTCTCTCCCCTCTCCTCTCTCCCTCTCCCCCTCTCCCTCTCTCCCTCTCTCCCTCTCTCCCTCTCTCCCTCTCTCTCCTACCTACCTACCTACCTACCTACCTACCTACCTACCTACCTACCTACTACCTACCTACCTACCTACCTACCTACCTACCTACCTACCTACCTACCTACCTACCTACCTACCTACCTACCTACCTACCTACCTACCTACCTACCTACCTACCTACCTACCTACCTACCTACCTACCTACCTACCTACCTACCTACCTACCTACCTACCTACCTACCTACCTACCTACCTACCTACCTACCTACCTACCTACCTACCTACCTACCTACCTACCTACCTACCTACCTACCTACCTACCTACCTACCTACCTACCTACCTACCTACCTACCTACCTACCTACCTACCTACCTACCTACCTACCTACCTACCTACCTACCTACCTACCTACCTACCTACCTACCTACCTACCTACCTACCTACCTACCTACCTACCTACCTACCTACCTACCTACCTACCTACCTACCTACCTACCTACCTACCTACCTACCTACCTACCTACCTACCTACCTACCTACCTACCTACCTACCTACCTACCTACCTACCTACCTACCTACCTACCTACCTACCTACCTACCTACCTACCTACCTACCTACCTACCTACCTACCTACCTACCTACCTACCTACCTACCTACCTACCCTACCTACCTACCTACCTACCTACCTACCTACCTACCTACCTACCTACCTACCTACCTACCTACCTACCTACCTACCTACCTACCTACCTACCTACCTACCTACCTACCTACCTACCTACCTACCTACCTACCTACCTACCTACCTACCTACCTACCTACCTACCTACCTACCTACCTACCTACCTACCTACCTACCTACCTACCTACCTACCTACCTACCTACCTACCTACCCTACCTACCTACCTACCTACCTACCTACCTACCTACCTACCTACCTACCTACCTACCTACCTACCTACCTACCTACCTACCTACCTACTACCTACCTACCTACCTACCTACCTACCTACCTACCTACCTACCTACCTACCTACCTACCTACCTACCTACCTACCTACCTACCTACCTACCTACCTACCTACCTACCTACCTACCTACCTACCTACCTACCTACCTACCTACCTACCTACCTACCTACCTACCTACCTACCTACCTACCTACCTACCTACCTACCTACCTACCTACCTACCTACCTACCTACCTACCTACCTACCTACCTACCTACCTACCTACCTACCTACCTACCTACCTACCTACCTACCTACCTACCTACCTACCTACCTACCTACCTACCTACCTACCTACCTACCTACCTACCTACCTACCTACCTACCTACCTACCTACCTACCTACCTACCTACCTACCTACCTACCTACCTACCTACCTACTACCTACCTACCTACCTACCTACCTACCTACCTACCTACCTACCTACCTACCTATCTATCTATCTATCTATCTTGTTCTTTTTCCTAAAAGCCAAATACGCGATTATAATTGTCTTCCAGTAAATTCACCGACACGAGACAAGACACAATTTATTACTCACAACCGTTTGTTTTCATCTAAAAATGGCACTTTAGTTCTATTCTGGGAAATTGTAAATCGTTACTGCAAGAAGATGCCCTAAGTCTAGCACGTTGTCTTCAATCTTAACATTTTTATTTTACCGCAGAAACTTTAATTTGTAACAGCACAAACAAAACTTTTAACTGTTTAGCTAAACTAAATATTTGTAAATTATATTTTAGTAATAATATTTTAGTAACATTAGTAACAATATTTTAGTAACATTAGTAACAATATTTTAGTAACATTAGTAACGATATTTTAGTAACAATATTTTAGTAACATTAGTAACAATATTTTAGTAACATTAGTAACAATATGTTAGTAACATTAGTAACGATATTTTAGTAACAATATTTTAGTAACATTAGTAACAATATTTTAGTGACATTAGTAACAATATTTTAGTAACATTAGTAACAATATTTTAGTAACATTAGTAACAATATTTTAGTAACACTAGTAACAATATTTTAGTAACACTAGTAACGATATTTTAGTAACAATATTTTAGTAGGATTAGTAACAATATATTAGTAACATTAGTAACAATACTTTAGTAACAATATATTTGTAACTAAACTATCAAGGACTGACAAATCTGAGAGGGTGCAATATTCAAATTGTGGAACACAAGTTTTTATTTGTTTAAACTTTACGATACAGCATCTTCTAATTACGTTCAGTGGATAATTTAAAAAGCAATTGTGTTTTACCTTCCCGAACATACAAATAATAAATAAACATTTTTTTTTTCACTCGCCAGCTTTCACCTCTGGCGAAGTCCCTATATACTATGAACTGAATTTTGCGTGTTTGTGTTTTTTTCCCCCTGGCAGCCGTGTGCACAAGGGTCCCTCGCCGTACAGGCAGTTACCTCCGACTTCGGAGGTACTCATATTTTTTTTCCGTCGATGAGTAATTGACGTTTCAAGCAGGGTACTGCTGAGACCGGTGGTTGTCGCCGCAGAGAGAAATCATAAATAATAAATCCAACTGCTCCAGTCCGGATTTGAACTCACAATCTCTGTTTCGAGACCGGTGTCTTGCCTCGAGACCAACCACATCCCAAAATAAACAAATGAACTAAAGTAACAGACAAACAGCTGTGCATGTTGAACACAGTAACGTTTCTCCACGTCCACGGCCCGACGCTGACTTTAAGTCGGTGACTCAGAACTTCATTTCTAAGCAGAACGCTCATACATGGATCGCTGTTCTATTTATTGAAAGCTAAGGCTCTGAGTGTGAATTTATATTGATCGTGCACATTTCTTCACATTTATTTATGTGGGTGGCTACGTTCAAACATCTCACGGGAAGGGGCTTGTCCCTTAACGATGAACATTTTGTCACAGTAAATGCGTGCTTGGTTAGTCTGAAAACATGAGCAGATTGTCGGGGAGTTTGAGAATCCTCAGACGCAGATGAACAGATGAGTGGCTAATAAGGTGAGAAGTGTAAGCCTCGGAGTTTAAGAAGTGAGTCTTATATTGCCATTGGGGTCCTGACAGACGTTTGATAGCAAGCAATCGTGATTTGTCAGTAGTTTGGGAATATTGAAGTGTCTTATGCTGGGTGATGTTTTACTGAGCACTGGATGATATTTTACTGAGCACTGGATGATGTTTTACTGAGCATCTTCTCTGGATGGATGCATTTGGGGTGCCTGCCCTCCTGAAAATCTGAAACATATAACTGACCTGATAAACGAGACCGATGTCATTTTGTGAACGATTTCTCAAACCTGTTAGCGAGCTCAAAAAAAAAAAAAAATAGTTGAATATAAATAATTTCTTCCCTCGGACAACAAATTGTCTGGCATTTTAACCCCAATTGCATCCGTTATCAAGACACTATTATTTAGAACTGCCTTCCTTATGACCTTGTTCTCTCTAAGAGTTAGTAGTTGTTTATAACTACAACTTAGAGGTAGTCATACTAGATTAATGAGTCTCTCCTACCAAGGTTTGTATTTAGATTATATTTAAATAACACTGACCTATTACCAGACTACTGACAAATCATGATAGCTTGATATCAGCCGTCTATCAAGACGTCAAAGGAGATATATATATAACTTAAAATAGCAGAGATCTATGCAATTATACGACGTTCGTCTCAGACAGGCAACTAATCAGACGAGAAAATCCAATGCAATTATTTGACAAAAGACTGATACACATCACAAACTGTATGTGAATAATAATATATGCAATTACAGCATAGAAGTCCAGGCAACCGATTTAAGAGAGATCAATGAACGTAATAACTCAATAAGAGAAAAGACATTCGGCTCCCATAAGGATAACTCTCATAGCAGTTTGTGGTATGTTTTTAGCGTTGACTACAAAACGGTCGCAGTATGGCGTTGTTAACGCAGAGAAGGCGGTGACAATAACTAAGTAGCTGTGCGTCGTTGTTTGCAGCCCGTTGCGATATTTGCGATTATTGGCCAAACATATTCCACTTTGGCTTGATTTCTACTTTCACTAGACTAGTCTGGTTAAGTTGGTACCCGAGGAACTGGATGGATGGATGACAAGCAGGAAGGCAGGTAGTTAATGTAGATATAGGCAGGCAGACAGACGTGTAGGTAAATAGGTAGGTACAGACAGATAAAAAGGCAGTCAGGCGGCAGCCAGACAGGTAAGTAGATAGGTAATGACGTACAGACCTTTATATATATATATATATATATATATATATATATGTTTCAGACACTCAGACTTGGGGAGATAATGATCGCTGTTACTATGATCAAACTGCAGAATATACAAAACACATTCTCGTGTCTTGCAAAGTGTACAACTCAGTGAGAGATCACAATCTGGCCACTGAAACATATTTGGAGAATAAGATCTTTGATTATGTGGAGGAGCCTTGAATCAGCAGAATGTCTATTGCTGATACTGGTAACGACATCTAAAACCCATATATAGAACAAGCCAGATAAAGAAATGGAAGAGGAGGAATGACGAGACAATGAAAAAAATGACAAGAGAAAGGAGAAGTTGGAGAAGAAGAAGAAGAAGAAAGATGATGAAAATGAAGAGAAGGATGAAGAATGTGAAGAAATAGACGACGAAGAAGTAGACGAAGAATTAGGAGAAGAGGAAAATAAGAAGGAGAAGAAAAAGGAATAAAGAGAAGTAGAAGGAAGAAGAAAGTGAAGATAATGGATAATGAAGAATAAAGAGGAAGAGAATGGAGGAAAGATGAAAAGGAGAAGAAGGAGGAGGAGGAGGAGAATAAGAAGAAGAAGAAGAAAAAGAAGGGAAAAAATAAAGAATGAAGTGGAAAAGATGGAAAAAGAGGACGAAGACGAAGGAAAATGAAGAATAAAATGAAGGAAGGGGAGACGACAAAAAAAATCAGAAGATGATTACGAAAAAAGGAGAAGAATGAGAATGACAATAAAGAATAAGGAGACAGAGGTGGAAGGAGAAGAAGATGGATAATAAGCAATATGAGAAGATGTAGCAGAATAATAATTGCATTAATAAAGAACGCAGAAGAAGAGGATGAAGAGAATGATAAGAAGATGACTGATAAAGAATGATTGGGAAAAGAAGAAAGAGAAGTAGGAGACGAAGAGAAAGATGGAGAAATATGATAACGAGGAAGAAGGAGAAATATAATTATGAGGAAGAAGGAGAAATATAATTATGAGGAAGAAGGAGAAATATAATAACGAGGAAGAAGGAGAAATATAATAACGAGGAAGAAGGAGAAATATAATAACGAGGAAGAAGGAGAAATATAATAACGAGGAAGAAGGAGAAATATAATTATGAGGAAGAAGGAGAAATATAATAACGAGGAAGGAGAAATATAATTATGAGGAAGAAGGAGAAATATAATAACGAGGAAGAAGGAGAAATATAATTATGAGGAAGAAGGAGAAATATAATAACGAGGAAGAAGGAGAAATATAATTATGAGGAAGAAGGAGAAATATAATAACGAGGAAGAAGGAGAAATATAATTATGAGGAAGAAGGAGAAATATAATAACGAGGAAGTGGAAGAAAATAAGAAGATGACGACAGAGAGGAAGAAGAAGGTTAATGAACCGGAAGAGAAGGCAAAATAATGCGAAGTAGAAGGCGAAAAAGAAGAACAAAGAGAAGAGAAGAAAAAAACGAACAAGAAAAAGAAACTCAGACACAGTCTTATTACCACTATATTTGACTGCTACCTCAAGTTCATATTTCCTTCAAACTTGTATTTTACAACAACTGTTTGCCTCTTTCAGTAGGAAATATGAATACAGTCAGCTTCATTACAAAACCATTGACACAAATCTCCATTCATTTCTTTCCGAATCCTCTCCCGCTAATTAACAAGCCCGCGAGCTACTGCGGCATATACTTCTTTACTAACTAATGATGATCTACAATCCCAGACTCCCTGTGGCTCCTATCGTACTATCCTCGAGTAAACTCTATAGCTTGTTTCATAGTTAAGCAAGCCAAGGTTGGTCGATTTGCGTCATATGAGATTTCCGTGGTCTGATTCATCACATAGGCATAAACACATGGGAACGAGATTTGTCTTCTCCAAATAAGGACTGGATTATATTCCTTGTATAGCAAAATATGTCGATAGTTTAAATCATGACGATATCCTGACAACAAATTACACATTTAATACGAAAGGAATGCCTCTATAAACAAAGTTATCGTTCTTTCCGATGTTGCTTTTGTCGCACATTTCATACTGTATTCGTCTTACCTCTCTTTCTCTCTCTCACTCACAACACACAAACTCGTTACTGTTACTAAAGGTATCATAATCAAATAAGAGAGAAACTGACACATAGTAGAAATATTAAAATTATACATTAAATATACACAGATGGCATAAAGATCTGACAGCCTGTCGTGATACAGTTGAAAATATTTAAAAAAAAACGTTTAGCCAATCTCCGGACAGTTGCCAATCAAATAAACAAAGCTCCTTAAAGAGCCGTTTAGCCAATCTCCGGACAGTTGCCAATCAAATAAACAAAGCTCCTTAAAGAGACGTTTAGTCAATCTCCGGACAATTGCCAATCAAATAAACAAAGCTCCTTAAAGAGCCGTTTAGCCAATCTCCGGACAGTGGACAATCAAACAAAGCTGATTAAAGAGCCTTTTAGCCATCTCTGAACGATTGACATTCAACCAAAACTCCTTCAAGAGCTGTTTAGCCAACAGTTGATAATCTACCAAACAAGACACCATAAAGAGCCGTTTAACCAATCTCCGGACAGTTAACTATTAACCAACCAGAACTCTTTCAAATAAATAACGTGCAACAAAAGTGGAGATAAATTTGAGTCAACGAATGCATTCCACCTGACAAGCGACCTCCTGTTGAAATGCTCAATAAGACAAAAACAAAAGATAAGACATCACGAAAGTATGTAGGGCCAGAGACCTTATAACAAAAAAAATATTAACAGCCTGTCCAAAGTAACAGAGCAGTTGACATAAACATTAATGATAAATAATAAATATGGATGTACAACATACATGGCAACCAAACTCCGGAAAGTGAACATCTTAACTCCCTTTAAAGGTTTATACATACGACATATATATATATATATATATATCATCATCATCATCATCATCAAGTTCCGAGCCAGCCGGCGTAGGTGATCATATCTCTCCACAACTTTCGATCTCGACAGTTATTTATCATTTCTCTTGTTGACCTTCTGCCCAGCCATTCTCTTAAGCTGTCTGATATCTTTTCTCTTTGCTTCCCTCTATCTCTTCGTCTTTCAATTTGTCCACTTGTTACAATATATTCCAGCTGTTCTCTTCTCATTACATGGCCAAAAAATGATGATTGTTTCTTCCTAATCTTGGAAATTAGATCTCTTTTTTTAATTTGACCTCTCTCAGAACATCTTCATTACTCTTCTTAACTGTCCATGGTACTCTCAACATTCTTCTGTAAACCCACATTTCTACAGACTCCAGTGATTTTCTTGTCTGTTGTCCTATTGTCCATGATTCGCATCCATATATTAAGACTGGCTCTACGTAACATTTAAGAACTCTTTTTCTTGTTTCTATTGTCAAAAATGGATTGCATAGTATCTTCCTCATTTTTTGGAAAGCTGCTTTTGCCTGAGCCATTCTGCATCTTACCTCTGTTGTACATCTACCATCCGAGGTTAACAATGTTCCCAGATATTTAAATTCATTTACCTGTTTTAATATTGTTCCACTTGTCTTTATTTTGCACTGAGATGATGTCTTTTTCTTTGTTGTTACCTTTACTTCTGTCTTTTTGCTATTAAGACTGAGTACTTTATTTTTGCTTTCTTTCACTATAATGTTTAACATATTACATTCACACACACCTTCTTCTTCTTTCCTTCTTCATTTGGGTTTCAGTATCGAGAGGAAATATAATATGCGGTCTTTTGTTCTTCTGTTGGTTTCTGCTGCTGTTATGTTTCATAATTGTTTATTATTTTTTAGTTTCTTTTTTTTTTCTTTTCCACTATTCCATCAAACTTTTTTCGCGGTCGGCCCTTGGGTCTGGTGTTCTCGCCAAGTTTATTAAAGGCTCGTTGCATTGTGTTTTGATCTCTCTGCTTTATCACGTGGCCAAACCATTTTATCTATTGTTACTCTATGTACAATAAGGTGGGAATTATTCTTAGCTTTTTTCTCAGTTCTTCATTTCTGATCTTATCTCTCAGGTTGTTTCCTGGCAATCTTCTAACACATTTCATATCGGTAGTGGTTATCTTTCTTATTGTTCTTGCATCTAGGGTCCAGGTCTAGCATTGGTAGCACAATGTTGGAATGATGATAGATAGTACTGTAGAGTGCCCGTTGTGCCTCTATTAGAGTTATTTCCTTGTTGGACAATAGTGGTAATAAATAAATAAATATATATATATATATATATATATATATATGTACACACGCACATACATACATACAGATAGCTGATATACATAAAAGGTAAAGTATGAGACATGAATCGGCCTCTTAGAACGCGAGTTTCCACCCATATGTGCTAGGCCGCCTATCCAAAAGTGTTCGGAAACTTCTGGATATTGTTAGACCTCCATCACAACTCACGATGCGAGGCAGCATTCCTCACCTTCCCAGAGTACTACCCTGGTACCCATTTCTTCCAGCGGCTGGGTCGACCACGGGTATTTTTTTTTTTCAACCACGAGTACAACTAACAGTGCTTTCAGCGGGAATCGAACACGGGTTATCCGAAGAGTAGGCCTCCTAATATACCTATCATTATACTTGCCAAACAAAAATGCTAGAATAATTTATGGCAACCAATCAACGCAAAGTTTATTTAAGAAGGTCGCCAATGCGTGGTATAAAAAAGAAAGAAATTACGAAAAAAAAGAACATTCTTCGCCCAGATTAACATTTTAACTGCCCAAAATCTACCCAGAGAAATATATGGATCATTAAACAATTAATTCAATTAAATAAATAGAAAAGTTAAATATGTATCCTTGATGAACAATCACAAGATAGATTACTCAATCAATAACTCACCACAGTTATCACTCAAGCGATCTTACAGGAGACAGATAAATAAATAAATAAATCACGACAATCAAATCAACTAACCACAAGACATATTGTTCAATCAATCACTATGTTTACGAATCAATCAACCAATTACAAGGCAGGTGATTCAACCATCTAATCACAAAACGTATCAGAGCACTTCAATCGTAACAGCGTCTAGACGCGCCCAAGTGTGTCACTACATCTAAAAGGGAAGAACAAAATAACCATAAGAGCAAGCTATACGATAAGCATTGTATCATCTACAGACATTAGATTATATATTATATTATACATTCCTCCATTCTACTGCGACGCTTCAAAGCAACATAAGATGGACAAAAGAAAGAAAGAAAGAAAGATTCACAACACATATGATTCAATCAATCAATAATCTGACATATGAAGCAATCGACCAATCAGAAGAGAGACGACACAATCGATTAATCACGACTATAATAAAACATTATATGTGCGTCAGCCTATCTCAAATCAGTAGACAACAAAACCATCACCTTTAAATATCAACTCCCATGAAACAATCAATCTTTTAACAGCGGCATATTCAAACAATCGCAATCTACATATAAAATATAAACCCACATCTATCAATGTACAGACACCTACCCTAGGCAACTAATCACATTGCATAAATCCCCAGTAACCAATCACCCGATTTATAGACATAATTAATTATTATCTTTAAATAGAAATTGTAGGAACAAAACCCTGCCAAGAATATATAGAACAACAACTTAAATGGTTTGGCCACCTGGTCAGAATGAATCCTTACCAATTACCATCAAGGGCGATCTTCTCGAGAATGCACGGAAAAAGACCAAAAGGAAGACCCAGAAGAAGGTGAATACATGCAGTGACAGAGACATGTAACAACAAAGGAAAATCACTAATTCAGACAGTTCGAGCAGCGCCAGAACGACAAATGATATAACCACGACACCTTATCGGTACAGTGAGAAAGAGAAAAGAAGAAAGAAGAAGAAATAGAAATGCATATCGTGCAATATTTAAACAGTTGTCATAGTGACCGCCTGTTAGTTAATCGACCAGCAGTTGCCATACGGTAAAGCGTGTCCCATAACACAATTTAAAATTCGGGGAATGTTCAAATTAAATGTAACGGAACCAAGCCACGACGTGTGGAAATGAGGAGGTCAGTGCTCGTTATTTACATGCCCAACTTATCAAGTCAGGTACAAGTTTATTTTTCAGCTGGATCGACTAGAGAGCAATGGAGTTAGATAAAATCCACGCTTATTTGATAGCCAGGCCAGCGCTTTGTCGCTGGGCTACAAACGTTCCAAAGTTGTCTTAGATAATAAAAAGGGAGAGTAATAGAAAGGGATGGTCTTGAGGTAAGACATCCGTCTCTATGCAGGAAGGTCCTGGTTTCGAATCCCGCCACATGGGTTGGGAAGTTTCGATTTCGAATCCATGATTTCTACGTGGCCTTAAGATCCCTTGAGCTTTTAGATCCGATGTGTAGCCCCCTCGAATAACAGAGAAAAATAGTAGGTCCTGTGTGCACCCGCGCACCCTTAAAGAATCCTTGGGAGCTAATGGTCGAAAAGAGTAGACTAAAAATGGTCGAAAAGAGTAGGCTAAAAATGGTCGAAAAGAAAAGGCTAAAAATGGTCGAAAAGAGTATGCTAAAAATGGTCGAAAAGAGTATGCTAAAAATGGTCGAAAAGAGAGGCTAAAAATGGTCGAAAAGAGTAGGCTAAAAATGGTCGAAAAGAAAAGGCTAAAAATGGTCGAAAAGAGTATGCTAAAAATGGTCGAAAAGAGTAGGCTGAAATGGTCGAAAAGACTAGGCTAAAAATGGTCGAAAAGAGTAGGCTAAAAATGGTCGAAAAGAAAAGGCTAAAAATAGCCTCAGTTCGGGCAAAAAGAATAAGCAAATTTTCTCATGCCGAAAACGGATGTATCGGGTTGAAAGGCGCAGATATCGCTGTTTTGACGTAAATTGGCGACACAACGCATCCGCGTCCACGTAACGAGTGAACAGTAAGAAGATGGGATAACAAAAACCATGGATGTCATTGGTAAGTGATGTGTAAAGTCTCCACTGATATCCTTTTACGGGGCACTGTCAGATTCTCTCTCCAGATGTCTTTCCTTCCCTGACCAAAGTTCTAGTATCCATATTTTGTTGTTGTTTTGTTAAATCTGGGTCGACTATATGACGTAATTGGAATCTTGATGTTCCACCAGAAAGCGAGCTGCGAACAAATTAATCCCACCACAATGAACCAATCAACTATCACATTAGAGCAGCCATCTCAATCTCCGGCCAATCAAAGACAGCCTATGTTCGCTGTCACTGTCCCAAATCGTTCATGATTTCTCAGTAATTTCTACCATGACCTTTTATCAACATACATTACTCCCTAAACGCCCCTTCTTTCACCCATCACTCCAACTTATTTGTCTACCTGCTTGGCTGTGTAGCCAAGTTGATATTTTCCACACTCAACTCCCTTATCCTGACATTCTTTCTCACTTGCTTTTGTTTACACGGGACAACTCTGTGCCAACAAGCTGCAAAGGTAAATCACCCTGAACAAATAACAACAATTGCCCTCCCTTCACCAAACAGTACTCCCTCTACAGAAAAAAAAAAACACAGCTTCAGTAATTAATAGTAAAAACATTTGATTGGTTGGTATACATACGACGTAGCGGGATTAATAATACGCGATAGAACAGTCACTGCTAGGACGGGTCTAAAATATGGTCTAATGCATATACAGGTTAAATGAAATGGTTTGATCATCTAACAAGAATGCCAATATGACGGAAGTCACGCACCATTTATCAACGAGTGTTATTGTGCAGGTGAGAATATATGAATAATAAAGCTTGGTTAGTTCTGTTACACATTCTGTATCAGGTCTAGGTTTCATTAACAAAGGTGTTTTTACGATAGCATCTTGTTAGACCTCTGATCAACGGTTCTATACCAAGAGGGAGAAAAATAAATCCAAAATAAATGATAAAATATCTTTAGGTTTGAAAACTGCTAGAATAAAAAATTAGATAACAGAAAGAATATCTGGGTCTATGCCCTATGGGCCAGCTACGGCTTGAAAGGTCATTAGATAGATAGTTTTATTAACTTCTGAACTGGCTCACTGGTGATATGAAAATACGTGGCGAACACTGAATAAGCAAAACGCACTCATGGTGGTGTGTTAAATTGTTAGGAGGTTAGCTCGAACAGCTCAGCTCTCCATAACGTTGCATCTTTTTAAATAACCATTGCAATACTCTTCATTCAAAAACATCATACAAACCAGACTTGCTGCTTCTTCTTCTTTCTTTCGTCATTTGCCTTTCAGCGTCGAGGGGAGATATAATTTGCTGTCTTTTGCTCTTCTGATCGCCTCTGCTGCTGTTATGTTTCCTAGTGCTTCTAAAATTCCACCCCATCCATCTTTTTCGTGGTCGACCCTTGGGTTTGGTATTCTCACAACGTTTGCTGAAGGCTCGTTGTGTTTTTATCTTTCTGCCTTGTCACGTGGCCAAACCATTTTATCTGTTGTTTCTTTATATATTCTATGGTGGGGGCTATTCCTAGCTTTTTTCTCAGTTCTTCATTTCTGATCTTATCTCTCAAACTGTTTCCTGTCATGTGTCTAACACATTTAATCTCAGTAGATGTTATTTTTCTTATTGTTCTTGCATCTAGGATCCAGGTCTGGCATTGGTAGCACAAAGTTACCCCCTCCCCATTTTTTTTGTTTAGCTTAGTCTCTTATCATCTATTCTATGCTTACTAACCTAAACTTTGGGGAACCAAGAGATTCTATAAAATCTTTATATTGACCTTTCGAGCCGTAGTCGGCCCATAGGGCATATACTCAGATACTCTTTCCCTGTTCCGAAGTTTTCTTTCAAGCAGTCTCAATCCCTGCAAAGATCTTTTATCAAATCTCGTCATTTGTCTCTGTTCTATGCAAGCATCTCGATCTCACTGAAGGAGCCGATTCCTGCTGCCTTTAGCTCCTTAATTAATGTACATCTCAGTGTTTCTCAGGGTCGGCCTCTTTTCCCCTTGTCAAAACTGTTATTTCCTACTTGAGGGCCTGCTTTGCTATTCGGTTATTATCTCTTCTCATCGCATGTCCAACTTGTCTAACGTCTTTTCTTGAAGATTACTGATGATATTAGTGGTTGATTGTCGATCTCTCTAATTTCCTCGTTTGTTTTGGATTCGTTCCACGCTATACCAAGTATTTTCCGTATACATTTATTTTCAAATGCGCTCAACTATGTTTCTAAGTCTTTTGTTGTTTTCCAGCTCTCGCATGCATACGTAAGGGCCGATAGTACGTTTGTTTTGAATATTCTAGGTTTCGTTTTTGTGCTGATGAGTTTTAATTTCCACAACTTTTCAAGGCTTCTGAAATACATTCATGCTTTAGCTATTCTGATTCTAACTTCTTTACTGGTATCCCTTCTCGATCAATGTGACTTTCAAGATAGACGACGTGATCAATCTCTTCCATTGTTTTGTTTTCCATGTATATTCTTTCATCTGTCGGAACCAAGCTTTTCATGATTGATCTAAAGCTCTATTTTACTGGCAGTTGATGATAGTGCATTTGTGCATTTATGTATTCTTGCATCGCTTTTATGTGGCTGTTGATGATAGTGCATTTGTGTTTTCTTGCATCGCTTTTATCTGGCTGTTGATGACGGACTGTGTCATCAGCAAAGTCGAGGTCCTCCAATTGGCCTCCATGTACCCATTCGATGTCTTTGTTACCAGCGCAGCATCTATACAATATGAAACATATATTAAAAGAGGAGATGAAAGAAGAGCCGTTCTAGACATAGACTATTATAGAAAGATAATATCCGAGAAATGCCACAACATCAACTAGCAATGGTTGAGGCTGTCAGAATGGCAGAAACTAGAATTATGTATCTCCATCGACATCAGAACGGGCTCATGCGGAAGTGGAGAAGGCGTGTATATGAATGTGGATGGGTTTATGTCCAATGCATTATTTAAGTCATAGATTCAAAGGACAATACCAAAAGAAGTACCATTGAAGTACACATTTGTTGAGTTCGTAGAAGATTGCAGTGGTATGTAAACGTTTTAATAATAAGTCTTCTTTATCTTCTTCTTCTGTAATTCCTCATTTGCCTATCATCTTTTAGGAAAGATACAGTTTTCGGTCTTCTGATCTTCTGTTAGCATCTCTTGCTGTTGTTTCCTAGTACCTCTCATATTGTTAATCTATTCCTTTTGCTGGATGTCACTTTGTTCTAGTAGCGTTTGTTGATGACTCGTTGTACGTGAGTCATATTCGTGGACAAATAATTTTACCGGCTTTTACTTAATCTATTTAACAGATGAGAGCACCAACTCTGGAGTAATTACTGCTTTGTTTTTGTCTGATTTTCACGTTATTCTCATCATATGTGTGTTCTTTACTTAAATCAACTACATATAGTCTAGGACAAAGATGGTCGCCACCTGGGCAAAAATTGCTAAGCGAATCTACCTACCTTCGCCGAAGACGGATGTATAGGGACTCAAGGTGCAAATATCGGGGCTTTGCCGTACTCTAGCGACACAAACATTTACGCTCACTTAAAGGGCGAACAGTAAGGCGAACAAGATTACCTAAATCAGAAACAGATTATCCTGCATGATAGTTGGATCTTGCAAACAATCCCGGCTGCATCGGTTGGGACTTTTTAAACTGATTTCTCTCTGTGGCAACCACCCGTGGTCTCAGCAGCGAGGCCCGGCCTGAAACGTCAATTACTCATCGACGGGAAAAAAATATTAGTACCTCCGAAGTCGGAGTTATCTGCCTGTGCGGCGAGGGACCCTGTGCACACGGCTGTCAGTGAAAAAAATGGATTAACGCGCAAAATTTAGTACCTAGTCTCTAGGGACTTCGTCAGAGGTCAAAGCTGGCGAACGGAAATAAAAATGACATTAGGTAAGAAACGACAAGGTAAACTAGGATTCACTCATCTTGTACACACTTCTACACATCCCTTAATCTACCTATACAACTATCTTTACATCAATTTATCGTTTATGTCTGCCTGCCTGATTAGATGCTTATCCCACACAATTCAAGCATCCAACTAACTTTATATCTATGTATCGTTCGATCTTCTCATCTGACTGCATGTCTGAACATCCATTTGTTCACTATGCAACCAATTAAGCGATTTACAAAACCATCGGCCCCCGTCTGCCCGTCTATATGATTCTTCTATCGATCCATATCGATTCCTATCTTCAATATGGCAGAAACGGTACACATAACATCTAAGATTACTACAACTAATTACTCCCTCTCATGCCTACTGCCTACATGATACACATCACTAGACTGATACAACTAATGTTAAACATTTCTTCCTCTCGTGCCTACTGCCTACATGATACACATCACAAGACTGTTTTTAATTTGACAAATTTAATAAGAAAATAAGACTTTTATCACCTTCTTCCATATTATCAATAATCTTTTTTTTTTCAATGTTACTAATCTGTCCATAAAACATTGAACATGATGATTAAGAATTTTTCCACGACGCAACGTGGTACATCAGCAACAACATCATCATGTGGAGTCTAAAAAGGGTAAATTTCAACTATAGTCCTGTTTGGCACATCGTTCAAGTTGTGTTAAAAACTGATACAATAAATAGACATAAAGCGTCAACATATACACTTTGGTAGAAGAAAGATTCATTAATCTAGCCCGACTCAAAGTCATCACCATCATCATCAAGTACCGAGCCTGCTGGCGAGGTAATCATGTCTCACAACAACTTTCGATCTCTACATTTATTTATAATTTCTGTTGTTGACCTTCTGCCAAGCCATTCTCTTAAGCTGTCTGGTATCTTTTCTCTTTGCTTCCCTCTATCTTTTCGTCCCTCAATTTTCCCAGTTGTCACAATATATTCCAGCTGTTCTCTTCTCATTACATGGCCAAATAATGACAGTTGGTTCTTCCTAATATTGGATATTAGCTACCTTTTTGCTTTGACCTCTTTCAGAACATTTTCATTATTCTTCTTAGCAGTCCATGGTATTCTCAACATTCTTCTGTAAAACCACATTTCTACAGACTCCTGTGATTTTCTTGTCTATTGTCCGCGATTCACATCCATATGTTAAGACTGGCTCTACATAACATTTAAGAACTCTATTTTTGTTTTATTATAGTCAAAAATGGATTGCACGATATCTTCCTCATTTTTTTGGGAAAGTTGCTTTTTCCTGAGTCATTCTGCATCTGACCTCTGTTGAACACTTGACGACTCAAAGTAGAAGGCAAGAAAAAGGGAGACAACCTTCAGGAATATACTGTTCTGATATGACGTCCTTTTGGTAACTCAAACTTGGTAGAACTGCTATAACTATTAAATGAGACGGACAGCCCCGTGGCCTTTCATTAATTCATATAACCGAGAATTATGCTAATTCACTCTACAGATCGCTGAAACATCGCCTTCTGCTGTCTCGAACTGGTGCTGATAATAGGCGTTGTAGATTCCTCGGATCTACACTCACTGGAAGTACAGCCGCATTAAGATGTTATTCTTGGTCTCAGCCAAAAAAAAGGGCGTTCACTAAGTGTGGGGAAATAACCTACCAGCTACGAAAGTCAAGGCTGGTGTATATAAAGCATGTGAACTACGAAAGTCAAGGCTGTTGTATATAAAGCATGTGAACTACGAAAGTCAAGGCCGGTGTATATAAAGCATGTGAACTACGAAAGTCAGGGCCGGTGTATATAAAGCATGTGAACTACGAAAGTCAAGGCTGTTGTATATAAAGCATGTGAACTACGAAAGTCAAGGCTGGTGTATATAAAGCATGTGATCTACGAAAGTCAGGGCCGGTGTATATAAAGCATGTGAACTACGAAAGTCAGGGCCGGTGTATATAAAGCATGTGACCTACGAAAGTCAGGGCCGGTGTATATAAAGCATGTGAACTACGAAAGTCAGGGCCGGTGTACATAAAGCATGTGAACTACGAAAGTCAGGGCCGGTGTATATAAAGCATGTGACCTACGAAAGTCAGGGCCGGTGTATATAAAGCATGTGAACTACGAAAGTCAGGACCGGTGTACATAAAGCATGTGAACTACGAAAGTCAGGGCCGGTGTATATAAAGCATGTGATCTACGAAAGTCAAGGCTGTTGTATATAAAGCATGTGAACTACGAAAGTCAAGGCTGGTGTATATAAAGCATGTGATCTACGAAAGTCAAGGCTGTTTTATATAAAGCATGTGAACTACGAAAGTCAGGGCCGGTGTATATAAAGCATGTGAACTACGAAAGTCAAGGCCGGTATATATAAAGCATGTGAACTACGAAAGTCAAGGCCGGTGTATATAAAGCATGTGAACTACGAAAGTCAAGGCTGGTGTATATAAAGCATGTGAACTACGAAAGTCAAGGCCGGTGTATATAAAGCATGTGAACTACGAAAGTCAAGGCTGTTGTGTATAAAGCATGTGAACAACGAAAGTCAAGGCCGGTTTATATAAAGCATGTGAACTACGAAAGTCAAGGCCGGTGTATATACAGCATGTGAACTACGAAAGTCAAGGCTGTTGTATATAAAGCATGTGAACTACGAAAGTCAAGGCTGTTGTATATAAAGCATGTGAACTACGAAAGTCAAGGCTGTTGTATATAAAGCATGTGAACTACGAAAGTCAAGGCTGTTGTATATAAAGCATGTGAACTACGAAAGTCAAGGCTGTTGTATATAAAGCATGTGAACTACGAAAGTCAAGGCCGGTGTATATAAAGCAAGTGAACTACGAAAGTCAAGGCTGTTGTATATAAAGCATGTGAACTAAGTACATGTTACATTATTAATGAGAAAGTATTGAACTTTGAATAACTCATAGGAACAAAATACTTCACATTAGAAAATACCTCACAGGAAAGAAAATACCGCACACAGGGGAGAAAATACTTCACGGAAAAGAAAATACATCATAGGAGAAGATAATATTACACGCACGCAGTTGAAAAGCGTTGTGATGTTTACTTAGAATCGTGCGTAGTGAAATAATAACAAATTATAAGAAGTTAAAGTCGCTCTCCTCTGTCAGCTTTGCATTACAATGGCTAGACAGCTTATACAGAAAGCAGAATGGGCCGATTCAAATGGGACCTTACAAAGAGGGTTGACTTCTAACATTAGAATCAAAAAAACATTCGTCAGCTACAGAGAAGTGTACGAACGTGTCTTAGAGCGCCAGTCATGGACAGTCTATGAGATAAGCTTTTTACAGAACGGGTCCAACAGGAAACTACCTACATTGATAAAAGTAGAGACAAATAATAATAATAAATGAATATCTTTATAGAAGGAAACTTCCGAGGCGATAATCAGCGAATCAAATCAGAGGAAGATGTATGTTTACAGCACTCGGAAAAATGACTAATAATCAACAACAGAAAAAAAGAACAATTCTTCGTCCCATATATTTTTCTTTGTTTTTTTTTCTGTTGTTGATTATTTGTCATTTTTTTCCGATTCATGAAAGTACAAGTAAGAGTTCCTTCCCCTGCCTTCCTAAGCGTATGGGAAATATTATGCTACTGGTCTTTTTTTTCTTCTACAACCACGGCACGTTTTTCTGTGATGTGGTCGGTATCACGCCAAGCCGCCTTTATTTTCAAGAAAAATATATGGTACCCATTTTTAGAGGCTGAGTGAACCCTTGTCGGTCGGGAAGCAAATCCGCCACTTCTGTAGATCGAACCTGATACAAATGTTGACTTGAATGAAAGCAAAACGATTGTCGACGAACAAAATCCGCTTTAAAACAAAGCAGCGAACACTTCCTAATAGTCTGTAGAGGTAGAAAGTCCACTACCTCTCAAAACATAAAAGACAGCAATAATATTCTTGGGAACAATTATGCGCACCACTCTAGACGTTTCAATCCCTTTTTAGCGACATGGCCATGTTATTAGCTTGTCCGACTTCATTATCGCAATCTAGTATGTTCCTCAACAAGGTTTTCCCATATCGAACATATTTTATCATTATGTTCAAGATCTCTTCACTGTTTTCTTTCCATTACATTTTAAAAATATAGTTTCTTCAGCTTCATTAATTCGTGAGCGCTCTTTTATATGAAACGTGAAATATTCTTCTCTGCATGCCAATCTGTGCGTCCCCAAACTGTTTTGTTCAGAAATATAAATATGCATACAAAAAGTGAGAGTTATAAAAAGATGAAATAAAAATATAAAAGGCAGACAGATTAAGGGGGAAATATAAATGATGACATAACTATTAGTCATATCTAACGTTTTAGTGTTAGTCATGCCTTTAAACCTGTTTTTTCATTCCTTCTAAAAAATAAACACGGAGAGAAGCTAGAAGAAACATAGGTGAGGGCATACAAGTGAACAAAATAGAACAGAGATTTGATAAAGAAGACAGAAACATTATTAATGTTCTCTTCATAATTTTACATCAAGCTCAGAATATCGGATCCTGCTTCGATATCCCGCTTGTTTACGATGAATGATGATATCGTATGACAGGGAACAGTTGGCTGTGTTCACTTTCTGCGCGGTTTCGCCTTTAGTCTTTTGGCGTGTGCTGAGACTGCTACGATGGGGACTACAGTTACCTTTCTTTGTTTGGGAGATGAGTTGGTAATTCGGATGATTCCACTGGCACGGGCGGTTGAGCAATTATGGATTTTAATTCGTTTGCTGTGAGTCCGAGGCCTTCCATAACCAATAACCAATAATAAATGGGAGTGCAGTAATTATGTACTATTTATCTGGTTGGCTATTTCATTATTCTTACGTATTCCCGTTGATAATCCATTCAATATTTCTCCGTATTCATGTTGTTCATCCATTCAATATTTCTCCGTATTCATGTTGTTCATCCATTCAATATTTCTCCGTATACCCCTTGTTCATTCATTCAATATTTCTCCGTATTCATGTTGTTCATTCATTCAATATTTCTCCGTATACCCTTGTTCATTCATTCAATATTTCTCCGTATACCCCTTGTTCATTCATTCAATATTCCTCCGTATACCCCTTGTTCATTCATTCAATATTCCTCCGTATACCCCTTGTTCAACCATTCAATATTCCTCCGTATACCCCTCGTTCAACCATTCAATATTCCTCCGTATACCCCTTGTTCAACCATTCAATATTCCTCCGTATACCCCTTGTTCAACCATTCAATATTCCTCCGTATACCCCTTGTTCAACCATTCAATATTCCTCCGTATACCCCTTGTTCAACCATTCAATATTTCTCCGTATTCATGTTGTTCATTCATTCAATATTTCTCCGTATACCCCTTGTTCATTCATTCAATATTCCTCCGTATACCCCTTGTTCATTCATTCAATATTCCTCCGTATACCCCTTGTTCAACCATTCAATATTCCTCCGTATACCCCTTGTTCATTCATTCAATATTCCTCCGTATACCCCTTGTTCAACCATTCAATATTCCTCCGTATACCCCTTGTTCATTCATTCAATATTTCTCCGTATACCCCTTGTTCATTCATTCAATATTCCTCCGTATACCCCTTGTTCATTCATTCAATATTCCTCCGTATACCCCTTGTTCATTCATTCAATATTCCTCCGTATACCCCTTGTTCAACCATTCAATATTCCTCCGTATACCCCTTGTTCATTCATTCAATATTCCCCCGTATACCCCTTGTTCAACCATTCAATATTCCTCCGTATACCCCTTGTTCAACCATTCAATATTCCTCCGTATACCCCTTGTTCAACCATTCAATATTCCTCCGTATACCCCTTGTTCAACCATTCAATATTCCTCCGTATACCCCTTGTTCATTCATTCAATATTCCTCCGTATTCATGTTGTTCATCCATTCAACATCCACTCCCCACTCTACAACGAATTATCAATTCCCAAGCAGGTCTATATAATTCGCCTCCCCATGACTTCAAAATACAGTAACAACAACATTTCACAATTTCTTGTCTAGCATGCTCCTCTGTAGCCATTACGTACGTCAGTGACGTCAACACATCATTACCTTCCTTAGAGAAAGAAACCTCTTCGTCTTTGTTCGTCAACAAAAAACATCTTCGCCCCCACGGTTTCCGTGACATGAACACCGGAGTGTAAGCTCAAATGTTCTTTCAGAGATGCTGCTGAGAAATCTAGTCCAGGACAAAAACACAGCTCTCATTTAGCAAGAATGGCAACATGTGCTTGAGTTTCCTCCTCTTGATCTTAAGAAAATAAACTGCTATGGCAGCAAAACCCGGAACGTTTCTTGACGTACGTACTTCCACTATATATATATATATATATATATATATATATATTTATTTATATATATAAATATAACAGCGCCATATATTTTAGAGCAGTGATCTCTGCAATATGTGCCACTTTGGCACGCAGGTTTATGTTTTTGAGATTGTGGTTCTGCCCTATGTGACGTCTTCGGCTCGAAAGGAAAATATATATATATATATATATATATATATATATATATATATATATATATATAAAACAAGGAGAGCCAGAGAGAGCTAAGAAATAAATTGTCCACGAGAGAGGGGAAAAAGAAGTTTTGAAAAAAGGGAAGGAAGGGACTGATATCGATATTGTAATCTTCCTTTTTTAAAAATCTCTAAATCTCGCTCTCTCTCTCTCTCTCTCTCTCTCTCTCTCTCTCTCTCTCTCTCTCTCTCTCTCTAAAAAACTCAAATGATTTCTCAACCGTTTATCTCCCCTAAGACTAAAATAATACTAGTGATATTACGTTAATAGATCGTTCTATTCAAAGTTAATGTATATTTGAAGATCGTGCTTTTACAGAAAATGAATCAAACGATGCAAGAGAGTTGTTTCCTTGCAGCACTTCTATACGTGTGTGAATGTCAGAAAACAACGATATACATTCTTATAGTGTCATTATATACAAGCAATTATGTCTAAGGGAAATACAATGGATACATTTTCAAAGGTAAGTAACTAATTAATGAGAGAAAGAATAAGGAGCTGATATATGAACTCTCTAAGTAGTGCTAGAAGGTTATGCTAGCAATAACAGGCAAACAAGTAGTTGAAATGTGTTACGGCATGTTTCAAAGATAATATCGAGCAGGGGAACATGGAGAGAGAGAGAGAGAGTGAGGGAGTGAGAGAGAGAGATAGAGAGAGAGTGAGAGAACCATCACAACAGAAACTTATTCAGTGGGCTCTGCGAAATCAAACACAACATAATGTAGAACCGCATATGCAGTACCAGCCACACCCAGGGTACTCGGCCTATTAACGTCTAGGGAGGGAAAACAATTAGTAAGAATGTCTTGTCTCCTTACATGGCGCTACAAGATGCAAGAATCGATGACTCTTGGGTTTATCAAAACCAAAAACTGGAGAAGAGTAAATAACTTCTAAGTGTTTCTATCTCTAGCCACACTTCTAAGTGATTCTATCTCTAACCACACTTCTAAGTGTTTCTATCTGCAACCACACTTCTAGTGTTTCTATCTCTAACCACACTTCTAAGTGTTTCTATCTCTAACCACACTTCTAAGTGTTTCTATCTCTAACCACACTTCTAAGTGTTTATATCTCTAACCACACCTCTAAGTGTTTCTTTCTTTAACCACACTTCTAAGTGTTTCTTTCTTTAACCACACTTCTAAGTGTTTCTATCTGGAGACCAATATTACCAAACAAACACAGCAACAAACCATTATATCATTAAAACCATTTTTTGCTTCGCGTTCGCCAGGTTTCACCGCTGGCGAAGTCCCTATAGACTATGAAATGTATTTTGTGTGTTAATCAGTTTTTCCATGGCAGCCATGTGCACAG
Organism: Megaustenia siamemsis; assembly: GCA_032433765.1. Lineage (NCBI taxonomy): Eukaryota > Metazoa > Mollusca > Gastropoda > Stylommatophora > Ariophantidae > Megaustenia > Megaustenia siamemsis. The sequence goes on along the minus strand of JAVIAB010000041.1, from coordinate 48,159,257 downwards.
GGTCCCTCACCTCACAGGCAGATAACTCCGTCTTCGTAGGTACTCATTTTTTTTCCGTCGATGAGTAATTAATGTTTCACGCCGGGGATCGCTGCTAAGACCAGGTGTGGTTGCCACAGCGATAAATCACAAATAAAAATCCGTCAGGTACAGCCGGGATTTGAACTCATAACCTCACATGTCTAGAGACCGGCGTCTTGTATCGAAACCAACCAGTCTCGTATTAAACAAATAATGGAAGTAAATGTGATTTATGTTTTCTTGCCATCTGTCCGGCCTTTAAATCAATACCTTATTCCAGCCATTAAAGCAATACCTTAGCTCAGCCATTAAAGCAACACTTTTGTTCAGCCAATAAAGCAATACCTTTCTTAGCTCAGCCATTAACCCAATACCTTAGTTCAGCCCTTGAAGCAATACTTTAGTTCAGCCATTAAATGAATACCTTAGTTCAGCCACTAAAGCAATACCTTAGTTCAGCCACTAAAGTAATACCTTAGTTCAGCCATTAAAGCAATACCTTAGTTCAGCCATTAAATCAATACCTTAGTTCAGCCACTAAAGCAATACCTTAGTTCAGCACTAAAGTAATACCTTTGTTCAGCCATTAAAGCAGCACCTTAGTTCAGCCCTTGAAGCAATACTTAAGTTCAGCCATTAAATCAATACCTTAGTTCAGCCATTAAATCAATACGTTAGTTCAGCCATTAAAGCAATACCTTAGTTCAGCCATTAAATCAATACCTTAGTTCAGCCATTAAAGCAATACCTTAGTTCAGCCATTAAATCAATACCTTAGTTCAGCCATTAAAGCAATACCTTAGTTCAGCCATTAAATCAATACCTTAGTTCAGCCATGAAAGCAATACCTTAGTTCAGCCACTGACACAATATATTAGTTACCTTCAAATAATGCGCAAAGAAGAACTAAAAGCAATAATTTTATTTTACATTAGTCATCATTTATTATCTTATTGCTGATACTCAGCAATATTCTCCCTATAGTTTTTTTAAGTCCCCTGCACGCGTGATAACACCAGAGCTACATAAGAAGAAAAACGATCGACATTACCGAGGCAACGCATAATCCACTTAACCAAAGACACATCGGCCTGCATTTGACGTAATTATATTGTAGAAAGCCTTTACCTAAATCGTCTCCCTTGGCTAATAGGATTAAAAATAATAGTGAGAAACAGAAATAGTGGAGCAGAGCGTACCAGTTCAACGGGGCATTGATTTCCTATGGTGAGTTCGCTGGGAGGCTTAGCGTAATACCTTCAATAACTGTCCCTACAAATTCGATTTATATGTACTCTTACTGAAAGGGAAACAAAAACGATGTGAATACTGCACTGGGGGATGGCGTGTTGTTATGGACGGACGGGGAAATGGTTGAGGAGCGTGTTATATGGTAATAGTCTAACAACGTTGATGGCAATAAACAACAACGTTGATGGCAATAAACACACGGTGAACAATTAGCAGGCATGTTTGGAGATGAGCATATAATTAATTGCGTCAATAAAAAGTATAGTAGGCAGACAATTAATGAAGCTAAGAGTCAATTAGGAGAAGAAAGCTGGTGGGCAAACACACACAAACGGTAGAGATAAAGGGAAACTCATGGCATGGGAGCTGACAAAGAAAGGTTTAATAAAAAAAAAACAGACATGTATGATGGTAGTTGTACAGAACAAAGAAGATAATAGAAAGGCAGATTACAATACATCATTACTGTATTGTAAAGACAGATATAAAAGCCAGTAAGGCCTTGTAAAGCCATTCTTAATACATGTATATGGATGTGAATCAACACATCCAAGGACAACATACAAGGAAATCACTGGAGTCTGTAGAAATGTGGTTTTATAGAAAAATGTTGAGAATACCATGGACAGCTAAGAAGAGTAATAAAAACGTTCTGAAAGAGACCAAATAAAGCATAACGAGAGCTGCTAATTTCCAATATTAGAAAGAAACAATCATCATTTTTTGGCCATGTAATGAGAAGAGAACAGCTGAAATATATTGTAACAGCTAGGAAAATTGAGGGACGAGGAGATAGAGGGAAGTAAAAAGAAAAGATATCAAACAGCTTAAGAGAATGACTTGGCAGAAGGTCAACACCAGAAAAGATAAATAACTGTCGAGATCGAAAGCTGTGGAGAGACATGATCATCTACGCCAGCAGGCCCGTACTTGATGATGAAAGACAGATAACAACAGCAAAAAGGTACACATAAAGAGTTGGAAACAAGATAGCTCTACACAAGACTGATAATAAAAGAGTACGCACCCAGTCTCTACATGCAGTCACGTCTTAAATGGTCGTATAGAAAATATTGCGTTAGCATTCATTCAATGGTTTGGCTTTGGCCCTTACTAATGCTGTCAGTACGAAGTCAGGCTTTGTTTCCTAAATATGTTCGTTTGTTTGTATACGAAAGCTTTATATATGTAGCCACATCTCAAGGGAATGAACTTTGCGTAAATATCACTTGTTCTTATGCTTAATACCGACAGCCATGTGCTCAGGTGTCCTACCTTATACTGGCAGATATTATTCGACTTCAGAGGTACTCTCACTTTTTTTTCCATGAGAGTTTTGACTCTTTCTCTTTCTCTCTCTCTCTCTCTCTCTCTCTCTCTCTCTTTGTGAGAGTTGTGATATTTTTTTCCTATTAAATTTGTTCGGGCAGCGGCCATCTTTGATATACCTTTTTCCCCCTAATTTCAAACTGCCAAGGGTTCTTTAATGTGCGCCTATCATACAAAGGACCTCTTTCCAATGAGATAGCTAGACGTCGGAATCACTACCCAGAGACGGGTGAGTGTAAAGTCACGAAGAAACGACGGATTTCATGTGGAATATTCTCACCACCTGTGGTGAGATTCGAACTCGGGACAATCTTGTCACCTTTTTGTTCAAAGGTTACTAGACCACCCAGCTCCCATTTTCGGGGACTCATTTAACGATTGGTGGACTTAGATCGGCCAGATGACCAAACCCAAACTCTTGCACTGTTCTTTCTGTGTGTGTGTGTGTGTGTGTGTGCGCGCGCGTGCGCAGAAGGTCAACCAGAGAGACAAAATACAACATTGAAGGCGAAGAGATGAGAACACCAAAGTGCTACTATCAACAAGAAGTCAGTGAACATGTGAATACAAGAAAGCAATGAATGAGTACATTACAAATAACAAACATGTGAATACAAGAAAGCAATGAATGAGTACATTACAAATAACAAACATGTGAATACAAAAAAGCAATGAATGAGTACATTACAAATAACAAACATGTGAATACAAGAAAGCAATGAATGAGTACATTACAAATAACAAACATGTGAATACAAGAAAGCAATGAATGAGTACATTACAAATAACAAACCAGGTTAAACAACTTCAAATACAGTTACAAATAGAGTGGGGGGGGGTGTTACAAAATAATAGTTTAAATGAAACGGATAACGGTTGATAAATCTGTTAATAATTATGAATAATTAACTATCATGTATTCTGGCTCATATTTGATTTGTCCGGCTGGGAAAACATGCTGATACTCATGGGAGTCTGCTCGTTATCTGCCAATATCGATCTCTCACTTCACCACAACGTGTAGCAATAAATGAGGCAATTGTCCTTGATTAGATAGATAGATTTAACATCGACACAACATTAGAACTACATAGATACTCGTAGATGGTGAGATGAACCACTTACTGAACATTTAATTTATATAACGCTTTCATTGATTGGGGGAGTGGGAGGGGGGATTTAACACTTACTCAACATTAAATCAACACAAACATTAATAGACTGATGTATCACTCAACACTAACATCAAACAAACATTAATTTTATCTCTTTAGGGCATTTGCACCGTGTTCTGTTCGTCGTAGGCTGCTTTCACTAGAGTAATCAGGAATCTAAAGGCGCAAATATTGTTGTGTGTGCTACGTCATCGTAATGGTTCATCGTATATCCCTAGACCGGCCATACGCTAATCTTACGATCTGTTGTTTGATGTGCGACGGGACTAATCTGCCGACTAACCGTGTGTTTATATGTTGGGATTGGAGTCAAAAACGATGGCCTAACATCATCACGTGCTATACATAAAAAAAAAATATGTCGATCATCATTTTCAGGAGGACGTGAACTTCAGGTATATGGTGGATAGGCGGCAGAAATCATTGAAGGCTATGTATGAAAAGTGTTCCTTGCTGCAGTTTCCTCATATTCCAAGTCCGGCTTGTTGCAGGAGCTTCTGTCTGCTGCCTAACTCCTCTTTTACTTCCACTAAGCCGCTAGTTTCTGTCAGTGCCCAAATTAACCCCTATTCCTTTCATACGAGGGTGTGGCAGGACTCGTGCTTGTTGAAGTCATGTTCTTTTTGCATATCCCGGAGGCCAATGATTGGTTTTAAAATATCACTACTAATATTCATAGACATCGAGCGTTGTAGGACGCAGGCATATAACCACAAGTAGTTCAAAACTAAAAAGTTTGTCATTTTTGTCATTTATGGAATTTGTTGGAGAGTTTTAAAGGCTGTGGAGACTAAACGCCGCAAACCCTGTTTAGCTGTCACAAGGTCTGTGTATACGTCATAGATTTCCTTTCAACTCCATCTGCAAAAAGATAAATACAAAGGAAAAGTATGACCCTACTTGAATCAAATCCGCGTTCACCTTACTGACATACACAACTGGATATCTCCTGGAAGCACATTCTTAACTGAAATGATTATTATACTGAAAGCACATTCTTAACTGAAATGATTATTATACTGAAAGCACATTCTTAACTGAAACGATTATTATACTGAAAGCACATTCTTAACTGAAACGAGTATTATACTGAAAGCACATTCTTAACTGAAACGAGTATTATACTGAAAGCACATTCTTAACTGAAACGAGTATTATACTGAAAGCACATTCTTAACTGAAACGAGTATTATACTGAAAGCACATTCTTAACTGAAACGAGTATTATACTGAAAGCACATTCTTAACTGAAACGAGTATTATACTGAAAGCACATTCTTAACTGAAACGAGTATTATAATGAAAGCACATTTTAAAGTGAATCCAGTCTTGGTTATGGTTATGGAAGGCCCTGGTATCACTACACACAAATTAAAATCCATAATCGCTCAACCGCCCATGCCAGTGGAATCATCCGAATTAATATTTCATCTCCCAAACAAAGAAAGGTAGCTACAGTCCCCATCGTAGCAGTCTCGGTACACGTCAAAAAACATAAGGCGAAACTGCACAGAAAGTGAACAAAGCCATTTGTTCCCCGTCATGGTATATTATTATTCAACGTAAACAATTGGCATATCGAAACACGATCAAAACGGATGAAACGCACACTTCACGGTGTGCACAAAGCACTTAACTCAGTAGCTCCGGCGGGAAGCCGGACTTGGAATATTAGGAAACTGCAACATGGGACACTTTTTAAGACACATCCTTTAACGGTTCCTGCATCCTATCCGCCATATTGACCGGAAGTTCCTACCTGCTCTTTTATGAGAACACCGATACGAAAATACATTTATCTAAATTACGGACATTCTCGAGAAACGTGAATGTATCAGTGGTAGACATGACGCCGTGGCACAAAGTTTATAGAAGCCATGACTGAAAAAAAAAACAAAAAACAAATATAACACTTCCCATTATCAAGATAGGAAATAATTGGTTAGACGGGGAAAGGACAACTTAACTATAATACACTAGTAGGAAACTAACAAATAACGCAGGACAACTTAAATATATATAATACACTAGTAGGAAAACTAACAATTGTCGCAGGATAACTTAACTATAATATACTAGTAGGAAAACTAACAGTTAACGCAGGACAAGTTAACTATAATACACTAGTAGGAAAACTAACAATTATCGCAGGACAAATTTATAATAATCTAGTAGGAAAATTAACAATTGCCGCAGGATCATTTAACTATAATACACTAGTAGGAAACTAATAATTATCGCGACTTATCAACAAACTGAACACTGTAGCAACTCCAATGAAAGCAAAAGTAATATTAAAACCACATAAATACCGGCACGCGTCTAACAAGTAAGTGCAACGTATCCCATTTGGGAATGGCGGAAGATGGGCCTAATCTTTTGAACTTTAGACTACCAAGGGTTCTTTAACTTGCATCGACTACACACTGGACCTGTCTTTCTTCTGCGATCATGGCTCATTATGACTAGTCATCGGATCTTATTACCCAGGGACCTACAGATGGTAAAGCCACGAAGAAACCACGGATTTGAGGTCATCATCATCAAGTATCATGCCTGCTGGCGAAGGTGATCATGTCTCTCCATAACTTTCGATCTTTACAGTTATTTATCATTTCTGTTGTTGATCTTCTGCCAAGCTATTCTCTTAAGCTATCTTTTCTCTTCGCATCCCTCTATCTCTTCGTCACTCAATTTTCCCAGTTATTACAATATATTCCAGCTGTTCCCTTCTCATTACATGGCCAAAAATGATGATTGGAAGTACACATTCCTATAACAGCAATCGAATACGAGACCTTGTTCAGAGATCGACCACCCGGCCCCCTAAACGACCTACTAGCAGTGGATCGTCAGACATGGGAATCTATTATTTATATTCTATGTGACGTCTATGGCCCAAGAACTAAGCAACTAATACTTGCAGCCCATTTTCATGGACTAGTTCTTCATATTAGCATTCCTGTCACCTGGTTGCATGTCCTTTGCAGAACTTTGCTCCTATTATAGTCCGTCTGAATGAATCTATATACATCGTCAAAGCTCCCATCATTGTTATCAAGTTCAAAGTCTCTCTGATATTGTGTAAGCACCTTCTCCTTCAAGTGAGGCTCTTGGTTTAGCCCTGTTTCGTCTCTCTGGAATCCTGCCATTATACTTTTTTCCAGCCAACTGTGTCTTTTGATGTGGCCATAACATCTTAAATTCCCCGGTAAGATGATATTAATAAACCAGTTCATTTCAAAGTTCAGGGCTTTCAATATGCCTTCATTGCTCTTTTTTCATTATTCAAGATAGCCTAAGAATTATTCTGTTGCATCTTGTTCCGAACAAACCAATTTTGTTAATTGTTGTTTGCCAGATTGTCCAATATTTACAACATATTCATATAAATGTTGCAGTCGGGAAGATACATGTCCTCAATCATTTTAATTGTATTATATCTTGTTGGCACCGTGTGTCACATTTTAATTAATCATGGCACTTAATTTATATGTTGATATTGCTAGTTTTCCTTTGATCTTCTTCTGGCAGTCTCCATGGTTATCTATAAAAGACACCAGAAATTACAAACTTTTTTTCAATCTCAATTACCTCATTCCCAATGATGATGTTGGTTTGGCTTTTTGTTCCGTTGGTGGACAATAACTTAGTTTTCTGTAATTTAAATAAAGCTTTGAGTCTTCGCTTTTTAAAACCAATTCAATAAGTTCGTTTCCACTTGTTGAGGACCAAACTTCTTGAGCTCTTCTAGTCCCGATGCACTGTTCGAGAACTGCCATTTGCGTGTCTGTAGTCTGGTTTTACGTTGACATTTATTGTGATAGGGTCGCACTTCACGAAATTCTCATAGTTTCGTACATTTCTCGTGATGTTCTCAGCATAGATGAACAGATATGAAAAGTGAATGTGCTGCTGCCTCACTCCTTTGTGTATTTCGATCCAGTTTGATGTTCCACCCGCTCCCCTTATAGTTGCTTGTTGTTCGTGGTATATGGTTTTAGTTAGTCGAAGGCCCCAGTATCACTGCAAACGAATTAAAATCCATATTTACTCAACCGCCCGTGCCAGCGGAATCATCCGAATTAAAACTCATCCCATTGAAGGATCCAAACAAAGAAAGGCGGCTGCAGTCCCTATTATTGTTCTTTATATCATCATCATCAAGTACCGGGCCTACTGGCGTAGGTGATCATGTCTCTCCACAACTTTCGATTTCGGCAGCTATTTATCATCTCTGTTGTTGACCTTCTGCCAAGCCATTATCTTATGATGACTGTTATTTTCTCTCTTTGCTTCCCTCTATCTCTTCGTCCCTCATTTTTCCAGTTGTTACAATATATTCCAGTTGTTCTCTTCTCATTACATGGCCAAAAAATGATGATTGTTTCTTCCTAATATTGGAAATTAGCTCTCTTTTTGCTTTGACCTCTCTCAGAACATCTTCATTTCTCTTCTTAGCTGTCCATGGTACTCTCAACATTCTTCTGTAAAACCACATTTCTACAGACTCCAGTGATTTTCTTGTCTGTTGTCCTATTGTCCAATTGTTCCAATTATATTGTTCTTGATATAATGATTCGATAAAGCGTATTAGGCGTGTTGGAAAAACGATGCCGTTCACGAACTTATATAGTTTATGATGTTCAAAGCCAAAAGGTTTCACGGTAATCTGTGAAGCATATATTCAGTTCAACCGTACACTCCCCGCACTTCCATATTAGTAAAATGTTTATAGTTTAACACAACTATTACTTTTCTCATTCCTTAAATGTTGCAACTATGAAAAAAAAATATTCTAATATTGATCTCTAAAAACGGAAACAAACAATAAGGCAAACAAGCAGTTAATGTAGTTTTACATGTAAAACTCCAATTAGGCAACGAATTACAATTTAAAAATAAATAAATAACACAATAATAAAGCGCACAGTCACGCCTCGTGATAGCGTGTACGGTGTTAGTATTAGTGTCTATATTTGCACAGACCTTCGGCATTCTAGGGTATATTGATCATAATATGATCGGCACTACTCCAGTGGCAGCTTTCTTTTCAAGGAAAATCGGATACCCTTTTCAGGATGGGTGAGCCCGACCTCTTGCCCTTAGTAACCACTACCGGGCGCTGTGATCAGCGAAACTTCATTAACAAACTGCATTAGTTATCAATAAAGCATCTGTATGTTGTAATGTTGAGCGTTATCCCTTCGCTTATTATTAAAGCTGCTTTCCTTTCTTCTCTCAAGCCAACCCCTAGTTGTCTTCAGCTGGTTAGTTTCACAGCAAACTATAGATTTACTTGGCCTGCAATCTGAGAGGCAATTCCTGGAAAACGACCAACTAGTGTGACGTTTTTAGCTTTGCGAGCAGGGGTGACTGTGGGTAGAGTGAAGTCAGCCGTCTATGTGCCCTATATTTGAACACGTCATGCTAGTTGGTGGATTTTCCGGTATCATTTTCTGCCTGCGGGTTTAAAAAAATCTATAGTTGGTTGTGGGTTAGTTTAAGGAAGAAGGAGGGGGTGTGCGCGTACCACACGTTGAGAGTCACCACTCTAAAGGATATAGACTCCGATAAACTCAATTAGCGCACAGACAGCCGCTGTAACTATCAATTGGACTCGAGTCCCCTGTTTTGGATAAGCAAGCAGATCACGTCCTTCAACAACGTCCGCTTCATAAAAGAAGCACAGGCAGCCACGGTCCCTGCCAATCAACAGTGGTCACACTATGACCAAGGGAGATTATGAGACAGGCAGCCACGGTCCCTGCCAATCAACAGTGGTCACACTATGACCAAGGGAGATTATGAGACAGGCAGCCACGGTCCCTGCCAATCAACAGTGGTGACACTATGACCAAGGGAGATTATGAGACAGGCAGTAACTTTATATGAGAGAAGTGAGTATGGGTATGAGAGACCTCAATTTCATATGTTACTGCATGATGCAATGTGAGATAAACTCTATGAGAGAAATGAGTATGGGTATGAGAGACCTCAATTTCATATGTTACTGCATGATGCAATGTGAGATAAACTCTATGAGAGAAATGTTTGTGGCGATATGACACAGCTGTTTATCAATAATGCTTTAGTTGATTTGCTCAAATGCGTCTTCCAGAAATATAAAATACTCATCCGTCTTCTATTTTCCATTCGAAATTAGTAGAAATGGCCGTATCTCAAAATAAAATTAAAGGTTTTATTTTATTTAATATTTATTTTATTATTATTATTTTTTTTTTTTGGGGGGGGGCAGGGGGGGTTGAAATTGAATATTGCAGCCCATAAACTCTTGAATCTGTGTCAATCTTTGATTTGTTTTGTTTTTCTTTCTACGGACATTAACTACTAAAACATTGTTTATACACAAAGATTGACTTAAGTAACAATGTCGCATGTTTTATTTGGTGCCGCAAATTAAAACCACCCAGTAAACCATCCATTTTTATAGTGAGTGGAATGTACTCAGGGCATCTTCATGTCAAAATTAGAACTATAATGGCACTTTGAGCTGAAAACAGCTAAGATGAGAGAATGATTTGATAACTGTTAAACATAACGGAAATCGATTCAGCTACATACAGAATGAAATGAGCCAGAAAACACGGATTTTAAACAGTTAATAACTTGTGTATGTTTTATTTGTATTTATTGATTTTCTTCTTCTAATGGGCGTTACATAGGAGGAATTTCTTGTCAATTATTCTCAAGATGCGCTGCTCTGACGTCGGAGATATCCTCAACTGATCGGAATTTGCTCGTGAGACCGTTAATAGAGATTTTTGTTTCACACTCGTCTGCACACATCCAATATTGCCCCCCTGCGCTGGATGAACATGGTCTTACGGATCGCAGCAAGTCATTAACTGCGCCCTGCTGTTGTGTGAGACGTCCAATTAAGCAATGAATCATTGATTCCATTGCTTAAGTGAAGACATGGAAGTATCGAGTAGTGATGACTATGATGATGATGATGACGATAATGATGATAAGGATATGATCTTCGAGTGAGAATAATAACTTCTGAATTTCAAAATAAAACTCCACAAATATGCGTCGTTATTCAAATGTGCACGGGTACCGCGGGTACACCTTGCTTGTTCTGTGGATGGATCCGTCTGTCCAGGATTGGCAAATTCAGTCACGAGAAAAGATGTTCAGTAAAGCAGCACCCAGTATGAGACACTAATGTTTTACCAAGCTACTGACTTATCATGACTGCTTGCTACCAACCGTCTGTCAAGACACCAAAGGCCATATATATATATATATACATATATACCATACAAGCGACAATGGCACACAGTAAGTTTGAGTTCTCACCGACCTTTTCGCAGGACGAGAGTGCACTGACGGTGTGTAAGGTGTAAACACTTACATATATATATACACAGAAATGTGCATGTTTCCAAGTCATTTATTTTTTTAGAAAGTGTACAGCAAATCATGAAAATAAATTTGAAACAAAAATATTGCTGAAGAAGCCAGTAAATACTTAAACATCTTCGTGACTTCAACCCTATTCAACTATAAGAGAATTATGTTACTTAAGAAATGTGATGATCTCACATCATTAAAGTAAACAACGGGATAGCTAGGAAGAGAAACCTAGGAGATAAAGTATCATCATCATCATATGAAAAGGAGATAAAATGTCATCAATATCATATAAAATGAGATAAAATATCATCATTATCAAATTAAAAGGAGATAAAATGTCATCATTATCAAATGAAAATGAGATTAAATATCCTCATCATATGAAAACAAAGCCCAAAATGAAAGGGTTTCAAGCCTTGCAGAGTATGGGGAATATGATGTTAGTACTTATATTTTCAATGGTCAACAGCCCGTTGACGTGGTCGATATCACTCTAGGCAACCCTACCTTCTCAGATAAATCTGGAACGTATTTAATGTATAGGTTTATCTATGAATCTCTGACCGGATTGATTTTATTCTTAGTAGCCCACTTCGATAAGTTACTGATACGCCCAAAATAAAACAAGAATGTGGGAACAAGTGACAGAATTCTAAGTTAGAACTATACTTATATCTTCTTTTGATCTGACGTCATGGGACGCACCAAGATGGAAGTTCGTCCGAGTTATAGCCGTGGTGTATTCAATGCTGATCTTGAACATCGCGCTGTCTGTTGTCACAGCGAGTTGGCGGATTGTTAGAATTGTAACCACGGGTTTGAAATAATTGTTTGTGCACATTTCGTTAACTACCGATGTAGATCAAGTCTTTATTCTGCTGGCTTTGTTTGCGACATTGGAAGCTAATGACCTAATTGCCTAACTTGTGTAGACGGTTGATTCGGGGCAAATTGTGCGTTGCAGTGTCACTGCTAAAATCGCTCAGTTTGTGACAGGGCTACAGGGACATGCACAAACGGTGACAGTTGTCGGCGAGAGCGTTTCGGACCCCAGTGTCAGTACTTTGATCTAGTTTGCAAATACGCCTTGGGATCTGGACCTACAGATCCGGGTAATTTCCTAGTTTGATCAGATATATTATTTCAGTTTGGAAGAGTGATGTCCCCTAAAATATGTCTGCCAAAATACAGTGGTTCTACGCATTCTTGGCGTTGGGGTCATTACGCTGGCATGTGTCACTCACACTGGCGTTTGGGTCAGCGTGGCGTTCGGGTCAGCGTCTGCGTCCAAATCGAGATGTTAATTAATAATTGGCTGAACCCCTATCCTTTCTTATGCTTCTTCTTACTAATTACCCGCTTATATATATATGCTAGTTTGTCTAATATTTAAAAACCAGCTAAGCAGTTCTGAGTTCACTTACTTGAATTTGGTACTACTGTATTTGCAAAATGACCGGGCGACCTAGAGCCCCAACTGAAGTTGTGAATGTTGGGCAGATCATGACTTTTCATGACATCATTGCAAAGCCAACATTTGGCAGTAAATTACGGCGATTGGTAATCAACCGCACAATTCCCTTCGATCAGAAGATCATAATTAGGCCGAGTGGCGTCGTTTTTGTCACGCGTTATAATATATTTATAAATATTTAACACTAAAGCTAAACCTAACCCCTGGACCCAACGCCAAATCAACAGATACTCCGAAATGATTACATGCCAGCGTAATGACCCCAACGCCAAGAATGCGTAGAACCACTGTATTTTGGCAGACATATTTTAGGGGACATCACTCTTCCAACTGAAATAATATATCTGATCAAACTAGGAAATTACCCAGATCCGGACAGTTTCATGGTCTAATCAACATGCTACGGATTGAAGGGGCGATAGTTGCAAATATCTGCTCCATCTACATTGGCGGGGTCGGAATGTGGCTCTCAAACAGAACGCAAACCAGACCGACACATTTAATGCTTGTTAATACAGAGGACGGGTGTGGACCAGAGGCCGCCGTTAATGGCAAAAGAAAGACCAATCTTTATGACAATGACTGCACACACACACACACACGCACAATTGAGAAGTGGAACCAATTCTGTTTACTGGTATCTGAACTTTGACACGTCCAGAAGACTCACACCATTCGAATTTATAATCGAGCTAGCACTATGATTCGGGTAAAGAATGACACTCCAAAGGCTTTCTCTGACAGTGGCGGTGTAGTGTTCCAGTATAATGATATATCATACCCAAATATTTCTGTGAACACTATTGTAGTCACCATACAAGCGACAATGGCACACAGTAAGTTTGAGTTCTCACCGACCTTTTCGCAGGACGAGAGTGCACTGACGGTGTGTAAGGTGCAAACACTTACAGACACCTATTGTCTGGACGGGCATTCTTGGTCGTTTTGTACAGTGTGTGGTGGGAGTGGCAAAGGCTGCACCGTCATCATCGGTACGTGTCACTTCAAATGTTCACATGGGATCTATGGACACGACTGCTCCGGGTCTTGTCTTAGTGTCAGTTCTTTATGTGAGGAAAATCCGGAAAATGCCAACATTGCAAACATCCTGGCTATACCTGTGATGACACTTGTCCTGATGGTAATTTTGGGCTACAGTGCGAACAGACGTGTTCTGATGGCTGTGACATCATATGTGACACAGAAAGAGCAGACTGTACGCGCAAGGAAGCGTACTACGGGCCAGACTGCACTCTCAAATGTCCTGACCACTGTTTCAACGACACCTGTGAACAGTCAACCGGGATCTGTTCATGCAAGGGAACGTTCTACGGGTCAGACTGCACTCTCAAATCTCCGTACAACTGTTTGGACGATATCTGCTAACAGTTCATGGGGGCCGGCGTCTCGTATGTCGATGATTCCCACGTTAAGAAGAGTCTGCCGACTACAACAAACCCAAGCATATGGATACCTTAATGTGTACTGGATATGTTCTTTCTGTGCTGGACATGGTTGATTTCTTGGTGTGTTTCATTGCTAGCCAAGGCTCATATCTTGGCTTGTGTGTGTGTGTGTGTGTGTGTGTGTGTGTGTGTGAGTGTGTGTGTGTGTGTGTGTGTGCGCGCTGGTCATGGCTCATATCTTGGTGTGTGTCATGTTAGTCATATCTCATATCTTGGAGTGTCCGTGTTAATCATGTCTCATATCTTTAAGTGTGTATGTGTTTAGTCATATCTCATATCTTAGTGTGTATCTGTGTGAGTCATGTGTCATATCTTTGTGTTTGGGCTAGTGATATCTCATATCTCTGTGTGTATGTTTATGTTAGTCATATCTCATATCTTTGTGTGTGCATGTCTGTGTATGTCACATCTCATATCCTTGTGTTTGCACGGCTATGCTAGTCACATCTCATATCATTGTGTGTGCCTATCTATGTTGGTCATATCTCATATCTTTGTGTGCATGTCCATGTTAGACATGTGTAATTTCTTTGTGGGTGCATGTCTATGTCAGCCATATCTCATATCTTTATGTGCATGTTTATGTTAGTCATGTGTCATATATCTTGATGTATGTCAGTGTTAGTCATGCCTCGTATCGCTATGTGCATGTATGTGTTTTGTCACATCTCATATTTTTGTGTGTGCATGTCTGTGTTAGTCACCTCTAACGACTCGGGCAGATGGTGCTCGTAAACCTGGGAGGGCCGACCATCTAAGGGCAGAATCCCCCTACATAAAAGATCACCTGCTGCCTTGCAGGAAGATTGGGGACAATCAAAGGCTAGGGAAAGCAAACCTGAATAAAATGCTGGCTGAAATCGGATGCACTGCGCCACTGGCGCAGAACACAGTGCAACGTTTTTAACGGGTGTTCAATCAGAGTGGATCTGGCAGACTCTAATTGTGATGTTCTGTTTGTAACACACCTAACCTGACAGCTGAGTTCATGTGAGGAGCTGGAATCCTACTCTGATTGGGTCCTGATCGCAGAGAGAGAGATATCTTCTTTTATTCTTATATTACTTTTTCTTTCTATTCTATTTTTTCTTATTTTTCATCTTCTTCCTTATTCACCTAGTTCTACCTATTCTTCTTCTTTCTTTAACTATTGAAGAACTAAGAAGTAAGTAGCATGTACACTTTGCGCGACGTTTCGCAGGTAAACAAGTTTCTCCGCTCCGTGTAATCGATGACTATCCTAAGAGAGTAGGGCCGACACTACTGATCTCTTGTTTCCAATGTTCCCGTCAGACTGTCTGCCTCTCTTTCGATAGCGCCCCAAAGTCCAAAGTATGGTTAGCCTGGACCTCAACACGGAGCTTGACCCATCCAGCTTCACTGGTTTGCCGGTCATTACTATGTGGTTCTCCTTTGCGGCAGTGGCGGTTGTTGTTGACTTTGTTTTAACTAAAATATTATAATCATTCTTATCAGGCAGCCTGTGTGAAATGAAGACTGTCTTGAGATTTTCTTTTCCTTGTTCTCCAGTATTTGAACTTCCGGTCAATATATATTCCGGGCGACAGGAACCGTTAAAGGCTGTGTCTGAAAAATGTTCCTTGTTGCAGTTTCCTCATATTCCAAGCCCGGCTTGCTGCCGGAGCTACTGACTTAAGTGCTCTGTGCACACCGTGAGCTGTGCGTTTCATCCGTTTTGATCGTGCTTCGATATTCCGACTGCTTACGATGAATGATGATATCGTATGGCTGTGTTCACTTTTTGTGAGGTTTCGCTTTATGTCTTTGGCGTGTGCTGAGACCGCTACGATAGGGACTGCAGCTACCTTTCTTTGTTTGGGGGATGAGATATTAGTGCGGATGATTCCACTAGCACGGACGGTTGAGCAATTATGGATTTTAATTCGTTCTCAGTGATACCGGGGCCTTCTATAACCATAATCCAGTATTTATATTCGTAAAGAAGTACTCACGTTACATATAGTTCATTTATCCATTCAGTGGCTAAGACAACCAGCAACTCAGCTGAATGTGATCAGGGACCCAGAGCTGACTGCATTGGTCAGGATCTTCCATCTTCCAGCGGTTCTTCTGGAATCAGACAATTCAGTCTGGCCAAACGAGTAGGGGTAGAAGTGGGAAGGCAAACCGGCACTCAAAAATGTCGAGCTGAAGTCGATTGTGTTGGGGCGAAATGCGCAGATATCAAAGCCTAGCTGCAAACTACAACAAAAACCATATACGCCCCATTTAACGGCCTTTTAAGGACGGACGAGGAAGTGGAGCATTCATCCCTCTAGTAGTCGTCGACTGAACGCCAGAAAGAGATATACCCATATATCGATATGAACTATCTAACATTAGTGTCACAATGAACAATCTAAATTAAAAAAAAAAGATGTCCACCAAAACAAAAACATGACAACTTCTTCCAATATCACTAACCGTCAACAAATGTGTTACTTTACAATAGAATAAAGAGACTGGTTTTATAATTAAAGAAAGAAGATGTGCCAATTTTTGCAGGCAAATCCGGTCCATTAATTCCAGTGTCAGGTGTATGGGGAAGCTTTCAATTAGTGTCTGGTGATGTTAGCTTGGCATGTTCCGATCAATAAGACATTAAGACTATGATTGAAACCAGGCTTTTAGCATAGAGCAGCGCCCGAGTGGTTTCACTCAAACTATGGTAATGTTGGACTGTGTTGGTGATGTGTGCTGGAGTGTGTTGTAGGAAATTTGGGTTGAAGTGTGTAGTCTGGAGTATTTTATAGTGAGGAGTGATTAGGTGGCGTGTTTTGTGTACATTACATTAGTGGCAGTGTTGAAATGGGTGGATTGTGGTAGTAGAGGGTGGAAGTGGAGGGTGAAGTGTAGGGTGGTAGTAGGAAAGTTTCTATTGGTGGAGGGTGGTAGTAGTAAATGCTTCTATTGGTGGAGGGTGGTAGTAGTAAATGCTTCTATTGGTGGAGGGTGGTAGTAGTAAATGCTTCTATTGGTGGAGGGTGGTAGTAGTAAATGTTTCTATTGGTGGAGGGTGGTAGTAGAAATGTTTCTATTGGTGGAGGGTGGTAGTAGGAAAGTTTCTATTGGTGGAGGGTGGTAGTAGTAAATGCTTCTATTGGTGGAGGGTGGTAGTAGTAAATGTTTCTATTGGTGGAGGGTGGTAGTAGTAAATGTTTCTATTGGTGGTGGGTGGTAGTAGTAAATGCTTCTATTGGTGGAGGGTGGTAGTAGCAAATGTTTCTATTGGTGGAGGGTGGTAGTAGTAAATGTTTCTATTGGTGGAGGGTGGTAGTAGTAAATGCTTCTATTGGTGGAGGGTGGTAATAGTAAATGTTTCTATTGGTGGAGGGTGGTAGTAGTAAATGTTTCTATTGGTGGAGGGTGGTAGTAGAAATGTTTCTATTGGTGGAGGATGGTAGTAGGAAAGTTTCTATTGGTGGAGGGTGGTAGTAGTAAATGCTTCTATTGGTGGAGGGTGGTAGTAGTAAATGTTTCTATTGGTGGAGGGTGGTAGTAGTAAATGTTTCTATTGGTGGAGGGTGGTAGTAGTAAATGCTTCTATTGGTGGAGGGTGCTAGGAGAAATGCTTCTATTGGTGGAGGATGGTAGTAGTAAATGCTTCTATTGGTGGAGGGTGGTAGTAGTAAATGCTTCTATTGGTGGAGGGTGGTAGTAGTAAATGTTTCTATTGGTGGAGGGTGGTGGTAGTAAATGCTTCTATTGGTGGACGGTGGTAGGAGAAATGCTTCTATTGGTGGAGGATGGTAGTAGTAAATGCTTCTATTGGTGGAGGGTGGTAGGAGAAATGCTTCTATTGGTGGAGGGTGGTAGGAGAAATGTTTCTATTGGTGGAGGGTGGTAGGAGAAATGTTTCTATTGGTGGAGGGTGGTAGTAGTAAATGCTTCTATTGGTGGAGGGTGGTAGTAGTAAATGTTTCTATTGGTGGAGGGTGGTAGTAGTAAATGCTTCTATTGGTGGAGGGTGGTAGTAGTAAATGTTTCTATTGGTGGAGGGTGGTAGTAGTAAATGCTTCTATTGGTGGAGGGTGGTAGGAGAAATGCTTCTATTGGTGGAGGATGGTAGTAGTAAATGCTTCTATTGGTGGAGGGTGGTAGGAGAAATGCTTCTATTGGTGGAGGGTGGTAGGAGAAATGTTTCTATTGGTGTAGGGTGGTAGGAGAAATGTTTCTATTGGTGGAGGGTGGTAGTAGTAAATGCTTCTATTGGTGGAGGGTGGTAGTAGTAAATGTTTCTATTGGTGGAGGGTGGTAGTAGTAAATGCTTCTATTGGTGGAGGGTGGTAGGAGAAATGTTTCTATTGGTGGAGGGTGGTAGGAGAAATGCTTCTATTGGTGGAGGATGGTAGTAGTAAATGTTTCTATTGGTGGAGGGTGGTAGTAGAAATGTTTCTATTGGTGGAGGGTGGTAGTAGTAAATGTTTCTATTGGTGGAGGGTGGTAGTAGTAAATGCTTCTATTGGTGGAGGATGGTAGTAGTAAATGTTTCTATTGGTGGAGGATGGTAGTAGTAAATGTTTCTATTGGTGGAGGGTGGTAGTAGTAAATGTTTATATTGGTGGAGGGTGGTAGGAGAAATGTTTCTATTGGTGGAGGGTGGTAGTAGTATATGTTTCTTTAAGTGAAGTGTGCCAGTAGAAAAGTTTATTTAAGTGAAGTGTGGTAGTAGAAAAGTTTATTTAAGTGAAGTGTGGTAGTAGAAAAGTTTATTTAAGTGAAGCGTGGTAGTAGAAATGTTTCTTTAAGTGGAATGTGGTAGTAGAAATGTTTCTTTAAGTGGAGTGTGGTAGTAGAAATGTTACTTTAAGTGAAGTGTGGTAGTAGAAATATTTCTTTAAGTGACGTGTGGTAGTAGAAATGTTTCTTTAAGTGAAGTGTGGTAGTAGAAATGTTTCTTTAAGTGAAGTGTGGTAGTAGAAATGTTTCTTTAAGTGAAGTGTGGTAGTAGAAATGTTTCTTTAAGTGAAGTGTGGTAGTAGAAATATTTCTTTAAGTGAAGTGTAGTAGTAGAAATGTTTCTTTAAGTGAAGTGTGGTAGTAGAAATGTTTCTTTAAGTGAAGTGTGGTAGTAGAAATGTTTCTTTAAGTGAAGTGTGGTAGTAGAAATGTTTCTTTAAGTGAAGTGTGGTAGTAGAGCGTAAAACGTTTAGTCGAGTGTTTATAATAGGAATATTTCTAGTTGATTGCATGGGTGGGATGATAGTGGAGAGTGGGGTTTTAGTGGATGTTTTTGAATTATGTCGGTGTTACGTATGAATATGATGTTAGTGGTGAGATATGTGTGTGAGTGAAATATTAGTGCAGAGTGGTAATTGTAAATGATATCGGTGTTGATTGACGGTGTAGTATTTCTGAGTATGAGTGTGAAGAGCTGAGCAATACTTATTTATGTATATTGCATTTTAAAATTGTTTTTCTGACTTGCTCAGGTGAATTATTTAATGAAGTGTGATAGTGGAGTTCTTAACGTTTAATAGTGCATCAGTCTGTTTGTATGGCTGGGACTTTACAAAGACTCACACGCATATTTGAACTGCTAGGAACAAGTATTCAATGAACGCTAAAGTATTGCTAACTCGAAATGAATACATTTATAGCCGTGTGCAGGAAACAAAGCTACGTTCAAGCAAAATTAAATATTCTTCTGTACTTCACTAAAGATATAACGCTGGAGCATGCAAACAAACAAACAAAACTACTCCCAAACAAACAAACAAACAAAACTACAAACAAACAAACAAAACTACTCCAAACAAACAAAACTACTCCCAAACAAAGAAACAAAACTACTCCCAAACAAACAAACTAAACTACAAACAACAAACAAACAAAACTACTCCCAAACAATCAAACTAAACTACTCCCAAACAAACAAACAAACAAAACTACTCCCAAAAAAACACACAAAACTACTCCCAAACAAACAAACAAACAAGCACACAAAACTACTCCCAAAAAAACACACAAAACTACTCCCAAACAAACAAACAAAACTACTCCCAAACAAACACACAAAACTACTCCCAGACAAGCACACAAAACTACTCCCAAACAAACAAACAAAACTACTCCCAAACAAACACACAAAACTACTCCCAGACAAGCACACAAAACTACTCCCAAAAAACACACACAAAACTACTCCCAAACAAACAAACAAAACTACTCCCAAACAAGCACACAAAACTACTCCCAAACAAGCACACAAAACTACTCCCAAACAAACACACAAAACTACTCCCAAACAACACACAAAACTACTCCCAAACAAGCACACAAAACTACTCCCAAACAAACAAACAAAACTACTCCCAAACAAGCACACAAAACTACTCATAAACAAACACACAAAACTACTCCCAAACAAACACACAAAACTACTCACAAACAAACGAAACTACTCCCAAACAAACAAACAAAACTACTCCCAAACAAACAAACAAGCGAAACTACTCCCAAACAAACAAACAAAACTACTCCCAAACAAACACACAAAACTACTTACAACAAACACACAAAACTACTCCCAAACAAACACAAAAAACTACTCCCAAACAAGCACACTAAACTACTCCCAAACAAGCACACAAAACTACTCCCAAACAAACACACAAAACTACTCCCAAACAAGCACACAAAACTACTCGCAAACAAACAAAAAAAACTACTCACAAACAAGCACACAAAACTACTCCCAAAGTAGCACACAAAACTACTCACAAACAAACACACAAAACTACTCCCAAACAAACACACAAAACTACTCACAAACAAACAAACAAACGAAACTACTCCCAAACAAACAAATAAAACTACACCCAAACAAACAAACAAAACTACTCACAAACAAACAAACAAACGAAACTACTCCCAAACAAACAAACAAAACTACTCCCAAATAAACACACAAAACTACTTACAAACAAACACACAAAACTACTCCCAAACAAGCACACAAAACTACTCGCAAACAAACAAAAAAAACTTCTCACAAACAAGCACACAAAACTACTCCCAAAGTAGCACACAAAACTACTCACAAACAAACACACAAAACTACTCCCAAACAAACAAACAAAACTACTCCCAAACAAGCACAAAAAACTACTCACAAACAAACACACAAAACTACTCCCAAACAAACACACAAAACTACTCCCAAACAAACAAACAAGCGGAACTACTCCCAAACAAACAAACAAAACTACTCCCAAACAAACAAACAAAACTACTCCCAAACAAAGAAACAAGCGGAACTACTCCCAAACAAACAAACAAAACTACTCCCAAACAAACAAACAAAACTACTCCAAAACAAACACACAAAACTACTCACAAACAAAGAAACAAGCGGAACTACTCCCAAACAAACAAACAAAACTACTCCCAAACAAACAAACAAAACTACTCCCAAACAAACACACAAAACTACTCACAAACATTTTTTTAATGTGGAATATCTGACATAATAAGGAAAAGGTGACCTCTTACTGTGAAATGATTCACTGATCTATCGCCTCAGAAGTTTCCCTCTATAATAATTATTCATTTATTATTGTCTGTCTCCATAATCAAGAAAACGTTTTACTCATTAGATATGACATATCAAAGTGTATAAACACATTTCTGTTAGATAAAAAAAAAAAACGAGATAAAAGTGACTTGACAAACTGGTGATAGTTTACGAACTCTATAGACAAGTGTTATCTAAGAGTAACAGGATAACAACAACAGGATAACAACACTTGCTAGTTACAAGTAAGCCTGTCCTTAAGAAATGAAAATCAACTGTTTGCTACAAGTGGACCACTCGCCTTAGTTTAGATTGTTGTAAGGTAACACTCTACACATCTATATATATGCAATATATCCTGCACGGTTTTTTTTTTCTTCATACTGAACTATCACATTCGGAACTCGACTAGATACATCCGCGCGGCAAGCACGTAAGCACACTTATGTCCGCGCACGAACTCATCCGTAACACAAATATCCACAGAACACACCACACTACTCTATTTCAATCTCTCTCTCTCTCCATCCACCCATCTACACACCACACTACTCTATTTCAATCTCTCTCTCTCTCTCCATCCACCCATCTACACACCACACTACTCTATTTCAATCTCTCTCTCTCCATCCATACATCTACACACCACACTACTCTATTTCAATCTCTCTCTCTCCATCCACCCATCTACACACCACACTACTCTATTTCAATCTCTCTCTCTCCATCCACCGATCTACACACCACACTACTCTATTTCAATCTCTCTCTCTCTCCATCCACCGATCTACACAACACACTTCTCTATTTCAATCTCTCTCTCTCCATCCACCGATCTACACACCACACTACTCTATTTCAATCTGTCTCTCCATTCACCCATCTACACACCACACTACTCTATTTCAATCTGTCTCTCCATTCACCCATCTACACACCACACTACTCTCTTTCTATCTCACTCTCTCCATTCACCCATCTACACACCACACTACTCTATTTCAATCTCTCTCTCTCCAACCACCCATCTACACACCACACTACTCTATTTCTATCTCACTCTCTCCATTCACCCATTTACACACCACACTACTCTCTTTCAATCTGTCTCTCCATTCACCCATCTACACACCACACTACTCTCTTTCTATCTCACTCTCTCCATTCACCCATTTACACACCACACTACTCTCTTTCTATCTCACTCTCTCCATTCACCCATTTACACACCACACTACTCTATTTCAATCTGTCTCTCCATTCACCCATATACACACCACACTACTCTCTTTCTATCTCACTCTCTCCATTCACCCATCTACACACCACACTACTCTCTTTCTATCTCACTCTCTCCATTCACCCATCTACACACCACACTACTCTATTTCGATCTCTCTCTCTCCATTCACCCATCTACACACCACACTACTCTATTTCTATCTCACTCTCTCCATTCACCCATTTACACACCACACTACTCTATTTCAATCTGTCTCTCCATTCACCCATCTACACACCACACTACTCTCTTTCTATCTCACTCTCTCCATTCACCCATTTACACACCACACTACTCTATTTCTATCTCACTCTCTCCATTCACCCATTTACACACCACACTACTCTATTTCAATCTGTCTCTCCATTCACCCATTTACACACCACACTACTCTATTTCAATCTGTCTCTCCATCCACCCATCTACACACCACACTACTCTCTTTCTATCTCACTCTCTCCATTCACCCATCTACACACCACACTACTCTCTTTCTATCTCTCTCTCGCCAACCACCCATCTACACAACACAACTCTCTTTCTCTCTCTCTCTCTCCAACCACCCATCTACACAACACAACTCTCTCTCTCTCTCTCTCTCTCTCTCCAACCACCCATCTACACACCACACTACTCTCTTTATCTCTCTCTCCATCCACCCATCTACACAACACAACTCTCTTTCTCTCTCTCTCTCTCTCCAACCACCCATCTACACAACACAACTCTCTCTCTCTCTCTCTCTCTCCAACCACCCATCTACACACCACACTACTCTCTTTCTCTCTCTCTTCCTCTCCACCCACCCATCTACACACCACACTACTCTCTTTCTTTCTCTCTCTATCTCTCTCTCCAACCACCCATCTACACAACACAACTCTCTCTCTCTCTCTCTCTCTCCCCAATCACCCATCTACACACCACACTACTCTCTTTCTATCTCTCTCTCTCCAACCACCCATCTACACACCACACTACTCTCTTTCTATCTATCTCTCTCCAACCACCCATCTACACAACACAACTCTCTTTCTCTCTCTCTCTCTCTCCCCAACCACCTATCTATACACCACACTACTCTCTTTCTATCTCTCTCTCTCCAACCACCCATCTACACACCAACACTACTCTCTTTCTCTCTCTCCAACCACCCATCTACACACCACACTACTCTTTCTCTCTCTCTCCAACCACCCATCTACACACCATACTACTCTTTCTCTCTCTCTCCAACCACCCATCTACACACCAACACTACTCTCTTTCTCTCTCTCCAACCGCCCATCTACACACCACACTACTCTTTCTCTCTCTCTCCAACCACCCATCTACACACCAACACTACTCTCTCTCTCTCTCCAACCACATATCTACACACCACAACTACTCTCTTTCTCTCTCTCCAACCACCCATCTACACACCACACTACTCTTTCTCTCTCTCTCCAACCACCCATCTACACACCACACTACTCTCTTTCTCTCTCTCCAACCACCCATCTACACACCACACTACTCTTTCTCTCTCTCTCCAACCACCCATCTACACACCAACACTACTCTCTCTCTCTCTCTCCAACCACCCATCTACACACCACACTACTCTCTTTCTCTCTCACTCTCTCCAACCACCCATCTACACACCACACTACTCTCTCTCTCTCTCCAACCACACATCTACACACCAACACTACTCTCTTTTTCTCTCTCTCTCTCTCTCTCTCCAACCACCCATCTACACACCACACTACTCTCTTTCTCTCTCTCCAACCAC
This sequence comes from Megaustenia siamemsis, assembly GCA_032433765.1. Taxonomy (NCBI): domain Eukaryota; kingdom Metazoa; phylum Mollusca; class Gastropoda; order Stylommatophora; family Ariophantidae; genus Megaustenia; species Megaustenia siamemsis. The sequence goes on along the minus strand of JAVIAB010000041.1, from coordinate 48,134,562 downwards.
CCATCTACACATCACACTACTCTCTCTCTCTCTCTCTCCAACCACCAATGTACACACCACACTACTCTATTTCTATCTCTCTCCATCCACCCATCTACACACCAACACTACTCTTTCTCTCTCTCTCTCTCCAACCACCCATCTACACACCAACACTACTCTTTCTATCTCTCTCTCTCCATCCACCCACCTACACACCAACACTACTATCTCTCTCTCTCTCTCTCTCTCTCTCTCTCCAACCACCCATCTACACACCAACACTACTCTCTTTCTCTCTCTCTCACCAACCACCCATCTACACACCACACTACTCACGTTCTCACTCTCTCTATATCTCTCTCAATCCATCCATCCATCCAACTACAAGCCTATCAATACTAACAATTCAATCTATATGGATATATCGGTAGTCCTAACTATATACGATAACCACATCTGGCTAAAAAAAAACACAACTATACACAGCAAGGGGTCTCTTTCTAAACGGTGAATATAAATATAACCTTTATAAATAAGCTGTTTCATTAATTATTGAATCGCATATCATTAACATCTATATAATTTTAATTTTGCAATAAACGGCTACATATTAATTGTAAACGTTAAAACATATATATTATGGATCACGATATCTCCATTTAGCGAACGCATAATTAAAGGGGGAAAAACAAACGACTCGGGCGTTTGTTATTATTGAACACAAATAATTATCGAGCCTATTATAATTTAACCTACTGAACATATGGCTTTACATAGTTAGATGGCTGCATATCATTACGCTCAAATTCAACGGAAATGAACAATAATTTTTATTTATATTATGTGTATGTGATTATCCGTGTATTATTATATTATACATTGCCTTATTTCTAGTTTACACACGAAAACACACTTACATAGAAAATGATTGTAAATATAAATCCAACTATTCGTCCATCATCCAGCCATCAATCCAACTGTGCATTTCATCTTTCCATCGAAAAAGCCGTCTATTCATCCAACCACTGATCACACAAGCAACACAATCCAAGCCACTAAGTCATCCTGCAAGAATTCGTCTACTCAACCATCAATCAACATCCTATCCACCTATCCAACCACTGATCACACAAGCAACACAATCCAAGCCACTAAGTCATCCTGCAAGAATTCGTCTACTCAACCATCAATCAACATCCTATCCACCTATCCAACCACTGATCACACAAGCAACACAATCCAAGCCACTAAGTCATCCTGCAAGAATTCGTCTACTCACCCATCAATCAAAATCCTATCCACCTATCCAACAACTGATCACACTAGCAACACAATCGAAGCCATTAAGTCATCGTCCAAGAAATCATCTACTCAACCATTAAACAACATCCTATCCACGTGATCATGTCATCATATATCTACCCATATATAAATTATTCTGTCTATCTAACTACTAATTAATCTATCACTTTATGCATATAATTCATCAATCGATCAAATTATCCATGCATACACAATATTCTTTCGACTCAAAGGTCATGTTTCTGCTATATTGAGTTCGCTATGTTGTTTCAGCTATATTGATTTCGCTATGCTTTTTCATCTATATTGATTTCGTTATGCTGTCTCAGCTATATTGATTTCGCTATGCTGTTTCAGCGTTTATCATCATCATCATGTGCCATACCGGTTGGCGTAGGCGATCATGCCCTTCCACAATCTTCTATCTACAGTGCATCGTATCAGTTCTGTTGTTGACTGTTTTCCATTCCATGACACCAAGCTATGCAGTATGTTCTCTCTTTGTCGTCCGCGGTCTCTCTTTCTTTTTATTTTGCCAGTAGTTACCAAGTATTCCAACTTTCCTCTTTTCATGATGTGCCCGAAAAATGTTGATTATTTCTTTCTGATGTTTTTTAGGAGCTCCCTTTTTTGTGTTGGCCTATTTGAGAATTCCTCATTGGTCTTTATAGCTGTCCAGGGAACTTTCAACATTCTTCTGAGAAATCCCATCTCAGTGGTCTCTAATCATCTTTTCATCAGTTTGTCTACTGTCCATGATTCGCTTCCATAGGTCGGAATTCTATATAGCACAACGAAGGACAACGCGGTCCACACCCACCTCTCTGGAAGAGACACTATATGGGGCAATCGAATCACTTAAACTGACAGCTGACTTCATAAGAGAGACTGGAATCTTACTCTGATTGAGACTTTATCGCAGAGAGAGAGAGAGAGAGAGAGAGAGAGAGAGAGAGAGAGAGAGAGAGATAGCACCGATGAACTCTCTTTCTCATTTTTATTGACATAGATTTATTGCATAAGATATTTTTCATTTTCTGAAATGCTATTTTGGCCTGAGCTTGTCCGCTTTTGATTTCTGTGGTGCATCTTCCATCTGATGTTATTATTGTGCCCGAGTATTTCAGACGTTGCACTTGTTTCAGATGTGTCCTGTTTATTTTTATGCTGCATGCTGGTGATGATTGTTTATTCGATATGACCATTACTTCTGTGTTCTTACTATTCAGACTGAGACCTTGTTGTTGCTTTCTTTTACTATTATATCTATAATTTATTGTAGTTCATTCTCTATCTCTACTATTAAGACTGTGTCATCCGCATATCGTAAATTATTTATATTGTGACCGTTGACTTTAATTCCTCTTTTGTCTACTATTGATCTCATAATATGTTCGCTGTAAAGTGAAAACAAATCCGGCGACAGAACACAGCCTTGTCTGACTCACTGTTTTATAAGTTGAAATTGTCCTGTTTGGTTGTTAATTCGTATAGCTGCTGTTTGTTGCCAGTACATGTTTTTTTTTATGATTCGCAGATCCTAGCCATCAATGTTTAATTTCTCCAGCATATTGATTATTTCCACATGCTTTACTTTGTCAAATTCTTTTGTGTCTATAAAGAATATATATATTTTCTTTACCTCTATAGATCTTTCTATCAATGTTCTAAAGATGTATATTGCATTATTGGTGTCCTTTCCTTCTACAAATCCACATTGTTCCTCACTTATTTTTGGTTTTATTTTGTTCCTTACACGTCTCATGATGATTCAGCATTTAAGCAACATAATGAAAAAAATGTAAAATAAAAACGAGTAATGAACTCATAAACTAAACCGTTAAAAAATGTACTAAACACAGTTAAAGGATGTATATACACAAGTACGCACACCGAGCACTAGCGAGGCAGTTTAAGCGCCCGAGAGCGAGATAGAGAGAGAGAGAGAGAACATGAACAGATAAGCTAGTAACATTCCATTCGCGCATTTATGGGCGTGCAGGTTATCCAACACTGAACTATCAACAAGGGCACTGTAATCAATAAGCACAAAGTTAATCACTTTCAAGTTCGGCACTGAGTCATCATCATCATTAAGTGCTGTCTCCTCATCGAAGGTTGGCTACCATGCAGCGCCATTCTGCTCTGTCTCTTGCTTTTTATGGTACAGGTTGTCACAGGATGACTTGTCCATCTTTTGATGCTACTCGTCCATGTTAGTCTTGGTCTGCCTCTGCCTCTTATATCTTGTATTTTCCCCTCCAAGATTACTTTTAGAAGGCTGTTGTGTCTTTTAACATGCCCCAAAATCTCATTTGTCTTGTTTGAATTGTATTTAGTAGTTCTATTTCGTTTTTAGTTGTTTTAAGACTTCATCGTTTGTTTTTCTTTTCTTTCCATCCAATTCTTCCTTTTCTTCTATAAATCTACATTTCAAAGGCTTCAATTTTCTCTTTTGTTTTCTTGTCTAATGTCCATGTTTCTGCACAATAAAGGAATATAGAGAAGATATAACATTTTGCTATTTTTAGTTTTAGCCTTGGTGTTATTTGTTTTGATGTTAGTATACTTTTCATGGCATTAAAATTACTTTTTATCATTCATGTTGTTTCGTTTATTTCAGTTTTACATTTTTCCATCACTGGTTATAGTATGTCCAAAGTTGTTGTAGCTCTTAACTGCCTCCAGGTCTATGCCTTCAACTTGTATATCTATTTGTAGGTCTTGAGAATTTTCTTTCCTTATCCTCATAGTTTTAGTCTTTCTGATACTCATATCTAATTCATATTTTTGCTTCTCATGTTTATTTCATTAAGTAATTGTTGTAGATTTTAATGATTTTCTACTAGTAATACAGTATCATCGGCATATCTTAGGTTATTGATTATCTTTCCATTAATGTCTAAGCCTGGCATCTCTGTGATGTTTTTAAAGATGTGTTTTCAATGTGTAGATTGAACAAGCTTGGTGATAGGATGCATCCCTGTCTTACTCCTCTTTTTATATCAATGGGTGTAGAGAACTCTTTGTTATATTTTATTATTGCTGTTTGCTCCCAGTATATATTACATATTAGTCGTATGTCCATGTCATCTAGATGTATCTCTTTTAGGCAGTCTATAAGTTGATTATGGTCTAGTCTATCAAAAGCTTTGTGTAGTGTATGAGGCAGGCATTTATTGGTTAGTTTATTTCTGTGTATTTTTCCATTAATGTTGTCATATGGCTTCTTTTGTGGCACTATTTTTTTTAAAATCCACATTGTTGTACCTCTAATTCAATATTTATTTTATTCTTAATCCTTCCTCGTATAACTTTTAGCAAGATATTTGTTACATCGCTCACCAGGCTTATTGTTTTAAAAAAAATCACTGTATTGAACTGTACTATTCCTTTTAGGCAATGCAATTAAGTTGATATTTTTAGTTAATTTGGTATGTATCCTGCATGGTATATATGTCGTTGTATATGTCTGTGATCACTTCAATGCCAATATATGTTAGTGCCTTTACTATGTATATCTGTATGTTGTCAGGTCGTGCAGCTTCCATTTTTCATTGTTTGTATAGCTTTTTCCACTTCCGATTTTAAGATTTTATAGTCAGATGTACATTTTATAATAGGTTTCTGTCCCTTTCGTTATAACGTAATTCAGTTATATATTACTGCCATCTATTGATTATATCTGTGTTGTCTGTTAGCATTTTTTTGTTCCAATACATCCATTTTTTGTGGCTTTTTAAAAATGTTTACTAGTAATTCTATTCATTACTGTGTGCTTCCCCCTTAAATCTGGTTTATTTTCCATAGTTCCGATTTCTAGACATCTGTAGCTGAGCCAGTCATCTCTTGTCTTCTTTGCACATTTTACGTATTTCATTATTTATTTTGATGTATTGGGTAGTATTCCTCGCTTGTCTTTTTTCTTCAATTTTTTCTTCAAAATAGAGTCAGTTATCTATTTTTTTTTTATCCTTTTCCTTTTTGGGTAAGTTGTCGCAAGTTTCTTGTATGCTTTTCTTTATGCACTGACATTTGCTTGTAGCTTTTTCATCAGGATTTTCTCCTATGTACAGCTTAGCCCCTTCTTCTAGCAACTCCTAATATGTGTTCTTTACCTTTACCTGTATTATATTGGTATATGTATCATCTTATTAATTTAAAGCTGTTATGTCTTAGTGGCATTGTTGATGAATTAGCCTTTTGTTTGTTTCACTTTAGTTTGACTTTCATTTTAATCATTACAGGAATGTGATCTGAGTTAGTATCTGCTCCTGGATAGGTTCTGGCATTCTTGACGGTGTTACAGAACCTATCTGCTATCATTATGTAGTCTATTCCTCTTCTTATCTACATGGCTTTTCCTTGTGTTTATGTTCATTTTCTCTTGCTCAAAGTAGGTGTTACATATTATCAGCCTGTTTTCTTCACAAAATTGTATTAATCTTTCTTCTCTTTCATTTTCTTTTTTTTTTCTAAACCATGATTTCCTATAATGGGTATACTATAGGTACTGTGTCACCGTACTTATTAAAACATCCCCATTGTGAGCCGCGATAGCTCAGTGGTTAGTGAACTGGACTACAAAGGACAAGAAGTAGGGTTCGATCCCAACCGACGGCTTCCGGGTTCACCCAGCCTTAAATGGGTACCGGATTTTTGTCTGGGAAAGTAAAGCGACACGGGCGTAATACCGACCACATTACGCTAAAATCATGTACTGAAGGTATGTAAAATGTATGGTCACTAACTCCAAATTCCCTCTACGCCATTTGGCGTGACTGGGGTTTTTTTTTTTTTTTTTTTTTTTAAATTGTGAGCTATGCGATATCTCAGAGGTCAGTAAAGTGAACTCCTAAGGTCTAGAGTTCGGGATCGACCTTATTCGACAGCCTCCAATTCTTCAATGGGTACTGAATTATTTTTCTGGGAAAGAAAAACGGTACTGACGTAGTGCTGACTACATTATCCCCACAAAACAATGTGCTGAAGATCTTTTTTTTAAAAACTCAAACACACACACACACAACAAGGGCACTAATACCATATTCCCTACACTCCACGTGACGTGACAGGGCTCTTTTTTCATATATAACCCATTCACTATGCTGGCATACGTACTCGTATTTTGTGTTAATTTTTGCATTAGCATTAGTTGTCTTGTATCTGATGAAGGCTTTCGCCGAAACGCCATAATTTGTCTTGTCTCTCTAAACGTCTATCTGCTTAATACCATTTTATAGTCATGTTATACTATGGATAAAGTTTAGTTGTGTCGGAAATGAAAAAAAAAACGAAAAATGTAATTGTTCATACGTCTGTGACAGCGCATTCAAGGGTGTTCCCACACAGTTGATCACTTGCTAGACATTGATTATTTACATTTGTACATGCACAAACACGTACAAACAAGTAGGACAAATATTAATTCGATACAGTTTTTTTTTGTTTCAAATAAAAAAATGGTATTATGTAGCTGAACATAAGGAGAGACGAGACAAACTATGACGTTTCGGCAAAAGTCTTCATCGGACACACACAAAACACACACACGGCTTTTTAATCTTAATTCATTTACGTTCTTTATTAAAGAAAATCGTCGAATTAACTAGAGGATAAAGGCTTGAATGGAAAGAGAATACACGATTGGTGTCGAAAGTGCGTTACATGGAAAGTTGCATGAACAAAATGTGTCAAATTACCACTTGCAATATATATTTATATATATATATATATTGTCCTTTTGTAGAAGACGGTACATAAAGCAAACACTCTAGACTCGCCTGGCAAAGTGAGTTTCGATACTTGAAGCGATACTATCCAGAAGTCTTCACTTAAACTCGGTAAGAGAGCAAATGCCTGCTGTTGTTATTTCTCACAATAAATGTTATATTTATTGTTTCTTCATGTCGGTTTCTTTCTTTTTTTTACCACCTGGTTCCCATTTGAGGGTTTTCTTTGAGATAACCATAAATTAATGTGATAGAATGTTATTCCATAGTATCCTCTTTCTTCCTTCACTTCCTCTTGTACCTGTTGGGGTGTCGAGAGAGATACAAAGGTCTGGCTACCGCCCTTTTAGCTTCACTCATTGTCAATGTATATTGTTATAGCGTTTCTTTGACGTTGTCTGTTCATCTTATTCTAGGTCTGTCTCTTGTTCTTCTCCCTTCTCCTCTTTTAATATATGCTTTGTATGGTAAGGAATCGCATGACATTCTTTCTAGATTGGCAAACCAATGTATTTGTTGTTTCTGTATGTATAAGCACAAATAAATCATGACTAACATGTTATGTCAGGAATGCTTCATAAAATGTATGGTCTTAATGGAATGAATAATTAAACTTCACTGTGACATTAGGCCAAACCATGAACAGCTAAGAAGAGTAATGAAAATGTTCAGAACGAGGACAAAGCAACAAAAAAATCTATAGATTTCCAATATTGGAAATAAACAATCATCATGTTTTGACCATGCAATGAGAAGGGAACAGCTGGAATATATTGTGACAATTGGGAAAATTGAGGGACGAAGAGAGAGAAGGAAACACATAGAAAAAATACCACATAGTTTGGGAGAATAGCTTGCCAGAAGGTCAACACCAGAAATAATAAATAACTGTCAAGATGGAGCGTAGTGGAGAGACCTGATCACCTACGCCAGCAGGCACGGTACATGATGATTATATCACTTCATTTTTCAACCTTCAACCTTGATTTATATTTTCCTTGTAGACGTAAAGAGGGACAATGCACTTCCTTGCTGTTCACACAACACTGAAGCGGGTCAAGTACTAATTGCTCTTTTCCCTTTCTTTTTTAATTTTCTTTTTTTTTTTAATTGGACTGGCAGTAGCGTAAGGCTCAGATTGAATTAGTAGCAAGTAATTGTGTAATTGTATTCTATAAACGCTGCTACCAATATAGCACATGACTGGGTGTGTGTAATACAAATAAAGACAAGCATTATTTCCATTACTAATGTCAACTATTACGCCACATACCTGTCTTATCAGTGTAACGTATGCCCCTTATATTCATTATATCATAAAAAAATAATTAATAAACTGAGGCCTACTATTGTCGCATTAATACAATTGTTCGTATACATTTCCTTTGATAAGAACATTATTAGATGATATTATATATTTGTAGTTAATTATCTTTCCGCACAAACATAGAAGAAGAGTAACGCCACAAATGAACGTGCAACTTACTGCATTGAATGTTGTAAATAATATCACACTGTCGACAGGACTACCATTGAGCCAAATTATATTGAATCTATACATAATACATCCTACACGCAATCTCTGCCGAAAGTATAAATTACAGCTGTAAGTAAGTATAAACTAAAGCTGTATGTATATTATATCACCTTCGACCCACAACTACTTATACATTGGTAAATATACTTATTGTGATAAATCCGGTTTATCGAAAATGACGAGATCACCTTCTTCATACAGCGCGAAAATAATAACTGGGGGTTAAAATGTATCAGCTGATAGATTGATCTCTAGCTCCATCGTATGATGTCACTGTTAACACACGAGTGATGGCTTACCCTGTAGTTGTGTTTCATTGGCCGTGTTGTCTGCTACCAAATAGAATATGGCTGATTTAACAAAAATAATAATAATAAATGTATCTTTCTACTGTGATTCTATAACACTGGTGTAGTGGTGTATTCCTCTGGGGCACTCTTGCTTTAGTATTTCGGCGATACATTAACAGTGTCATAAATTGATGCAGTTCATTTATTTCGTTTCTTTCTTTTTTTTGTTCGTTTCTTTCTTTCTTTTTAATCTTTCCTTCTTTTATGAAAGTCGCATTTATAGAGTATGGTTACGTGAAGTTGTTGTTTATTGACTATAATTAGGAGGTTGTTCACTTCAGTCTTTTTTTTATTTAATGAGCTCACAAGTCCTGATTTGGTGCAAAAAAATAATTCAACAAAACATGATTTTATCATTTGTGATCATCTATTTGAATATTCCTGTTTCAGAATATAATTGCATAAGCTATTATTTTGCATCGTTTTTATTTAAACCATTTTGCACGGTGACGATACATCTAAGGTTGCTCCAAGTGTGGTCCACACTGTTGTTATGCAACTACTGCTCTCGGCAAGGTTATCCTTATCCTTGTTCTTCTTCCCTTTCGTTTCATTTTACCCCCCGAGCTTACTGCACATCAGTTCTTTTATGGTTCTTTCTCGGTCCTTTTTATGGACACATGGTCTCTTAGATTAATATATGCATTTCAACAATGGGTGCGTTACTGAACACATGACCTATTAGATATAATATATTCCTTTCAAAACTGGGTGCGTTACTGAACACATGGCCTATTATATATAATATCTGCCTTTCAACAATGGGTGCGTTACTGGACACATGGTCTATTAGATATAATATCTGCCTTTCAACAATGGGTGTGTTACTGGACACATGGTCTATTAGATATAATATATGCCTTTCAACAATGGGTGCGTTACTGGACACATGGTCTATTAGATATAATATCTGCCTTTCAACAATAGGTGCGTTACTGGGCACATGGTCTATTAGATATAATATCTGCCTTTCAACAATGGGTGCGTTACTGGACACAAGGTGTATTAGATATAATATCTGCCTTTCAACACTGGGTGCGTAACTGGACACATTAGAGTGTTTGCTTTGTGCCATCCACTGCCATTTGTTGTAATCTGAGAGTGGAATTTTAGCTCTAAGATTGGAAATTGTGCAGTTTATAGGCGCTAACGTCAGGGGCGTAGTACATTCGCCTCTCATTCTTAAAATAGATATTTAATATAAGGAGTTTTAATTTGTCACACCAGAGACACAACGTCAGGTTTATTAGCTGAAGTAATTATTCATGAATACTATTTTAGCAGAATAATGTTTGTAACTAAAAGATCAAAGATTGGCAAATCTGAGAGTTTCGGGAGATGCAATATTCATTTTCTCACCGCACACGTTTTTACATTTTAAGACACAGCTTCCTCTAATTACTTTGAATGTTTAATAGAAGAAACTTGTGTATTTTACTTTAATGGAAAGGCACAATTTAACAAATCAACTAAAGTCTTAATGACAAACAGCTGTGCATCCAGAGAGAGGAACAGAGCACCTAACAGTCTGCCAGAAGTGTAATCAAGTCCATACTTTAAATCAGTCATTACCCAAAAAAATGGGGGGGGGAGGAAGGGGAAGAGACATGCTTCTATTACCTATGACTCCTAAAACTGTAGATGCGCCACTGAGTTATTCTCTAGTTAATGAAGGGATGACACGATCCGCACACGAACACAAGAACGATGAATCACTTACTTACAAAGACTAAAATCTCACAGTAAACCACCACAATTACAGCACACAACACAATTAACCACAATTTACTAACGCCATTGACGGCACATTTCACTGGCGTGGTCGTCACCAAAAAAAAAAAAAATTAATAAAAACGTGAGTAAATAAAATAAAATAAAATTTAAAAAAACTATGCGGGCAAACAATTCTCAAGGACAGAACGTTGCGCAAATTCGTTGTTTTACTGATGCTGGCTGGCTGACGTTGGTTCGCTTGAGCAGTGTAATGACGAGGGGACGAGATAGACGCGTTGTTTCGTCTCCGAGTAGAGACGGCTCCACAGTTCGCTGGAATGAGGCCAGTCTGCGTGTACTTTAATCCAGTTATCTTGTGTGCTCTCTCTTTCTCTCCCAGAATTCTTTCATCGTATTTACGCTCGTTCTGTTCAGTTCCAGGCAAGAGTTGTTTTTTTTTTTTTTACAGACCAGAAGAAAAAGATAAGGACAAAGAAAATAATATAAAAGCTTTGATTGAAGTGGACCGTCTCGTTGTTCTGTGTGAGTCTGTTGACCGAGTTGTCACTTCAGCGGGTTTAACACAAATGCGGGGAACATGGTGGAATGTTTGGGGGATTTACGGAGCACGTGGTCGATTGGGTGATGCTGTGGGAACTAAAACGTTAAAAGGAAAAAAAAAATCAAGGATGAAGGTTTTAAAAATGTTGAGATATATCATCACAGTCAAGAATTATGTCTGCTGGCGCATGTGAGCTTGTCTCTCCAGGTTATTTATAATTTCTGTTGTTGACCTTCTGCCAAGCCATTCTCTTAATCTATCTGGTATAATTTCTCTTTGCCTTTCCTCTGCCTCTTCGTCCCTCAATTTTTCCCAGTTGTCCCAATATATTCCAGCTGTTCCTTTCTCATTACATGGCCAAAATATGATGATTGATTCTTCCTAATATCGTATATATAAGATATGCTGACGATACTGTACTACTAGCAGAAAATCCTAAAGACCTACAACAATTACTTAATGAAATAAACACGACAAGCAAAAAATATGGACTAGATATGAATATCAAAAAGACTAAAACTATGATCATAAACAAAGAAAATACTCAAAACCCACAAGTGGATATCAAAATTGAAGGAATAGACCTTGAGACAGTTCAGAACTATAACTACCTTGGACATACTATAACCAGTGATGGAAAATGTACAACTGAAATAAACAAAAGATTAGGAATGGCAAAAAGTAATTTTAATGTCATGAAGGACATACTAACATCAAAACAAATAACACCAGAGCTAAAACTAAGAATAGCAAAATGTTACATCTTCTCAATATTCCTATATGGTGCTGAAACATGGACATTAGACAAGAAAACAGAACAGAGAATTGAAGCCTTTGAAATGTGGATATATAGAAGAATAGGTAGAATTGGATGGAAGGAAAAGAAAACAAATGACAAAGTCTTAAAACAACTAAAAATGAAAAGATAACTTCTGAACACAATTAGAACAAGACAAATGCGATTCTTAGGCCATGTTAAAAGACACAACAGCCTACTGAAAGTGATCCTGGAGGGGAAAATACAAGGTAAAAGAGGCAGAGGCAGACCAAGATTAACATGGACGAGTAACATCAAAAGATGGACAAATCAACCGATGACAACCTGCACCATCAAAGCAAGAGATAGAGCAAAATGGCGCTCCATGGTAGCCAACCTTCGTTGCGGAGACGGCACTCAATGATGATGATATATATATATATATACATTTTTTTTGTTTTGGCTTCTTTTAGAACACTTTCATTATTCTTCTTAGCTGTCCATAGTATCCTCAACACTATTCTGTAAAACTACAATTCTACGGCCTCCAGTGATTTTCTTGTCTGTTCACCTATTGTCCAAGATTCACATCAATATGTTAAGACTGGTTCTACATAACATTTAAGAACTATGTTTCTTGTTTCCATCGTCAAAAGTGCTAGAGATATATGACAACAGCAAGACTTCATATACGGTGTTTCACTCGCTACGAAACTCGGCATTTCTTTAATAGTTTTTACCACTAAAATCTGGCTCCTCAAGAGTCTACCAACACGAATTCCAGATATCTAGAGTGAACCCACGGGCACTGTATACTAACAATCACAAACAACAACCGTATTGTGTACGCACTCTCAGACAAATGACAGAGATCGGCAGAGAGGCACGTCAGGCAGGTTGCGCTACCTTGTGTCGCATTAATTAGGCGCCACACACATAAACGCACACACTCATTAGGAGCCACACACACACACACATAAACGCACACACTCCTGTTCAAATATTGTTTGCAACATTCTCATTGATATTAGAATTATTGAGGAGATTTCGAGTTGTGAAGCAAGAGGGACATCATCACGCCGAGAACGACAACACTTCTCTTATTATGACTTGGACAAATCCAAGTTCTCCCACTTATTTCCAAAATACAACAAACGAAGATAGAACCCCGTCATGCCTGGAGCGTGCGTGCAGGGATAAAGGTGCTTGCGCCCCCATATTTGTATGCCAAATGGCACAATTTTGGGGGAATCACGCCAGCAAGACGTCAAGACGTCATTTTTTCCCCAGAAAAAAAAAAATCACTAATGTCTATTTAAGAAAATTGAATCTTATGTCTTTTCTCTTTTACCTTTCTGCTCCCTGTGGGGCATAGGTCTTCAACAAACACTTTCCAAGTCGTTCTGCTTCTTCCCATTCTTTTCCGTCTTGCGTCATACATCTCTTAGACAGAGAGCCTTTATCTTTCCTGGATGGCGGATTTACTTTTATTCTTGTCTTTGGCATGTCCATGTTTGTGAAGTTTTCTAAAAAACTATGTCTTTTTGGTGGGAGCGAATAACAGTATTTCTTGTCCACGGTAGCCGTCGCGCTACTGAGACTCTCTACTACTAACACGTTTTCAAACAAACTTCGCCGAGCATTCTCCTTAACTTACATTTACCTGTGCGTTTATTAACAGTGTCTGTCACACAATTATTTGTGCTCGCTTTCAGAAATAAACAGTTTGAAAGAGAAGGCAAGAAAATATAAACTAAAAACACTAAGACAACTGCACCAGTTATAAAAAAGCATATATGGAGAGCGAGTGGTGGAATCGGTAACTCGTCGTGCCTTCACCACGTGAACGCGGTTTCGAATCCCGGTAGGGGGAAAAAGGAAAAAAAAAATTCTAACGAGGTGAAATACAAACTCAGACCCGAACACCTGGTGGCGACTGCACCGAACAAGCAGCTTTTGTATCCAACGGTCCCATCCGCAGACCCCTGTAATGGGAAAATACCGTAAAGATAGTTTATATATACAAACATAATGTCCCACAAAGGGATTTACACTGTTTAGATGTTAATCACATAACTTTTGTGAAGGAACATAGACTGTGCTGTGTACCTTAACATGTTGCAGGATACAATTGTGAGAGCTGTTCACCAACTCAACCCAGGTGAAGATTTTGTTTTTTTTTCCCTACAAGACGGCGCACTGTTACATGACCATCGAAACGTGCGGCAATTCCTGGATGAAACATTTGTTGATAGGCCGAGGAGGAAATGTCGAGTACCCACAGAGATCCCCGACCTAACGCTATTAGGCTTCTTTCTTTGGGGAACTCTGAATAACACTGTCTACGTCACAAAGTCACGTATGCTGGCTGTTAATATAAAGGCGAATGTGACTGCCTATGAACCCATTCCTATGGAAACGATATCACATGTTTGTAGATCTGTTCCACAAGGTCCCAGATGATGCCAATGGAAGACACTTTGACCATCTTCAGCATTAGAACACCATCAGTAATGTTTTAAATATCTTACACATTAGAACACCATCAGTAATGTTTTAAATATCTTACACATTAGAACATTATCAATAATTTGTTGAACATATTCCGCATTAGATACATCATCAGTTATGTTTTGAACATCTTCAGCATTAGCACATATTCAGTAATGTTTTGAACATCTTCAACATTAGAACATCATCAATAATGTTTTGAACATCTTCAGCATTAGAACATAATCAGTAATGTCTTGAGCATCTTCAACATTAGAACATCATCAGTAATGTCTTGAGCATCTTCAACATTAGAACATCATCAGTAATGTTTTGAACATCTTCAGCATTAGAACATCATCAGTAATGTTTTGAGCATCTTCAACATTAGAACATCATCAGTAATGTCTTGAGCATCTTCAACATTAGAACATAATTAGTAATGTCTTGAGCATCTTCAACATTAGAACATCATCAGTAATGTCTTGAGCATCTTCAACATTAGAACATAATTAGTAATGTTTTGAACATCTTCAACATTAGAACATCATCAGCAATGTTTTGAACATCTTTGTGACTAAAACATTTTTTTTTTATTTTTCTTCGAATTGTTAACATTCAAACGGTACTCCCCTCTATGGGTCACTATATATATATAATAAATGGAATAATGAGCTAAGTAAAAGAAGAGCTGCAACAAACAACCCATAGATTAAAACAAGCACTGAGGGAAAGCGATTGGAAGACAGTGAGGGACTAGAGAGTAGGAGAATGACAGTTACGATAAATGGAAGGATATTGAAATTGAAACACTAAAAGAAAAACGGGGAGTGAGAGGGTGAGAGAGAGAGAGAAATCGAATACGTTCACAGAAGCTATCTAGAATTGACTCTAAACACTGTTAGCGCAGAAATCGATCACCATAACACATGTTCAACATCGCACCCGACCGCACACAGCACATTGTAGAAATATCCAGCAACTTGGCGATATCATTTACACAGCAACATTTTACAATTATTTACACACGCTTTACATCAGGGGTGGCCAAATGGCGGCCCGCCAGCCTAGTTTTCTTGGCCCGCGAAGCTCCACGGACTTACTTCATTTTTTACCCCTAATAGCGGATTTCTCCTGGTTTTAATCCGTGTCGGAGTTAACTCTTCTATCGTTCAAGAATACACAATTTGAAAATCTCTGTCAATTTCTCGCAACAGCTAGATTGGCAATATAATTTCAAATAACACACACACACACACGCACGCACGCACGCACGCACGCACGCACACACACACACACACACACACACACACACACACACACACACTGCACAACTAATGGTGCCGACAATATTCAAAGTCTTTGCTTCGAGTTGGTACCGCAAAGTTGCTTTATTGTCAGTGCGGTGATAGCGTCAGATCTTTGGCTCAACATTTGTCGTCTGGACTTGTGGTGGCTCTTTCATTTCGCGGTAAGGGGTTAATGAGGTTGGGAGGGACAGGGGTGAGGGGACTTCGTAGCTCTAATTCTGTCTTTGAAGTTACATTCAAAATGGTTCACTGTTCGCCTTCATTCCCTTTGATCCCATCGTCTTGTCTTGTCCATAAAATGACTGCAACGTGTTTATTTGGTCACAATCTTTTGATTTCATTGTCAAACACAAGTCTGTGTATAACTGTCAAATCTGGACTTATTTTCGATAGTGGACCAACATTCTGTGACTTTTAACTTTGATGTGAGATTTTGTATTAAATCATGTTAAAACGTAGAAAAGTTGATTGTGAAAATCGCATATTTAAACCTGAATGGGAATTAGATTATTTGTTCATCTTCAATAAGGATAGTAAACCTCAGTGCTTAATTTGCGTTCAAGTGTTAGCCGTTTTGAAGGAATATAATTTAAAACGGCACTATGCCACACATCATCAAAACATGTATGAGAAACATAGCATTGAAGCTAGGAAGCTTTTGGTTGAACAGCTGAAGACAAAGTTGAATCAACAGCAAAGTATGTATACAAAGGGCAATAAAATTAAAGAGTCATCGATCATTGCATCATATACAGTTACCTATGAGCTTGCAAAATCTAAAAAACCCTTTACTGACGGAAATTTTGTGAAGAAATGTGCGATTCAAATGGCAAAGGCATTCGGTCAAGAAAAAATAGCCAAAGAATTTGAATCTGTGCCTCTTTCAAAACAAACTGTAGCCAGAAGAACAGAAGACATCAGTCTGCAACTGTCTCAAAGTTTAAAATCTTGTATTGAAAACTGCTCATATTTTTCGCTCGCGATTGATGAAAGTACTGACATCACTGACACTTGCCAGCTTCTTATTTTTGTTAAAGTTATCCAGGAGGATTTTACTGTTATTGAAGATTTGTTGAAAGTTTGCTCTTTGCATGACACTTGTAGAGGGACAGACATATTTTCTGCAGTTCATAGTGCCGTAGATGAAGTAGGTGGTTTTGGAAAGTTGTCTGCAGTGTGTACTGATGGTTGCAAAGCTTTTATTGGTTCAAATACTGGTTTTGTTGGACTTCTAAAGCAAAACAAAATTAACGTACCTACATTGCATTGCATAATTCATCAAGAGGCCCTTTGTGCAAAGTCCATAAATCTAAAAGACACCATGGCTACTGTTGTGAAAATAACAAATTTGATAAGAGGAGGACACCAGTCTTTAAATCACAGGAAGTTTTTATCATTTTTAGAGGAAGTAGATTCTAGCTACGGTGATCTCCTGCTTTATACAGAAGTAAGATGGCTTAGTCGAGGGAAATGTTTAATAATATTTTTTGAACTGAAGAATGACATTTATGACTTCCTGCGAGAGAACTTACCATGCTCCATTGATCTTCAACATGCACTCAAAGACATTAATTTCCTTCATAATCTGGCATATCTCACAGACATCACACAACATTTGAACATATTGAATTTGCAGCTACAAGGGGAAAAGCAAACCATTTTTCAATTGATGGGATATGTTGATGGTTTTAAAAAGAAGCTGAATCTATTTAGACTTTCTTTGCAAAAAAATGATCTGTTCCATTTTTCAAGTTGTAAGCAGTTGTTGTCAGAGATAGAAAGTGCAAACTTCAGTAAGTACGCAGCTGACATTGAACATTTGATTTGTGAATTTGATCGACGATTTCAAGATTTTGAAATGTTTCGTCCGCAAACGGAACTTTTTAATAACCCAATTAAGTGCACAGTGGAGTGCCAGCCATCAGATCTTCAACTAGAGTTGTGTGACCTTCAGTGTGACCCCTTCCTCAGTACTGTAAAGGCATTAGGAGCTGACTTCTGGAAATTGCTACCAAATGAACGTTACCCGTGTCTGAGAAAATGGGCACTAAAGATGTGCTCTATATTCGGCAGCACATATCTCTGCGAGACAACATTCTCTTCCATGAAGTTAATTAAATCTAAGACCAGGAACAGAATCGACCGATTCGACATTGTCCCATACTCTCCGAATCGCTACGTCAAAAATGGAAGTGGACTTCAAATCTCTGGTGGAAAGCTATGACAAGTCACAATCGTCGCACTGAGACATTAAAGGTAATTTTAAAATGAATAATTAATGGATTTGTTACAAATCAAATATGTAGTCAAAGTGCAAGTATTATTTATATATTATTATATCGCATAGGTCCCTACTGTCATTTTTGACGATATTCTTAAGTGTGGCCCGCGGGTCTTGGCCTTGGCTTTAATCCGGCCCTCGGGCAACCTCAAGTTGGCCACCACTGCTTTACATCATTCAACTCCACCCTGATACCTCTTCGGACCTGCTGCCTTTATTATGCAGCGCCATAAGGAAACCCCTCCCCTCCTTTTTTTATTCCCCCCCCCAACCTCCAATTAAAAAAAAACAAAAACTAAAGTTAAAGGAGATACCGCGACTTTTTTTTTCTATCTATAATTTAGTTACATCACTGTAGTCGTCTAAATACCACGTGACTCATATATATATTTACCTATTTGTGGGAAAAGACAGTAATAACAAAATATAGCAAAGAGAACTCTACACCTATTGATATAAGGAGATGAGTAAGACAGGGATGCATCCTATCACCAAGCTTGTTCGATCAATACACTGAACAAATCTTTATAATTATCACAGAGAAGCCAGGCTGAAACATTAATGGAAAGATAATTAATAACCTACGATTATGTTGATAATGCTGTACTACTAGCAGAATATCCTAAACATCTACGACAATTACTTAAAGAAATAAACATGATAAGCAAATAATATGGATTAGATATGAATATAAAAAAAGACTAAAACTATGATTCAAAGAATCAAACAAACAAAGATAATACTCTAAACTTAGATCTGGAGACAGTTCAGAGCTACAACAGCCTTGGACATATAACCAGTGATGGAAAATGTAAAACTGAAAGAAACAAAAGAATAGCAATGGCAAAAAAGTAATTTTAATGTCATAAAAATATACTAACATCAAAACAAATAACACAATGGCTAAAATTAAGAATAGCAATAAGTTATTTTCTCAACATTCCTGTATGGTGCAGAAACGTGGACATTAGACACGAAAACAGAACAGAAACCAGAGACATTTGAAATGTGGACATATAGAAGAATAAGATGAACTGGATGAAAAAAAAGAAAACAAACGATGGAGCCTTGAAACAACTAAAAATGAAAAGAGAACTACTAAACAACATAATTCAAATAAGATAAATGAGATTTTTGTTGTTGGGGGGGGGGGCATGTTAAAAGACACAACAGCCAACTAAAAATAATCTTGGAAGGGAAAATACAGGGTAAAAGAGGCAGATGCAGACCAGTAACATGAAAAGGTGGACAAGTCAGCATATGTCAACCTTTACCATCAAAGCAAGAGACAGAACGGAATGACGCTACATGTTAGCCAACCTGCGAAGCGGAGACGGCACTCAATAATGATAAATCAAGCTTTAGTCCCACGAATTTGAACCCTTCGTTCACAATCATAGCTCTTATATACAAGCCAAACATTTTCATAAATTATACCCACATACATCCCTCTACATACTATACATCTGACACTTCTATACTCTCAACACACATCTCTCTACTTACTATACATCTGACACTTCTCTACTCTCTACATACATCTCTCTACTTACTATACATCTGACACTTCTATACTCTCTACATACATCTCTCTACTTACTATACATCTGACACTTCTATACTCTCAACACACATCTCTCTACTTACTATACATCTGACACTTCTCTACTCTCAACACATATCTCTCTACTTACTATACATCTGACACTTCTCTACTCTCAACACACATCTCTCTACTTACTATACATCTGACACTTATCTACTCTCAACACACATCTCTCTACTTACTATACATCTGACACTTCTCTACTCTCAACACACATCTCTCTACTTACTATACATCTGACACTTATCTACTCTCAACAAACATCTCTCTACTTACTATACATCTGACACTTCTCTACTCTCAACACACATCTCTCTACTTACTATACATCTGACACTTCTCTACTCTCAACACACATCTCTCTACATACTATACATCTGACACTTCTCTACTCTCAACACACATCTCTCTACTTACTATACATCTGACACTTCTCTACTCTCAACACACATCTCTCTACTTACTATACATCTGACACTTCTCTACTCTCAACACACATCTCTCTACTTACTATACATCTGGCACTTCTCTACTCTCAACACAAATCTCTCTACTTACTATACATCTGACACTTCTCTACTCTCAACACACATCTCTCTACTTACTATACATCTGACACTTCTCTACTCTCAACACACATCTCTCTACTTACTATACATCTGACCCTTCTCTACTCTAAACACACATTTCTCTACTTACTATACATCTGACACTTCTCTACTCTCAACACACATCTCTCTGCTTACAATACATCTGACACTTCTATACTCTCAACACAAATCTCTCTACTTACTATACATCTGACCCTTCTCTACTCTAAACACACATTTCTCTACTTACTATACATCTGACACTTCTCTACTCTCAACACACATCTCTCTACTTACTATACATCTGACACTTCTCTACTCTCAACACACATCTCTCTACTTACTATACATCTGGCACTTCTCTACTCTCAACACACATCTCTCTACTTACTATACATCTGACACTTCTCTACTCTCAACACACATCTCTCTATTTACTATACATCTGGCACTTCTCTACTCTCAACACACATCTCTCTACTTACTATACATCTGACACTTCTCTACTCTCAACACACATCTCTCTACTTACTATACATCTGACACTTCTATACTCTCTACATACATCTCTCTACTTACTATACATCTGACACTTCTATACTCTCTACACACATCTCTCTGCTTACTATACATCTGACACTTCTATACTCTCAACACACATCTCTCTACTTACTATACATTTTATACTTCTCTACTCTCTACACACATCTCTCTACTTACTATACATCTGTCACTTCTCTACTCTCAACACACATCTCTCTACTTACTATACATTTTATACTTCTCTACTCTCTACACACATCTCTCTACTTACTATACATTTTATACTTCTCCACTCTCTACACACATCTCTCTACTTACTATACATCTGTCACTTCTCTACTCTCAACACACATCTCTCTACTTACTATACATTTTATACTTCTCTACTCTCTACACACATCTCTCTACTTACTATACATCTGACACTCCTACACTCTCTACACACATCCTTCTACTTACTAAACATATGACACTTCTCTACTCTCTACACACATCTCTCTACTTACTATACATCTGACACTTCTTTACTCTCTACATACATCTCTCTACTTACTATACATCTGACACTTCTTTACTCTCTACATACATCTCTCTACTTACTATACATCTGACACTTCTCTACTCTCTACACACATCTCTCTACTTACTATACATCTGGCACTTCTCTACTCTCTACACACATCTCTCTACTTACTATACATATGGCACTTCTCTACTCTCTACATACATCTCTCTACTTACTATACATCTTATACTTCTCTACTCTCTACACACATCTCTCTACTTACTATACATCTGGCACTTCTCTACTCTCTACACACATCTCTCTACTTACTATACATCTGGCACTTCTCTACTCTCTACATACATCTCTCTACTTACTATACATCTTATACTTCTCTACTCTCTACACACATCTCTCTACTTACTATACATCTTATACTTCTCTACTCTCTACACACATCTCTCTACTTACTATACATCTGGCACTTCTCTACTCTCTACACACATCTCTCTACTTACTATACATCTGACACTTCTCTACTCTCAACACACATCTCTCTACTTACTATACATCTGACACTTCTACACTCTCCACACATATATCATCACCCAACAACCCACACACAGACACATATCCCTACAGTCTACACAACTAAATTCTTGCTACAATGCAAATACCAACCCTTCCCCCCCCCTCTCCCAGCCCCAATTCCACTCTGCACGCCCTCGAGGTAGACTCACATTTCGAATATGTTCGCGAGAACAAAATCAATGTATAATTATATGCAGCACACACGTTGTCAGCATTACAAGCTCAATACAAAATAGACAACATTACAAGCTGAGCACGCACGGAAACACGAATCGCAGCAAGCGTGTAGCTAACAATCCGTGATGTTTCATCTCAAACATTATCCATATCATCGTCTACATGGTTCCTATGATTTCTTACGCTTGGGTCACGACAGCCTTGAGAAAAATGTAAGGAAACGTCATAATTCTGCCAGGAGAGCGGTTACCAACTTTATAATAAAAGGGGCTCACTTTGTTGCTGCACTTATTTAAGTGAACCAGATATGTTATAACATCGCCGACTGTACCATCACCATTAAGTACCATGCCTGTTGTTGTAGGTGATCATGTCTCTCTACAACTCTCGATCACGACAGTTATTGTTATTTATGTTGTTGACCTTCTGCCAAGCCATTCTCTTAAGTTGTGTGGTATCTTTACTCTTTGCTTCCCTCACTCTCTTCGTCCCTCATTTTTCCCAGATGTCACAATATATTCCAGCTATTCCCTTCTCACCACATTGCCAAAAAATTATGATTGTTTCTTCCTAATATTGGAAATTAGCTCTTTTTAAATTTTTGTTTCAATTACTTTTGTATAATATAGCCCAATTTATTAGAAACATCGCTCAGTTGTTGAAAACAAACCATCGTTTTTAATTAATATTGTGCTTATATTACTGGTTTAGCCAGACTAATAATTTACTTTAGACGGAGACTGTGAGGTGGTGGCACTGTCATGTGGTGTTTACTGTCATGTGAAGGCATTGTCATCTGGTGGCACTGTCATTTGAAGGCACTGTCATGTGGTGTTACTGTCATCTGGTGGCAATGTCATTTGAAGGCACTGTCATGTGTTGGCACCGTCATGTGGTGGCACTCTCATGTGGTGGCACTCTCGTGTGGTGGCACTGTGATGTGGTGGCACTGTGATGTAGTGGCACTGTCATGTGGTGTCACTTTCATGTGGTGGCACTGTGATGTGGTGTCACTCTCATGTGGTGGCATTGTGATGGTGTGGCACTCTCATGTGGCGGCAATGTGATGTGGCAGCACTGTAATGTGGTTGCACTTTCATGTAGTGGCATTTTCATGTGGTGGCACTGTGATGTGGTGACACTTTAATGTGGTGGCACTGTGATGTGGTGGCACTGTCATGTGGTGTCACTGTCATGTGGTGTCACTTTCATGTGATGTCACTGCCATGTGGTGGCACTGTCATGTGGTGGCACTGCCATGTGGTGTCTATGTCATGTGGTGTCTATGTCATGTGGTGTCACTGTCATGTGGTGGCACTGCCATGTGGTGTCACTGTCATGTGGTGGCACTGCCGTGTGATGGCACTGCCATGTGGTGTCACTGTTATGTGGTGTCACTGCCATGTGGTGTCTCTGCCATGTGGTGTCACTGCCATGTGGTGTCTATGGCATGTGGTGTCTAAGGCATGTGGTGTCTAAGGCATGTGGTGTCACTGTCATGTGGTGTCACTGTAATGTGGTGGCACTGCCATGTGGTGTCACTGTCATGTGGTGGCACTGCCGTGTGATGGCACTGCCGTGTCGTGTCACTGCCATGTGGTGTCACTGTTTTGTGGTGTCACTGCCATGTGGTGTCTCTGCCATGTGGTGTCACTGTCATGTGGTGTCACTGTCATGTGGTGTTACTTTCATGTGGTGTCACTGCCATGTGATGGCACTAGCATGTGATGTCACTGCCATGTGATGGCACTACCATGTGGTGGCACTACCATGTGATGGCACTGCCATGTGGTGTCACTGTCATGTGGTGGCACTACCATGTGATGGCACTGCCATGTGGTGTCACTGTCATGTGGTGGCACTGCCATGTGATGGCACTGCCATGTGATGGCACTGCCATGTGGTGGCACTGCCATGTGATGGCACTGCCATGTGATGGCACTGCCATGTGATGGCACTGTCATGTGGTGGCACTACCATGTGATGGCACTGCCATGTGGTGTCACTGCCATGTGATGGCACTGCCATGTGGTGGCACTGCCATGTGGTGTCACTGTCATGTGGTGGCACTGCCATGTGATGGCACTGTCATGTGGTGGCACTGCCATGTGATGGCACTGCCATGTGGTGTCACTGTCATGTGGTGGCACTGCCATGTAGTGGCAGTCTGTGAAGAAGCAGTGATTTCCTAACCAGGCGATGCGAGTCTCTGTGACTATTTTGGGGCCACAAAAAAAGAAAACTTGAATAACGACATTGCATAAGACAACTTTGACGGCCCCAGCCATGACCGATCAGATCTGATCGAACACCATCTTAATAGATGTTCAATTACAAAATAAGGTTTCATGCATTAAAACTTGACCGCTACAGAGGTGTCTGAGAGCTGTCCGGGAGCTGTTCTAGCAGTAATAATGCTAGTAAGTGATCACCCAGGCCGGACAGCTCAAATGGATGGGGCCAGGAAAAATGAGACACAAACATGTTGAAACCGGATGCACTGGGCTGCATTCCTAATATAACAGTGCAACGTAATTCACAAAATGAAGAAGAATAGTGGCAGCAAAATGCACATACAAAAACAATGTAAAACACGTTACAACTTACAGATTAATGTAACAGGTTTCATTCAATGTATTAATGTAGCTTGTCTCTTATATAATATGTGATGTTTTAATAGAATGTAATCACTTGTTTTGACTATAAATGCTCATGAAAGGTTGATTAACTTTATTATCTCATTGCTCTTCAATCCCATTATCGAAATATGTATTTACACTTACAAGATAAAAATCCAGAACATCATCATCGAGTGCCATCTCCCGCAACGAAGGTTGGCTACCATGGAGCGCCATTCTGCTCTGTCTCTTGCTTTGATGGTGCAGGTTGTCTTAGGCTGACTTGTCCATCCTTTGATGTTACTCGTCCAAGCTAGTCTTGGTCTGCCTCTTTTACCTTGTATTTTCCCCTCCAAGATAACTTTTAGTAGGCTGTTGTGTCTTTTAACATGGCCCAAAAATCGCATTTGTCTTGTTTGAATTGTATTTAGTAGTTGTCTTTTCATTTTCAGTTGTTTTAAGACTTCATCGTTTGTTTTCTTTTCTTTCCATCAAATTCTACCTATTCTTCTATATATCGACATTTCAAAGGCTTCAATTTTCTGTTCTGTTTTCTTGTTTAATGTCCATGTTTCTGCACCATATAGGAATGTGGAGAAGGCATAACATTTTGCTATTCTTAGTTTTAGCCCTGATGTTATTTGTTTTGAGGTTAGTATATTTTTTATGACATTAAAATTCCTTTTTGCCATTCCTATTATTTTGTTTCTTTCAGTTTTACATTTTCCATCACTGGTTATAGTATGGCCAATGTAGTTGTATTTCGGAACTTTCTCCACGTCTATTCCTTCCATTTTGATATCCACTTGCAGGTTTTGAGTATTTTCTTTGTTTATAATCATAGTTTCAGTCTTTTTGATGTTCATATCTTATCCCTATTGTTTGCTTATCATGTTTATTTCATTAAGTAATTGTTGTAGATCTTTAGGATTTTCTGCTAGTAGTACAGTATCGTGGTTAGCGGGGTGAATTTCTGCCCTACCAAAGGAGGAGTAAGACGTCTCCTTTCCTCCGCTAGTCTTCGGGGTACCCTTGGGCAAGGTGGAGCTCCCGTTTAGCCCCCTATCAGGGTTATGTGAAGCCATTGGAGCAGGTGTCAAGCCAAAACAGCATTTCAGAAAATGAAAAATATCTTATGCAACAAATCTATGTCGATAGAAATGAGAAAGAGAGTTCACAGATGCTATATAGAACCAATTCTGACCTATGGGAGCGAATCATGAGCAGTAGACAAACAAATGAAAAGACGATTAGAGGCCACAGAGATGGGATTTCTCAGAAGAATGTTGAATGTTCCCTGGACTGCTAAAAAGACCAATGAGGACATTCTCAAAGAGGCCAACACAAAAAGGGAGCTCCTAAAAAAACAGAAAGAAACAATCAACATTTTTCAGGCACATCATGAAAAGAGGAAAGTTAGAATACTTGGTTACAACTGGCAAAATAAAAGGAAAGAGAGATCGCGGACGACAATGAGAGAAAATACTGGATAGCTTGGTGTCATGGCATGAAAAACAGTCAACAACAGAACTGATACAATGCACTGTAGATAGAAGATTGTGAAAGGCTATGATCGCCTACACCAACCCGTATGGCACATGATGATGATGATGAGTACAGTACCATCAGCATATCTTAGGTTATTGATTATCTTTCAAATAATGTTTAGGCCTGGCATCTCTGTGATGTTTTTAAAGATTTGCTCAGTGTATAGATTGAACAAGCTTGGTGATAGGATGCATCCCTGTCTTACTCCTCTTTTTTATATCAATGGGTGTAGAGTTCTCATTGTTATATTTTATTATTGCTGTTTGCTTCCAGTATAAATTACATATTAGTCGTATGTCATTGTCATCTAGATGTATCTCTTTTAGGCATTCCATAAGTTGTTTGTGGTGTATTCTATCTATCAAAGGCGTTGGTGTAGTCTATGAAGCAGGCATATGTTGGCTTGTTTACATATGTGTAATTTTCGATTAGTGTTCTCATGCAGAATATGGCTTAAATCTAGAACAGTAGAACCTAAATTCTGCACAGTTTCAGCATATACATTCAGAACAACAAAACTGTATTATATATACACAGGTTAACAATTTATATTAGAAATTAAATTGACTGTAAAAGACAAACATTACAGCATATATACATTAAGAAGAGAGCACTAACACGACAATCATAAGACGCATATAAACATTTGTATAATGTACGTTCACAAACTGCAGCTCTAGATATTGTTTGACTTACTTTAACAACAATCGCTCTGTTCTAGGTTCTTCATCCTTCCCGCACCGTGTGACGTCACATAGGGCCTGTAGTGTTTTTCAACACCCATCTCTATTCTGAACGAGAAGTTTAATCTTATCTAATGAGTCTATGCCTGCCAACTTTGCTTCTCTTATAATTGTTCATTTTATTTTCCCTTAAGGGCTTCCTCTTTTTCTGTATCCTGATGTTTCCCATAGAAGAGCATGTTTTGGAAGACGCTTGTTGTCTCTTCACAGCACATGTCCAATATATGTCCATCTTCTTGCATTAATTGTAGATGAGATCTTTGGCTGCATGGTCATTTCTCTTATTTCAATATTACTCTTGAATTCATTCCATTGTACACAGAATATCCTTCTTCGGCATTTGTTTTCGACAGCGTTTAGTTTATTCCCCTGTTACACAAACGATATTATTGGCCGCACAATCCAATAAACAGGCATAGTAAAAGATACAATTCGAAGTTACAGATAATGGGAGCGAGAGAGAGATGGAAAGATGACATAAAGACATGGACACATTTCACAGCTGTTTGTTTCATCACAAAGTGACATTTTAGTCTAATCAAACTTTGCAGCGTTTATGGATGAAGATGTCCTGTGCCTAGTACATTCCACTCATTCTTAAAACTGATATTTGATAGAAGTCATTTCAATTTGTGACATTGAAAGGTGAAAATGTTTGTTCTAGTGAATATATGCGTGTGAATATTATAGTAGAATATTGCTAGTAACAAGGTGATAAATGATTGGTAACTGTGATAGTTTTTGGGCGATGTAAATTAAAATGTTTAAATCACAAGAGTTTTCAAACTTTAAAACATATCTTCTTCTAATCACCATGAATGTGTAAACGAAGAAGCGTGTGTTTTTTAACTCCCCGGAAAGACACAAATGAACTAAAGTATCAATGACAAACAACTGTGGTTTTCACTAGGCCAGACCTAGAAATATGGAAGAAAGTGATACCCAATATCAACTAGTAGTGGCCCAGCAGCCACACAGAAGGTAAACGATAAACGGTAGGCAAAACATCGAGTTGGATTCATCTTCGAGAGTTTACAATTTTCCAGTAGATTTATTCCTGTTAACTTTGCCCGGGAGACGGCCATTTTTTGGCCGAATCTTTTAATTTTCACTTGCCAAGAGCTCTTAAACATGCACTGAATGCACACATGCCCTTCTGCTTCTCACCGTCATCCATGAGGGCTGCACATCGTATCTCGCTGATCATGTAAGAAGATAGAGCCACGAAGAAACCACGGATTCGATTTATGAGCAAGTGGTGGGATTCGAATTCTGTATATTACTGTCTGGAGGCCGACATCTTACCCTTTGACCATTCAACTCATGTTTCTAATTCCAACTCATTGGACTCAAATGTCCGTCCTGCTTACAGCTGAATCAACAGGACTGTGTCACGCTGCAAATGAATCCACGACGGTCGTCTGGAGCTCAGAGAAACGGGCGTGTTAGTTTCACTACTCTCAACGAGCCAAGTTGGAGGGCGAGATTTGATAAATGGACAAGTAATAAAACCAATAAGAAACACTTCAGATACGTCATATATATATATATATATACAGAGAGAGAGAGAGACAGAGACAGGCAGACAAACAGTCAAATATATATATATATATGGACAGGACTATGCTGAGATGAAATGTGTCGGACGAGTGACAGGAAGCAGTCTGGTAGATGAGATCAGAAGGTGGGGAGCTGAGACAAAGGCTGGGAGAGGCACCTGCTATGGAATATTTAAAGAAACAACAGATAAAATGGTTTGGCCACGTGACACGGGAGAAAGATCAAAACACAATACAACGAGCCCTCAATAAACGTTGCGAGAATACCAGACCCAAGGGTCGACCACGAAAAAGATGGGTTGACGGAATACTAGAAGCACTAGGAAACATAACAGCAGCAGAGGCGAACTGAAGAGCAAAAGACCGCAAATTGTATCTCCCCTCGACGCTGAAAGGCAAATGAGGAAGGAAAGAGGAAGAAGATGGATAGGAAAGATAACTAGAGCCACCTAAACCATTAATTGAAGTATTTCATGTCGGCTAACGAGATACGAGGGCGCCAAATTCTCCGATGCCTGACATTCAATGTCAATCCTGGTTCACAACGTGAGAAGATGTCTCGTAAATAACAGGACAGAGGCTGGAAATGAAATGGAATTTCTACACACGAGATAGACAGGCGAAAAGAAAAAATCCTTATTGAAGAGTTTTATCGAAGTATTTATAGAAGAGTTACGCCGCCGTGCAAATGTGTAAAGATGAATGATTTCAAATTCAGGCCCTGTCAAACACATGCAACGATTTCAAACAACCTTGTAACTAAAAAGTTTCAATGGAAAGCCACGGCTACAAATAAATAACTGGACAGGCTAGACAGGAAGATAATTTCCGAAAATTGCAAGCATTTCGTTGACGAAAAAAGAAATTCGGTGAAGGATAACTTGTCATTGCCATGGAGACGCTGTCACCGAATTATTGATAAGGGTCGTTGTCGACAAATCTACGACGAGAGTTTTCAGAATTAATATATTTCTGATTTTTTTTTCTTTTTTTTTTCTAATAAAAATTGACATTGGGTAAAAGCATTTCATTGTTCTTGCTCTTTGTACATCCAAGACGATTATTAGGAAGAAACAATCATCATTTTTTGGCCATGTAATGAGAAGAGAATAGCTGGAATGTATTGTAACAACTGTGAAAATTGAGGGACGAAGAGATAGAGGGAAGCAAAGAGAAAAGATAACAGACATCTTAAGAGAATGGCTTGGCAGAAAGTCAACAACAGAAATGATAAATAACTGTCGAGATCGAAAGTTGTGGAGAGACATGATCAACTACGCAAGCCGGTTTGGTACTTGATGATGATAATACAAAATGATATGTAGTTGTCCCTATTTTCAAAAACACTTTATATATGATGGTGTCCTTTAGTGTCTTGACAGACGGTTGGTATCAAGCAACCTATTTTATAGAGCACTGCTTTATGTTGGATGCTGTTTTGCAGAGCAGCTTCTCTCGTGGATGAATCTGCCAATATTTGATGGACAGATTCGACCGCAGAATGAACACACGTATTGGTTGATGTGTTGTCTAAGTCTCCATCTCCTGCGCCTTTTGTCTTATGAATTTTATATTAATGATGTCTTGAATTAGCTAGATCCTCCCAGTTTCTTCAGAAACACTTTACAAGGTTTACAAACGATACACAAACATTGTTTATATAATGATATAGGCACAATGTTTATAAATGATACAAGTAAAATATTTATAAATTATACAGATAGAGGCAAATAGATGGAAAGTTGGGTGAAACGTTATTCATCACTTTATTCAATAGAACACACTGTTACACCAAAACACCCTTGACGCCATCTAATGTCTCCCATCTATGGAAGAGTTAGACATTGAACCAACTGTAGAAGAACTTAGCAAGGCCATAGATAGATTGGCAACCGGCAAGGCGCCAGGACAAGATGGGCTCCCTACAGATCTGATCAAATTCTGCAAAAGTGCCCTGTTAATCCCCAGCTCGAAGTACTACATGAATGCTGGAAGGAGAAAACCATTCTTCAAGATATGAGAGACTCCGTGATTGTAACTCTACAGAAATAAAGGAGATAGAAGCGACTGCAACAACTACAAAGGCATCTCCATAAAAGTATAAGTAAAGTAGCCCCGTCACGCCAAGTGGCGTATAGGGAATATAGTGTTAATGACCATAAATTTTACAGACCCTTGACACATGATTTTTGGGGTAATGTGGTCGGTATTACGCCCGTGCCGCTTTAATACCCAGAAAAAAATCTGGTAACCATTAAAGGCTGGGTGAACCGGAAGCCATGGGTTGGGATCGAACCCGACCTCTTGTCCTTTGTAGTCTAGTTCACTAACCACTGATTTATCGCGGCTCCCATGCATCTCCATACTCAGCATCATCGGCAAGATCGTCGCTAGAGTCATCTTAGGAAGACTACACAAACTCGCAGAACGCGTACATCCTGGAATCGCAATGCGGCTTCAGATCCGGAAGAGCAGACATGATTTTCTCAATACGCCTTCTTCAAGAAAAATCTAGAAAGCAGAAAAAGCTTTTCTTCATCGCCTTTATCGACCTTACAAAGAATTATTTTGAATGTAAAATTGAAGTTGTGTATTTTATTTCCCGGAAAGACATAGATGAGCAAATCAAGTAAGCATCAGTGATAAACAACTGTGTATGGGCTAACGTGGATTTGAGTCATAAATGATACAGATACACTGCCGTTTGAGATGCAATCGGAAAGATAAGACAGTTCGTTCTCACTTCTAATGTGTCTAAAATCGATACTACGATATGTTAGCATTAATATGAAAACAGCAGATTTGTCATTTGATAATCGTGGCTCATATTTCAAAAGTAATAACTGTAGTATCGATTGATAACAATGATTGACATATCAGAGGTGGAGTCTTTTATCTTGGACCCAGTATGCCAAAGAGTTAGCCCGTTAGCTGCAAGATTTACGTGCTGGCCTCAAACCATCTAGCTTGTTTTATTCCAGCCCTGAAGCTAGACTGTCGACTTATCCATGCCTACAATTGCGCTTCTCAAGTTCCAACAAAACGCTATTCTTTCATGAGATGGATGAACCACTTTATTATTAAGGTTCTCTTGGACATATTTTACGCATGGTTTAGATTCAACAATTTATTTTTTTTCGATACAGTCATCTATAATTCTTTCTGTTCTAGCCACTTTAATATGTTTTCCCCCTTCCCACAGTATTTTGCGAGTCACACACTGTGATCTTTGTTTTCTGTTTACTGTGGCCAGAGATAGGAAATACGTCTGACGTCGATAACAGCGGGATAACAATTAGTGTTATTCTGTTTGATCTTATTACTATTATTACTATTGTCATTGATCTTATTATTATTATTATTATTGTCTTTGATCGTATTACTATTATTATTATTATTATTATTATTATTGACTTTGATCGCATTACTATTATTATTATTGTCTTTGATCGTATTATTATTATTATTATTATTATTATTATTATTATTATTATTATTGTCTTTGATCGTATTACTATTATTATTAGTATTATTATTATTGACTTTGATCGTATTATTATTATTATTATTATTGTCTTTGGTCGTATTACTATTATTATTATTGACTTTGATCGTTTTATTATTATTATTATTATTGTCTTTGGTCGTATTATTATTATTACTATTATTATTATTGACTTTGATCGTATTACTATTATTATTATTGACTTTGATCGTATTACTAATATTATTATTATTGTCTTTGATCGTATTACTATTATTATTATTATTACTATTATTATTATTGTCTTTGATCGTATTACTATTATTATTATTGTCTTTGATCGTATTACTATTATTATTATTATTGTCTTTGATCGTATTACTATTATTATTATTATTATTGTCTTTGATCGTATTACTATTATTATTATTATTATTATTATTATTATTATTATTATTATTGTCTTTGGTCGTATTACTATTATTATTATTATTATTATTATTGTCTTTGATCGTATTACTATTATTATTATTATTATTGTCTTTGATCGTATTACTATTATTATTATTATTATTGTCTTTGATCGTATTACTATTATTATTATTATTATTATTATTACTGACTTTGATCTTATTACTATTATTATTATTATTATTGACTTTGATCTTATTACTATTATTATTATTGACTTTGATCGTATTACTATTATTATTATTGACTTTGATCGTATCACTATTATTATTATTGACTTTGATCGTATTATTATTATTATTACTATTGTCTTTGATCTTATTACTATTATTATTATTGACTTTGATCGTATTACTATTATTATTATTATTGACTTTGATCGTATTACTATTATTATTATTGACTTTGATCGTATTACTATTATTATTAGTGTGTTTGTTGTGTTTGGAAACTTGAGCATTGGGTAATATCTGGTACACAACATTGTGTTGGCCTTCTGACATCTTTTTCATTTTATCTTTCAGACTTTTGTCCTTTGTGAAACTGCTTCCCAAGTTAGTTAAAACTGGACCCCAAATAAAATTATCACCACAGACATTGAAACCAGGTAGGTCAGGTGATCTAGTATGTCTATTCATCGTTTCTGTCTCGGAAGTGTTCGTTTTCATAATGTACGCTTCACAAGCACTGTCGAGTGTCGATGTATCCGCTTCACAAGCACTGTCGAGTGTCGATGTATCCGCTTCACAAGCACTGTCGAGTGTCGATGTATCCGCTTCACAAGCACTGTCGAGTGTCGATGTATACGCTTCACAAGCACTGTCGAGTGTCGATGTATCCGCTTCACAAGCACTGTCGAGTGTCGATGTATACGCTTCACAAGCACTGTCGAGTGTCGATGTATCCGCTTCACAAGCACTGTCGAGTGTCGATGTATACGCTTCACAAGCACTGTCGAGTGTCGATGTATCCGCTTCACAAGCACTGTCGAGTGTCGATGTATACGTTTCACAAGCACTGTCGAGTGTCGATATTCTTGTACTTCAGCTGAGTGAAACATTCAAACATTGTCTACCAACAAGAGCACAATAAAATTTGGTTGTCTAAGGTTTTGAGGATTAGACAAGACTACAGAAACCAACAATAAAAGATACACTACGGGATAGAAATTGTTGAAATGTCGTTTTCTAGAAGGATGTTTAATACCGTGGACAGCGACACAGTTCTATGAGGATATACTAAAAGAGGCAGATGAAGAGATTGTCAAGGCCGCTTGGAATATTTAGCAAGAATAGAGAGAGAGAGAGAGAGACAGAGGGAGAGAAAGAAAAAAATGATGGATGGTTTGACAAGGTGACACAAGAACAGGAAGAATAGAGAGACGGAGAAACAGAGGGAGAGAAAGAAAAGAATGATGGATGGTTTGACAAGGTGACACAAGAACAGGAAGAATAGAGAGACGGAGAAACAGAGGGAGAGAAAGAAAAGAATGATGGATGGTTTGCCAAGGTGACACAAGAACAGGAAGAATAGAGACGGAGAAACAGAGGGAGAAAAAGAAAAAAATGAAGGATGGTTTGACAAGGTGACACAAGAACAGGAAGAATAGAGACGGAGAGACAGAGGAAGAGAAAGAAACAATATGTCACACAAGAACAGATGAACGTTGGAATTGTTACGGGCACCACAAGGTCAAGAGTTATAGAACAACATGATATCCGACACCCTTTATGGACCACAAATGTACAAAGCAAACAAACTTTTCGATTAGATAAGGTTTTTAACTGAGAATAAACACATACAATTGAAGCCACATCTCAAAACAAGAAGTCATAGTATTTCATTTAGCTGCTCCGTACCATTGTATGTGTATTTTATATAATATCTGCAGCCCCACATAGCATTTAATACTTTATATATTTTATATTTGCGCTTATCTCCAGTCAAAATGGTGGTCGCATCGTTTCCTACATTTACCTGACCACACCCGACGCTATATCATCCAATCGTCTTGTATAAGACGAGTTAAATAATGGATTGATTATTGAAACATTGTATATACTGAACTCAAACCAGGAAAAAAGACTAAATGTCTTCCACATGCGATGTCTCCGCAAAATAATGCACATCAAATGGCAAGACAAAAAAACCAACTTAACTGTCCTGCAACGTGCTAAGACCCTAACAATCATGTCGATGCTCAGAAGTCGAAGGCTAAGATGGCTGGGGCATGTCCAACGGATGGAAGAAAAACGCATTCCTAGGCAAATACTATATGGTGAGCTAAAACACGGAAAAAGACAAATCGGCAGACCTAAACTACGATATAGAGATATCTGCAAATCATCTCTGAAAGACTTCTCCATCTGTGAAAACGACTGGCAACATCTGGCAAGTGATCGCACATCATGGAGAGCATGTATAAGGAACGGTATAACAACATTTGAGACTGTGCTAAGACAGGACTTAGAAGAGAAGAGACTCATGAAAAAGGATGGTAAACCCTGTGGATCAGCGAGCCTGACCTGTTCATTATGTGACCGCGTGTGTTTGTCAAACATTGGTAGAATTAGCCACGAGAGAAGCTGTTCGGCAAAAACAATACCTCAAAAAAATACGCAATAGCCTCCCCTGACCGTCTGACAAGACGAAAAGGGCCACATATATATATATATATATATACTGAGTAATACTTGGAACCTCTAGTGCACTGCACAGATTTCGCCCTATGTGATCACAAGAGGCATTATTGCACTAATGGGTAATGTCTGCGTGCAGTCACGATGACTCTACATGCAGGAATAGTTTAATTCTAAAGTTACTCTATTCTCATAGTCTATTTCTAATGTTATTCTATATAACTATTTCCAATGTTATTCTATATAATTATTTCCGATGTTATTCTATATAACTATTTCCAATGTTATTCTATATAACTATTTCCAATGTTATTCTATATAATTATTTCCGATGTTATTCTATATAATTATTTCCTCCTCTCTATTAACAGTTACAATAACGTTCAATAAGGATTAACTGCTTCCCTCTTTGCCCATTATAGTTAACAAGATCTATAAAGAGGATAATCGTCTTGTTTAATAATTATCGTTAAATCAAAGCTCATTCATAGCTTAATCAGTTACCTACCAATGAAATGTGATGGGTGTACAAGCAGAAACTAGGCCCAGTTGAATGATTTCATTGAACTGGGACGAAATAAAGTGAGAGAAGTTAGTGTCACCCGGCAATGCTGTAACTGTTGTGCAGATGCCAGGTAATGCTAAGTGGCTCCATTTTTCTCGTAAATAGCTCGGTGAAAGCTAAATGTTGCGTGCAGAGACGAGTTGTGATGGAAACCAGGTCAATGCGACAATGCTTTCATGATGAACATTTCGTGGACTAGTAACACGAACCCCACGCTACAGAGCGAGCTTCTGATACGAGTGCACACGGACGGACAAGATAGACTAGGTTAATACCTTTATGATCGACAAGCCCCATTCCACCATCGCCTCCCAACAACCATTTTTTGTGTGTGGAAAAATCGAATTTCACCAGTCATTATTTCTGTCAAGGCCTGGCATATAAATGTGTCTGTGTCGTGTGTCGTATAATTCCTCGGGCGTGGAATGCTAACGTGACATTACTACCATCCTGCATAGACCATAATTCTACAGGTATTGTGTATCAAGGTGACAATACTAACATCCTGTCAGTAGTATAGTATGGTGTATCTGGTTAGCATTGAGGCGCTAAATTAACAAAGATATATAGGGAGGCGCGCGGCGCGCCTCTCGCGCGAAATGTACACGAGAATCAAGGGGAGTTAATCGGTCGTGCGGTCGGCGTGACCCCTCGTGCGGCGGGACCCCTCGTGCAGCGGGCGCCGGATCACGCGGGTGCGTGGTGACCTCGAGGCGGATCGCGTGTCGACGGGTGACCTCTTCAGATTAGCTCGAGTGGTTCGGACAGCGTGCTATCGCGTCGGGGGATTATCTCGGTTCGGTGGGACGCTATCGCGCCAGGTAGCCGTTAGAAAATATTTATAGCTATGTAGTTGGGTGTCTGCTTAACGTTGTACCATAAATGAAGCATAAGGGGTGAAACTGTTAGAGATTACTGGTTAGTCTAAGCTGGTAATGTAAATATGTTCTTCGGTGTTAGTGGTTCGCTATCTCTCTCTCTCTCTCTCTCTCTCTCTCTCTCTCTCTCTCGCTATCTTTCTCGCTATCTCTCTCTCTCTCTATATACTATTCCAGCCTAGATTTCCCTCCATTGAAACACTTACTCATTCTCTCCATTTATCCCTATCATCGCGCCTTCCTTTTCTCTCTCGCTTTCTCCCCTATCCTCTCTTAGACTTCTAACCTATCAGTCCACCCTTTAGCTCCCCCGCCCTCCCTCATATTTTTAGCATCCCTCCTATTGTAACACTTGATTATTCTCACCATTAATACATAGCATATCGCCTTCTTTCTCATATGCTTCTCTCTCTCTCTCTCTCTCGCTCTCTCTCTCTCTCTCTCTCAGTTAGAGATTACTGGTTAGTCTAAGCTGGTAGTGTAAATATGTTCCTCGGTGTTAGTGGTTCGCTATCTCTCTCTCTCTCTCGCCCTCTTTCTCTCTCTCTCTCTCTCTACTATTCCAGCCTAGATTTCCCTCCATTGAAACACTTACTCATTCTCTCCATTTATCCCTATCATCGCGCCTTCCTTTTCTCTCTCGCTTTCTCCCCTATCCTCTCTTAGACTTCTAACCTATCAGTCCACCCTTTAGCTCCCCCGCCCTCCCTCATATTTTTAGCATCCCTCCAATTGTAACACTTGATTATTCTCACCATTAATACATAGCATCTCGCCTTCTTTCTCATATGCTTCTCTCTCTCTCTCGCTCTCTCTCTCTCTCTCTCTCTCAGTTAGAGATTACTGGTTAGTCTAAGCTGGTAGTGTAAATATGTTCCTCGGTGTTAGTGGTTCGCTATCTCTCTCTCTCTCTCTCGCCCTCTTTCTCTCTCTCTCTCTCTCTCTCTCTCTCTCTCTCTCTCTCTCTCTCTACTATTCCAGCCTAGATTTCCCTCCATTGAAACACTTACTCATTCTCTCCCTTTATCCCTAGCATCGCGCCTTCCTTCTCTCTCTCTCTCTCTCTCTCGCTTTCTCTCCTATCCTCTCTTAGACTTCTAACCTATCAGTCCACCCTCCGCCTCTCCCTTTAGCTCCCCAACCCTCCCTCATATTTTTAGCGTCCCGCCTATTGTAACACTTGATTATTCTCACCATTAATACATAGCATCTCGCCTTCTTTCTCATACGCTTCTCTCTCTCTCGCTCTCTCTCTCTCTCTCTCTCTCTCTCGCTCTTCTAACCCCTACTAGACTTCTCTCCTACCATTCCACCTTTCTTCTCTCTCTCTCTCTCTCTCTCTCTCTCTCTCTCTTTACATCGCCTAGCGTTCCGCCTTCATTCGTATTTTTACCTTACCACCAGTGTAACACATTAATAACATTGAATATCAATTACAAAAAGACTTGAAATATCTACTTTTTAAAGAACCAATAAGATAAACATATGAAAAACGAAGGAATAATACACTCGACAAGGCTTAACAGACGTACTTTATACACATCACCATTAATACAACTGAAATTCCTTTAATGATAACCTATCACATCGTTATGAGCTAAGAGAAAAACAGAAAAAAAATTCAACTTACACCGTAAAATATTCCACTACAACACAGACCGCTAGACTGAACAGTACTACGAAAATAAACGTCCGTGAATCAAGCGCGCTTATAACACGAAGTCTCACATCCCACTAGTTTAAATATAATCTGGTAAATAAAATTTGGACGATACTATTCCACCCTCGACTAATATCTAAGTTAACCAATCAGAGAAGAAGATTTCTATCGGACACCCATCAACGAAATGACTGACCTCTGGATTAACTAATCGGAGAAGAGGATTACTGTTATCGTGATAACTGACCTCATTTTCAACTTGAAGTGCTGTCGAGTCTGATGCATGGGTTACTTTAAATCGATTCGGCCCCTGATACAATCCACCTAGCGGGTCAATGGTGGGGGAAATAATACAAGCGGCGGGTTACTTGAACGCGTTTTGACCCCTGCTGCAATACCAGGAGTTCCATGACAGTTATAAATAGTTGGATACAACAAGCAGGAAGTTATATTAAGGACAGAAATCTAGCAGGCAATGGCAGAAACCTAAGAGGCAAGGACAGAAAACTAGGGGGGTCGTGGTTCGTGGTTCGGTAAGTCCGTGGTTCGTTAAGTCCGTGGTTCGTGGGGTTGTGGTTCGTGGTTCGTTAGTTGATGGTTCGTTAAGTCCGTGGTTCGTGGGGTTGTGGTTCGTGGTTCGTTAGTTGATGGTTCGTTAAGTCCATGGTTCGTAGGGGTTGTGGTTCGCGGTTCGTGAGTTGATGGTTCGTTAAGTTCGTGGTTTGTTAAGTTCGTTGTTCGTGAGTTTGTGGTTCGTTAGTTGATGGTTCGTTAAGTCCGTGGTTCGTGGGGTTGTGGTTCGTGGTTCGTTAGTTGATGGTTCGTTAAGTCCATGGTTCGTAGGGGTTGTGGTTCGCGGTTCGTGAGTTGAGGGTTCGTTAAGTCCGTGGTTCGTGGGGTTGTGGTTCGTGGTTCGTTAGTTGATGGTTCGTTAAGTCCATGGTTCGTGGGGTTGTGGTTCGCGGTTCGTGAGTTGAGGGTTCGGTAAGTCCGTGGTTCGTGGTTTGTTAAGTTCGTTGTTCGTGAGTTTGTGGTTTATTAAGTTTGTAGTTTGTTAAGTGCGTGGTTCGAGAGGTCGTGGGCAAGGGCAGAAACCTAAGAGGCAAGGGCAGAAACCTAGGAGGCAAGGGCAGAAACCTAAGAGGCAAAGACAGAAACCTAGGAGGCAAGGTCAGAAACCTAGGAGGCAAGGGCAGAAACCTAGGAGGCAAGGTCAGAAACCTAGGAGGCAAGGTCAGAAACCTAGGAGGCAAGGGCAGAAACCTAGGAGGCAAGGGCAGAAACCTAGGAAGCAAAGGCTGAAAAACACTCGTACTGACTAAGGCTTCCAAGGTGTATTTGATTGTCGCCCTATTTTTGTCTGTATAACCTAATATATCACTTTCATTTAATCTATCGATAAACGTTTCAAAGTCATTTCTGTTGTTAACTAACAAGGGTTTGTCTAATCCTGTCGCGTTATTTGAGCTTGTGTGTGAAAGTAACGCAGCCAAATAGAACTGACCTCTGAGGCAATACCGGATGTGTTACTAAAAAAGATTTTGACGTATGATGGCAATTTTATGAGTTTACCCCCTGATCATTTTTTAGGGATACGCCCATGCAATCGGTAAAAATCGTAAATTTTCACTCTAGGCATACCCCAAACTCTATTTTAGACATCCCCATTGCAAAAATTTACATTAAAAACCACTTTTAGGATTTTACCCCCTTATAATTTTTTGAGGGTTACGCCCATGGAATC
This sequence comes from Megaustenia siamemsis, assembly GCA_032433765.1. NCBI lineage: Eukaryota > Metazoa > Mollusca > Gastropoda > Stylommatophora > Ariophantidae > Megaustenia > Megaustenia siamemsis. The sequence goes on along the minus strand of JAVIAB010000041.1, from coordinate 48,094,625 downwards.
GATAAAAAGCGTTAATTTAGCACGCAGGCTTACCTAAAACTTTATTTTAGACATCCCCACACCAAAAATTTACTTAAAAATCACTTTTGAAATTGTTACCCCCTTACCATTTTTTAGGGTTACGCCCATGGAATTGATAAAAATCGTAATTTTAGCACGTAGGCTTACTTAAAACTTTATTTTAGACATCCCTACACCAAAAATTAACTTAAAAATAACTTTTGAAATTGTAACCCCCTTACCATTTTTGAGGGTTACGCCCCTGAAATCGATAAAAATCGTAATTTTAGCACGTAGGCTTACTTAAAACTTTATTTTAGACATCCCTACACCAAAAATTAACTTAAAAATCACTTTTGAAATTGTAACCCCCCTTACCATTTTTGAGGGTTACGCCCATGGAATCGATAAAAATCGTAATTTTAGCACGTAGGCTTACTTAAAACTTTATTTTAGACATCCCTACACCAAAAATTAACTTAAAAATCACTTTTGAAATTGTAACCCCCCTTACCATTTTTGAGGGTTACGCCCCTGAAATCGATAAAAAATTGAAACATAACCTCAAGGCATACCCCAAACATAATATTTGACACCCTACATATCAAATTCCAACAAAAAAACAACAAAAAAATAGTAGTAAGGAGAAGTGTTTTTGAGCCGTGCATACTACGCAGATGTATCGTGCTGCACGAAACCATCTGTGCTGCACGATACTTGCACGAAATGTTCAAATCCGTGCTCAAAACACCTCTCCTTACTACTATTTTTTTGTTGTTTTTTTGTTGGAATTTGATATGTAGGGGTGTCAAATATTATGTTTGGGGTATGCCTTGAGGTTATGTTTCAATTTTTTATCGATTTCAGGGGCGTAACCCTCAAAAATGGTAAGGGGGGTTACAATTTCAAAAGTGATTTTTAAGTTAATTTTTGGTGTAGGGATGTCTAAAATAAAGTTTTAAGTAAGCCTACGTGCTAAAATTACGATTTTTATCGATTCCATGGGCGAAACCCTCAAAAATGGTAAGGGGGGTTACAATTTCAAAAGTGATTTTTAAGTTAATTTTTGGTGTAGGGATGTCTAAAAAAAGTTTTAAGTAAGCCTACGTGCTAAAATTACGATTTTTATCGATTTCAGGGGCGTAACCCTCAAAAATGGTAAGGGGGGTTACAATTTCAAAAGTGATTTTTAAGTTAATTTTTGGTGTAGGGATGTCTAAAATAAAGTTTTAAGTAAGCCTACGTGCTAAAATTACGATTTTTATCAATTCCATGGGCGTAACCCTAAAAATGGTAAGGGGGTAACAATTTCAAAAGTGATTTTTAAGTAAATTTTTGGTGTGGGGATGTCTAAAATAAAGTTTTAGGTAAGCCTGCGTGCTAAATTAACGCTTTTTATCGATTCCATGGGCGTAACCCTCAAAAAATTATAAGGGGGTAAAATCCTAAAAGTGGTTTTTAATGTAAATTTTTGCAATGGGGATGTCTAAAATAGAGTTTGGGGTATGCCTAGAGTGAAAATTTACGATTTTTACCGATTGCATGGGCGTATCCCTAAAAAATGATCAGGGGGTAAACTCATAAAATTGCCATCATACGTCAAAATCTTTTTAGTAACACATCCGGTATTGCCTCAGAGGTCAGTTCTATTTGGCTGCGTTACTTTCACACACAAGCTCAAATAACGCGACAGGATTAGACAAACCCTTGTTAGTTAACAACAGAAATGACTTTGAAACGTTTATCGATAGATTAAATGAAAGTGATATATTAGGTTATACAGACAAAAATAGGGCGACAATCAAATACACCTTGGAAGCCTTAGTCAGTACGAGTGTTTTTCAGCCTTTGCTTCCTAGGTTTCTGCCCTTGCCTCCTAGGTTTCTGCCCTTGCCTCCTAGGTTTCTGACCTTGCCTCCTAGGTTTCTGCCCTTGCCTCCTAGGTTTCTGACCTTGCCTCCTAGGTTTCTGTCTTTGCCTCTTAGGTTTCTGCCCTTGCCTCCTAGGTTTCTGCCCTTGCCTCTTAGGTTTCTGCCCTTGCCCACGACCTCTCGAACCACGCACTTAACAAACTACAAACTTAATAAACCACAAACTCACGAACAACGAACTTAACAAACCACGAACCACGGACTTACCGAACCCTCAACTCACGAACCGCGAACCACAACCCCTACGAACCATGGACTTAACGAACCATCAACTAACGAACCACGAACCACAACCCACGAACCACGGACTTAACGAACCATCAACTAACGAACCAAAAACTCACGAACAACGAACTTAACAAACCACGAACTTAACGAACCATCAACTCACGAACCGCGAACCACAACCCCTACGAACCATGGACTTAACGAACCATCAACTAACGAACCACGAACCACAACCTCACGAACCGCGGACTTAACGAACCATCAACTAACGAACCACGAACCACAACCCCACGAACCACGGACTTAACGAACCACGGACTTACCGAACCACGAACCACGACCCCCCTAGTTTTCTGTCCTTGCCTCTTAGGTTTCTGCCATTGCCTGCTAGATTTCTGTCCTTAATATAACTTCCTGCTTGTTGTATCCAACTATTTATAACTGTCATGGAACTCCTGGTATTGCAGCAGGGGTCAAAACGCGTTCAAGTAACCCGCCGCTTGTATTATTTCCCCCACCATTGACCCGCTAGGTGGATTGTATCAGGGCCGAATCGATTTAAAGTAACCCATGCATCAGACTCGACAGCACTTCAAGTTGAAAATGAGGTCAGTTATCACGATAACAGTAATCCTCTTCTCCGATTAGTTAATCCAGAGGTCAGTCATTTCGTTGATGGGTGTCCGATAGAAATCTTCTTCTCTGATTGGTTAACTTAGATATTAGTCGAGGGTGGAATAGTATCGTCCAAATTTTATTTACCAGATTATATTTAAACTAGTGGGATGTGAGACTTCGTGTTATAAGCGCGCTTGATTCACGGACGTTTATTTTCGTAGTACTGTTCAGTCTAGCGGTCTGTGTTGTAGTGGAATATTTTACGGTGTAAGTTGAATTTTTTTTCTGTTTTTCTCTTAGCTCATAACGATGTGATAGGTTATCATTAAAGGAATTTCAGTTGTATTAATGGTGATGTGTATAAAGTACGTCTGTTAAGCCTTGTCGAGTGTATTATTCCTTCGTTTTTCATATGTTTATCTTATTGGTTCTTTAAAAAGTAGATATTTCAAGTCTTTTTGTAATTGATATTCAATGTTATTAATGTGTTACACTGGTGGTAAGGTAAAAATACGAATGAAGGCGGAACGCTAGGCGATGTAAGAGAGAGAGAGAGAGAGAGAGAGAGAGAGAGAGAGAGGAAGAAAGGTGGAATGGTAGGAGAGAAGTCTAGTAGGGGTTAGAAGAGCGAGAGAGAGAGAGAGAGAGAGAGCGAGAGAGAGAGAAGCGTATGAGAAAGAAGGCGAGATGCTATGTATTAATGGTGAGAATAATCAAGTGTTACAATAGGCGGGACGCTAAAAATATGAGGGAGGGTTGGGGAGCTAAAGGGAGAGGCGGAGGGTGGACTGATAGGTTAGAAGTCTAAGAGAGGATAGGAGAGAAAGCGAGAGAGAGAGAGAGAGAGAGAGAGAAAAGGAAGGCGCGATGATAGGGATAAATGGAGAGAATGAGTAAGTGTTTCAATGGAGGGAAATCTAGGCTGGAATAGTAGAGAGAGAGAGAGAGAGAGAGAGAGAGAAAGAGGGCGAGAGAGAGAGAGAGATAGCGAACCACTAACACCGAGGAACATATTTACACTACCAGCTTAGACTAACCAGTAATCTCTAACTGAGAGAGAGAGAGAGAGAGAGAGAAGCATATGAGAAAGAAGGCGAGATGCTATGTATTAATGGTGAGAATAATCAAGTGTTACAATAGGAGGGATGCTAAAAATATGAGGGAGGGCGGGGGAGCTAAAGGGTGGACTGATAGGTTAGAAGTCTAAGAGAGGATAGGGGAGAAAGCGAGAGAGAAAAGGAAGGCGCGATGATAGGGATAAATGGAGAGAATGAGTAAGTGTTTCAATGGAGGGAAATCTAGGCTGGAATAGTATAGAGAGAGAGAGAGATAGCGAGAGAGATAGCGAGAGAGAGAGAGAGAGAGAGAGAGAGATAGCGAACCACTAACACCGAAGAACATATTTACATTACCAGCTTAGACTAACCAGTAATCTCTAACAGTTTCACCCCTTATGCTTCATTTATGGTACAACGTTAAGCAGACACCCAACTACATAGCTATAAATATTTTCTAACGGCTACCTGGCGCGATAGCGTCCCACCGAACCGAGATAATCCCCCGACGCGATAGCACGCTGTCCGAACCACTCGAGCTAATCTGAAGGGGTCACCCGTCGACACGCGATCCGCCTCGAGGTCACCACGCACCCGCGTGATCCGGCGCCCGCTGCACGAGGGGTCCCGCCGCACGAGGGGTCACGCCGACCGCACGACCGATTAACTCCCCTTGATTCTCGTGTACATTTCGCGCGAGAGGCGCGCCGCGCGCCTCCCTATATATCTTTGTTAATTTAGCGCCTCAATGCTAACCAGATACACCATACTATACTACTCCTGTCTTACCAACACCACATAGCTGGGAACAGCGAAAGGCAGAAAACGGAGGAGAACAAGAGACTGATGATGTCAAAGACGGGATAAAGAAACTATTCGATTATCTCAGAAAATGTGACTGATGATGTCAAAGATTGGATAGAGAAACTATTCGATTATCTCAGAAAATGTGACTGATGATGTCAAAGATTGGATAGAGAAACTATTCGATTATCTCAGAAAATGTGACTGATGATGTCAAAGACGGGATAAAGAAACTATTCGATTATCTCAGAAAATGTGACTGATGATGTCAAAGATTGGATAGAGAAACTATTCGATTATCTCAGAAAATGTGACTGATGATGTCAAAGATTGGATAGAGAAACTATTCGATTATCTCAGAAAATGTGACTGATGATGTCAAAGACGGGATAAAGAAACTATTCGATTATCTCAGAAAATGTGACTGATGATGTCAAAGATTGGATAGAGAAACTATTCGATTATCTCAGAAAATGTGACTGATGATGTCAAAGATTGGATAGAGAAACTATTCGATTATCTCAGAAAATGTGACTGATGATGTCAAAGATTGGATAGAGAAACTATTCGATTATCTCAGAAAATGTGACTGATGATGTATAAGACTGGATAGAGAAATTATTCGATCAATCTCAGAAAATGTGACTGATGATGTCAAAGCCTGGATAGATAAACTATTCGATCAATTTTAGAAAATGTGAGTGATGATGTCAAAGATTGGATAGATAAACTATTCGATCAATTTTAGAAAATGTGAGTGATGATGTCAAAGACTGGATAGGTAAACTATTCGATCAATCTTAGAAAATGTGAGTGATGATGTCAAAGACTGGATAGATAAACTATTCGATCAATCTTAGAAAATGTGAGTGATGATGTCAAAGATTGGATAGAGAAACTATTCGATCAATTTTAGAAAATGTGACTGATGATGTCAAAGATTGGATAGATAAACTATTCGATCAATTTTAGAAAATGTGAGTGATGATGTCAAAGACTGGATAGAGAAACTATTCGATCAATCTTAGAAAATGTGAGTGATGATGTCAAAGATTGGATAGAGAAACTATTCGATCAATCTTAGAAAATGTGACTGATGATGTATAAGACTGGATAGAGAAACTATTCGATCAATCTTAGAAAATGTGAGTGATGATGTCAGAGATTGGATAGAGAAACTATTCGATCAATCTTAGAAAATACACAACTGAAAAGAATAGACAAAGGTGGTCAACAACCTACAGTGTCGGTGCTCTGGGGATTTCTAAAGGGTCAAGAGGAATGGAGAGAAACTGCACCACTGAAAATTATTGGGAAGATCCTTTATTTTCTCCTCCGACCTTCTTGAACAATACGAGACAGGTACCTAACTGTATTTACCTGAAAGTTTGAATGGCGAGTGCCCGGTTTAGAATAACCACTGAAACAATAACTATTAAGATGTGTTGCCACTACAACAACATTTCTCATTGCAATGATTTATTCACCGTTCTCGTCGATACTAAAAAGAGTACTAAAAGGGTACAAACGTGGTATGTCGCCGTTGACAGAAAGCTGCGATGGCTATCATAGCTTTCTGCAATGTTGCTAAATCGCGTTTAAGAAATCGTTGACATCAAATCGCTGAGCACTTCACATTAATAAAGCTAATTAACAAAGCTATTTCACATTTATTCATGACCCTTATGACATTTGTTTTTTACGACAAACAAAGCTGTCAAAGCTGATACCGCAACCTCTGAGTCAATATTTTCCAACTGCATGCAACTAATGGCTATTTAGAAAAGAATATGAACATAATGAGAGACGACAAACAATTAAAACAAGTGGATTAAATATCTAGGAAGTCTAGTTACAAACGACAATTTACATGCAGCAGTAATAGACTCAAGACGCAACAAAACTTGTCCAATTATCGGACGACTATCACCACTTTTGTCCAACAAAGAAATAACTCTAGAGGAAAAACGGGCACTCTTACAACACAATAATTACCCAAACGGTGTTTTCTACCAATGCCAGATCTGGACTCGACTCAAGAACAATTAGAAAAATAACCACTACTGAGATGAAAGGTGTTATACAAATGATAGGAAACAGCCTGAGAGATAAGGTCAGACATGAAGAACTGAGAAAAAAGCTAGCAATCATTTCTGTGATAGAATACATTTTAAAAAATTAAAGATACAATGGTTTGGCCACATGATAAGGCAAAAGGACCAAAACACAACACAACGAGCCTTTAATAACCGGTGGGAGAACACCAGACTCAATGGCCGACCACGAAAACGATGGACCGGTGGAATATTGCAAACATTAAGAAACATAACAGCAACAGAGACCACCAAGAGAGTAAAACACCGCAAATTATATCTCTCCTCGGCGCTGAAAGGCAAATGAAGAAGGAAAGTATAAGAAGAAGAATTGCTAATTAATACGCAGGAGATAAGCACAAATTAAAAAAAAAAAAATACAACATATCAAATACTAAACGTGGCCGCAAACTCTACGTAAATCAAGGCCACCGTTTTATTCCCGCCATTTTTTAGATCTGAGTTGTGTTTTCTCGCTTGCACGTATGGATATAATTTGTATAGTGTGTTTGTTATATCTGATGAAGGCCTTTGCTGAAACGTTGTAGTTTATCTTGTCTTTCTATTATTTGAGCTGTTCAATATCATTTTACGTTTATGTTATACTAATTAATGCGCAATATGCTGCTTGTATCATGATTACCCCCATCAGCATAATTGTAATGTGGTGAACACTACGTCAGTGCTGTTTGTATCATGATTACTCCATCAGCATAATTGTAATGTGGTGAACACTACGTCAGTGCTGTTTGTATCATGATTACTCCATCAGCATATTTGTAATGTGGTGAACACTACGACAGTGCTGCTTGTATCATGATTACTCCATCAGCATAATTGTAATGTGGTGAACACTACGACAGTGCTGTTTGTTATTTTCCCAAAAATCCTGTACTTTAGGCTGGGTAAAACTATCAGAGGAACTGTAAAAGATGTGAGAAGTAGAGGAAAACTGAGAGAGAAATTGGAAGATAACAAGAGGATTTGCAAAGTCTTAAAGAAGGACTAAAGATAGAGAAGTTTGATTGAGTGTGTCAGTGGTGTCCCAACGATCCTAGGGTTATAGGAAGAAGAGGAAGATTAAGAAAAGAAAGATATAAGCCGTCGATCGGGTCCGAACCTGTCTTCTTGTCCCAAATAGACATGTTAACTAAGCACTGCTGCACCACATGAAAGACAGTGAGAAACAGAACATACAACACTAAGTAAAAGGAGTTGTGCTGATTGACCATTGTTCGCCTATCATAGTTCATCGTGACGATGATGCACGTGACGACTGCGCAGTTATTAATTCATGTTGACATGTTGAACAGTGTGGAGGGTAGCGAGGTGGTTTGCAAGCTGGAAATGATTAGGCTGAGTTAAATAAATTGTCGAGCCGACATCATCAACTTAGAGAGAGAGAGAGAGAGAGAGAGAACAAACGAAAGAAGGAATGAAAAAAAACAAAGATAGAGAATCATTAAATACAAGATATTTATTATATGAAACTAAAATACAAGAGAGAAAATTAGAGAATCGCTGCTGAGTGGCATGAGGTTTACTGATGCACTAAATCGTTCCCTACCATCTTGATCCTGTGCACACGACTCCAGTTCCTTATGATTATCAACATTTCTACATGCTCTGTAAGTGTATCCAGGTTTCCTATGTTTATATCAATCCATATATTCCCACTTCTGTTCGTCAATTCCCGTTTATCTACCTTCTTATATTTATAAACACCAGTTAATGCTCTTTCTGTTTATCTACCTTCTTATACTTATAAACACCAGTTAATGCTCTTTCCGTTTATCTACATTTTTTCACATTCCTTGTCCTTATCAACTTTACCCACTTCGTCTACATTTATCAACATCTCTCCACTTACACACTATTTATATACACCTCCACACTTTGAGTAGATGTATCCACCTACTTCTCTTACAACTTTCTTATATTTATTCATTTTTCTACATCTTTTTCGTATTTATTCATTTTCTCCATCTTTATTATATTTATTCATTTTTCTACATCTTTCTTATATTTATTCATTTTTCCACATCTTCCTTATATTTATTCATTTTTCCACATCTTCCTTATATTTATTCATTTTTCCACATCTTCCTTATATTTATTCATTTTTCCACATCTTTTTTGTATTTATTCATTTTTCTCCATCTTTTTTTGTATTTATTCATTTCCTCCCTCTACCTTATAATTATTCATTTTACTCCATCGTTTTTTTTTATATTTATCTAAACTCACTTAATTCGTTATGCCTATAAACATCTTCCTCTCTTTCTCTTTACTTAAATAAATCCGATTTACTTTCCTTACATGTTTGCCCATCTCACCCACCGTCCTCATTGTAATCCATATCTCCTCTAACTGCAGGATTACGTGTACTCTTGTAAAGTAAAGTAAAGTAAAGTACCCCGTCACGCCAAGTGGCGTATAGGGAAATATGGTGTTAGTGACCCTATATTTTACAAACCTTCAGCACATGATTTTTGGGGTAATGTGGTCAGTATTACGCACATGCTGCTTTACTTTCCCAGAAAAAAATCCGGTACCCATTTAAGGCTGGGTGAACCCGGAAGCCGTCGGTTGGGATCGAACCCTACCCCTTGTCCGTGGTAGTCCAGTTCACTAACCACTGAGCTATCGCGGCTCCCGTGTACTCTTGTACATGCCCATATCTTCTTCAATTCCCTTATCCTTATATATCTTCTGCATTACTATCCACATAACTCCTCCACATTACTTGTATTTATCAATATCTCATGCAATTTCAGAATGCTTATTCCCATCTTATCCACCTTCCGTATTATTATCCACATCTCCATCTTTCTAGTATGTAACCATATCAGCTTCATCTTTCTAGTATGTATCCCTATCTCCTCCAATCTCCTTATGCTTCTCTAGATCTCAGCTTCCTTATAATCATCCACATTTTTCCCACCTTTCTTATGCCTTATTCACATCTCTTCCACATTCCTTCTAATTATCCACATTTCTTCCCCTTCCTCTGGATTATCTACCTTTCCTCAACCTTCTTTATTATAATCCACTTCCCTGATTATTATCCACATTTCTCTCACCTCCCTTATAATTATCCATATCTCCACCAATTTCTTTATACTTCTCTAAATCTCCCACTTCCTTATAGCCATCCACATTATTTCCACCTTTCGTATGCTTTATCCACATCTCTCCCATCTCCCTTATAATTATCCGCATTTCTTCACCTTCCTCTTGATTATCCACTTTCCTTCTAACTTCATTATTATTATTATTCACATCCCCCACTTTCTTATACGTATCCACCATTCCAACACCTTCCTTATATATACTCACAGACCCACCTTCCTTATATATATACTCACAGACCCACCTTCCTTATATATATATATATATATATATATATATATACTCACAGACCCACATTCCTTATATATATATACTCACAGACCCACCTTCCTTATATATATACTCACAGACCCACCTTCCTTATATATACTCACAGACCCACCTTCCTTATATATATATATACTCACAGACCCACCTTCCTTATATATACTCACAGACCCACCTTCCTTATATATACTCACAGACCCACCTTCCTTATATATATACTCACAGACCCACATTCATTTTATATATATATATATACTCACAAACCCACCTTCCTTATATATATACTCACAGACCCACCTTCCTTATATATACTCACAGACCCACCTTCCTTATATATATACTCACATACCCACCTTCCTTATATATACTCACAGACCCACCTTCCTTATATATACTCACAGACCCACCTTCCTAATATATATACTCACAGACCCACCTTCCTTATATATATACTCACAGACCCACCTTCCTTATATATATACTCACAGACCCACCTTCCATATATATATACTCACAGACCCACCTTCCTTATATATATACTCACAGACCCACCTTCCTTATATATATACTCACAGACCCACCTTCCTTATATATATACTCACAGACCCACCTTCCTTATATATACTCACAGACCCACCTTCCTTATATATATACTCACAGACCCACCTTCCTTATATATATTCACAGACCCGCCTTCCGTGTATTTATCCACAGTCTGGCAAGGCGCTAACTTCGTGACAAGTCCATGCGCGAGGTCTCTCCAATAAAACAAATATGCCAAATATTTACGCGTTCCCCCCGCCATTTGAGTTCAACAAGAAACTTCAATTCCACCGCTTGCCTGGCTGGTCTGCTCTCAGACCATCAATAAATACAACACTCCGAAGATTGCAATCAATATTCGTTTCAATACTGAGCGGTGCTTCTAACCTCTCTTGCAATTTTTCAACAGTTTCATTCAGCCAAGATAGTTGGTTGATTGCCTATTGATTTACTAGAATGTAGGACATTGATTTGCTGGTTGAACGGCTGAAACTGAAATTTGTTAATGCAGATCCTTTACCATTGTTATACAGAGTTTTTATTTATTATTTTTTTTAAAGGAATTTAACGGTCTCGAAATAAATATTTTATCATTATCATTATCATCATCATCATCCTGAGCCATATCGGTTGGCGCAGACGATCATGTCCTTCCACAAAACCTATCCACAGCGATCCTACCAATTCTCTTGTTGACTTTTTACCTTCCGACGACACCCACACCCAGATTTTTAGTATCTTCTCTCTCTCTATCTCTCTCTCTCTCTCTCTCTCTCTGTCGTCTGCGAATCTCTCTTAACTTGCTTTTGCCAAGTATTCCAACTTTCATCTTCTCATAATTTGTCGGAAAATGTCGATTGTGTCTTTCTGAAATTTTTCATGAATTTTCTTTTGTGTTAGCCTCTTTGAGAATTTGGTCTATAAAGAATGTGGGTACTAAAACCACATTCCCTATACGTCACGTGCCCGTGAAGGTGTACTTGACTATTATTTTTAACTTCCGTCCGCCCACCCATGTATCGTACACTCCAATAAAGTCTGGTGACAGATTTACAAAAAATGAACTAAATAAAATCATGACGTTTCGGCCTACATGCGGCCTCCTTCAGAAAACACGAACACAGAAACGCGGAACGAAATTAACATAATAATGAACAACATCGCAATAACAACATCAAGAGAGATAAAAAAAAACAAAGGAAGAAAGAAGGAAAGAAGAGCATCCGGTGGTGGAATGACACATTCAGAGAAACACACACACAAATTATAAAATGATTGCAAGGAGAAGAAGAACCAGGAAGGTATGAAAAATGTGCCTAAAGAAATGTCAACATTTTGATGAAGATAGAAAATTAAAATACTTGGACATAGTTCGGTCACAGTATGAGCACGGGCTATAAGACAGCCACGAGGGACTTCTACAGAGCAGTAAAATCAATGAGGACATGGACAGAAAACTTTTACGTAAATGCACTCATAAGCGATAAAGAAATACAGCCATTATTAAACAATCAAGAGTGCTACAGAAATCGAAAAAAAAATAATTTGAACGCCTAATGAGCTTAGCTCCAGATAATAATAAAGCAACAAAAACTACGCAAAAATGCAGACAAAGAAAGAGCCTACCTAACTCAAGAAGCGAAGTCATAAAACATGAACCAAGAAATAAAGCACCATGAATAGACAACATACCGTTAGTAACAATAGTAACAACATGGAAAACAGATTTACACGGCTACACAGAACAGTCAATGCAACAAGAGAACAATAATTGAAAGCTCCAATAGACTGGAAAAAGGCCGTCATTGTACCAATAAGAAAAAATAAAGATAGAAATACTGCGATCAACATAAAAGTGTCGTCCTACTCTGTAATGTAGGATAGTTATACGGAAAAATTATAGAGAAAGGACTAGGACTAATTATATAGATGTATAGATCAACGACTCCCAAATGACATCGAAAAAAAATAGAGGATGTACTCATGGTACGATAATGTACATCTACACACAAAAATGATACGTTTTGAACGGAATTGCTAAACTACTCTTAAAACATTCAGCTGTTAATAAAAAAAAAAAATCTGCACGTAGCTTTAATAGACCAAGAAAAAACATTCAGCAGAGTAAAGAAAGAAGAATAAAGGGACAACTATGATATAACAACATATGAAATCATCGCTCAACTAATCATCATCATCATCATCGAGTGCCATCTCTGCAACGAAGGTTGGCTACCATGGAGCGCCTTTCTGTTCTGTCTCTTGCTTTGATGGTGCAGGTTGTCATAGGATGATTTGTCCTTCTTTTGATGTTACTCGTCCATGTTAGTCATGGTCTGCCTCTGCCTCTTTGACCTTGTATTTTCCCCTCCAGGATTACTTTTAGTAGGCTGTTGCCCAAACAATATGTATATATAAATCTGCACTACATCAACACAATCTGTTCAATCCTCATTCGCTTCACATTTATATGTGCATAAGTGGTTGTGTAAAATAAAGGCATGTCAATGAACATACATAAATGTACTCTTTAATCACACCTCAAACCCACCAAAAAAATAATAATAAATAAATAAAATAACCTGATTAAGAAGAGATCATATTACGTTGTAATTCTGGACTTTTCTTTAAAACAAAGGGCAAGTAAGCGCTGAAATAAAATAAGAGACCAATGGTTATGTCCCATTTTCTAAAAAAAATATTTATTTGACCCAGCTGTTTAATGCGCCGTTATTTTATAGAATTTATAATTTCGCAATCTTCTATATATATCAAGACAACTTTTTCTGTGACCTGACTTACTAAAATACCTTTATTTGTCTAGAGAGAAAATCTTTGTTATTTTTTAAGTGTAGTATATTATGATATAACTAGCGATGCAAAAAGAGTATCAGATAATCATGAAAATGTAATTGCTGGCAGTATTGGCTATATTACCTCTGATGTGAAAATGTTGCAAGATTAGTTTAATACGGCGATGTAAAGAAATAGGTAAAGAGTTGACATTTTAAGCTTGTTATATGGGCCGGCCTCTCTCTCTCCTCCTCTCTCTCTCTCTCTCTCTCTCTCTCTCTCTCTCTCTCTCTCTCTCTCTCTCACCAAGTCAATAATTTAGAAGATAAAATTGATTTCAATGTAATAGAAACATTTCTCTCCGCACAATAAAGAGTCGATGAATTTATAATACGAGACAGGAGATGGAAATAGAATAAGAGTATTATTTAAAATAATACGATTTTTAAAAATGATAAAAGGTAACGAGAAAGCATATAAAGACAGTCAGAGGCACAGTTAATGGATGTAGCTGACCAAAACAAACAAACAAAAACTGAAGATTTTTTTTTTTAATAGACTTTGCTATCACTAAAATAAAGGGTTGTGTAGAGTTTACAGGGGAGTCGACAGTAGCGTAGTAGTTAGCGCTTTCACTTGGCGTTAAAGAGAAAACTGGTTCAATGCCAGAACGACGATCTTGAGTTGGCCCATCCCAAAGAAAGAATGGGTACTTGGTTCACTGAGATTGTAGAGGTAACAAGAGAGAGGAAGAAAGTTACTCTCCCCATCCAGCCATTGAATGTCTATGTGGTCTAGTACGGTTATGTTGGACTTTTCATGACATCTGACGATGTACGGAAGACACTTCACAGTTTGTATACATCACAAGGAGAAATGATAATCTATAATACAAATGGTATGGCTAAAGCTTTACCTAATAAATGGACAACACAAATCTAAACGACGTTTCGGCTCAATATGCCTTCAGTAGGAACAAAAAACAACACACACACACACAGAGATATGGAAAATGGTTTGTTCCTGCTGAAGGCCTATTGAGCCGAAACGTCGTTAAGTATTGTGTCGTCCATTTATTACGTAAAGCTTTAACCATACCATTTTTTTTTCATTTCTCCTTTACAATAAGCTTCACTGCAGCTTTGCATTTATATGTATTTATATCAATTTAGATGTATTTATATGTATTTATATTAATTTAGATGTATTCATATGTATTTATATCAATTTAGATTTATTTATATGTATTTATATCAATTTAGATGTATTTATATGTATTTATATCAATTTAGATGTATTTATATGTATTTATATTAATTTATATGTATTTCATTGCCTTGACCCATTTTATACACCACATTTGCGTATACTCGCCTTCTGTCATACACCTTCCATTTATTGAAAATATATATGCTGATAAATATCTATTTGTCCAATTTGATAGAAATACTAGCCTCACCACAAAGCTCTATACAATGAAGGCATGGTAACAGATGTAATGGTTTTATTCTGACCCGGAGCACACGCTTCAGAAATCCGAACAAAATATGGCTCCTTCGTATTATTTCGAGATGCACATCGAGTCGTCGCATATTCTTTTCGATCCGACGTGAATTCATCAGGATTTAAGATTGGATTTACCTTCCCTCTTTGATCCATGCTCACTTAAATAAAAGGATTCATTACATGCGAGAAAAAATAACAACCAGAACGTCCACAGAGCGACATCGTTTTCCCGTTAATCGCTTGTTCAGAGATTTTCTTAGATTAAAATTGAGCGGCCTGACGTTATAATGACCACCTTACTTACAAATGTGTAATCAAGAACAGTTATTTCATTAGTAAGCAAAACTAACCAAACTGCACTCTCGATAGACATAAAGATGCTCCATACCTTTAAGTAAACTGCTATGACTTGCAATGTGCTCATTCCAGTAGCTAGACATGTACACACCACTTAGATAATATTTCGGCTCCAAATTCATTGTGGAACAGTGTCGATGATCTTAAATTAAGGTCAATTAAATAATAAAGTTTGTTTTGTGTAGCAATGAAGGGAGGGATTTGTTTGGCTTTAAAGAAAAAAGACATGCAGGGTAGGAATTGGAATGACAATATTTAGTCTCGACTTCTATCAAACACAAACAGCAACGAGACACAGAGAATACATTTATAAGAGGATAGTTGTGACAGTTGACGGGGCTACAAGGGGAGACAGAGAATACATTTATAAGAGGATAGTTGTGACAGTTGACGGGGCTACAAGGGGAGACAGAGAATACATTCATAAGAGGATAGTTGCGACAGTTGACGGGGCTACAACGGGAGACAGAGAATACATTCATAAGAGGATAGTTGTGACAGTTGACGGGGCTACAGCGGGAGACAGAGAATACATTTATAAGAGGATAGTTGCGACAGTTGACGGGGCTACAACGGAAGACAGAGAATACATTCATAAGAGGATAGTTGCGACAGTTGACGGGGCTACAACGGGAGACAGAGAATACATTTATAAGAGGATAGTTGTGACAGTTGACGGGGCTACAACGGGAGACAGAGAATACATTCATAAGAGGATAGTTGTGACAGTTGACGGGCTACAACGGGAGACAGAGAATACATTCATAAGAGGATAGTTGTGACAGTTGACGGGGCTACAACGGGAGACAGAGAATACATTTACAAGAGGATAGTTGTGACAGTTGACGGGGCTACAACGGGAGACAGAGAATACATTTAAAAGATGATATTTGTGACAAATGATGGGGCTACAACGAATCATTAGATACGGGATCGGTGCTCCTTGGGCAGACAAATGAGACGGTTAGAGACTCGAGAGAGTACGACTAAAAAATATCTTAAAATATAATTACGGTCATTTAGAGTTGTATCTAACAACTGATAAATGGTTATACCAAAAAGATTAATAAAAGGATAGTGATAGACATACAGAGGGAGAGAGAGAGAGAGAGAGAAAAGGGTGATCGGGTATCTGCTTAAGACAACGAGTGGGGTTATAGTATCATACAAACCGACACAAGGTACTAAACAAACATATTGCAATAAACAAACATAGACAGACATAAATGTACAATACGTTGACAGTATCAAACAGACACATCGAAGGGCATTTTTACATAAAAAAATATATTAAATAAAGAGACATATAGATAGAGCTACATCTACAATACGACAGCGGGTTGACAGTATCAATTAAACAAATGGGCAGAAATTATTAGAGGAATATATTGCATTGCCAATTAGACAGATATACATATGCTAAGAAGAGTAGAGTGACAGTATAGGGAGACAAGACACACGAGAGCAAGAGCGTATAGAAAGAAACACAGACACTACTCACATTGCGGGCTGCGTTATCCGACTGATGAGTGCTCCTATCACAGAAGGCCTGCGGTCAGAGTCCGCAGCAATGTCGAAAGACTTCCGCCGAGGTAAACTCTCTGCATGTCCAACTTTCAGCAGGGTACCATCTGTGGACGAGGAAAAGACACCCGTTCATAACACTAGGGCAACAACAACAGCAGTGGTGATGGGTGTATGTTGAGTAATACTCTTGGAGAGAGGCGTCAAACAAGTTCATGACACTGGGACAACAAAAGCAGCAGTAATAGTGGTGGTGATGAGGGGTGTATGTTGAGTAATACTCTTGGAGAGAGGCGTCAAACAAGTTCATGACACTGGGACAACAAAAGCAGCAGTAATAGTGGTGGTGATGAGGGGTGTATGTTGAGTAATACTCTTGGAGAGAGGCGTCAAACAAGTTCATGACACTGGGACAACAAAAGCAGCAGTAATAGTGGTGGTGATGAGGGGTGTATGTTGAGTAATACTCTTGGAGAGAGGCGTCAAACAAGTTCATGACACTGGGACAACAAAAGCAGCAGTAATAGTGGTGGTGATGAGGGGTGTATGTTGAGTAATACTCTTGGAGAGAGGTGTCAAACTAGTTCATGACACTGGGACAACAACAACAGTGAATCAATTCAGAGGAAGAGGTATGTTTGCAGCGCCTTACCACGAAAAGCCAAACGCTAGGGAACACTGCCACTCAGCAAACTAAAAAATTGTCTTTTCGCGAAGGCTATCCCATTACTATAGCATAAGGCTGCGATCACAGCTCGGAAATATTTTTCCTGTTAAGACAACAACTGACAACAACAGCAGCGGCAGTAGTGGTGATGGTGGTGATGATGGGTGTATATTGAGTAATGCTCTTGGAGAGAGGTGTCAAACAAGTTCATGACACTGGGACAACAACAACAGCAGAGGCAGTAGTGGTGGTGATGAGGGGTGTATGTTGAGTAATACAATTGGATAGAGGTGTCAAACTAGTTCATGACACTGGGACAACAACAGCAGCAGCAGCACCAGCAGTAGTGGTGGTGGTGGTGGTGATGAGGGGTGTATGTTGGGTAATACTCTTGGAGAGAGATGTCAATACTAGTTCATGACACTGGGACAACAACAGCAGCGGCAGTAGTAGTGGTGATGATGGGTGTATGTTGAGTAATGCTCTTGGAGAGAGGTGTCAAACAAGTTCATGACACTGGGACAACAACAGCAGCAGCAGCAGTAGTGGTGGTGGCTATGGGTGTATGTTGAGTAATACTCTTGGAGAGAGGTGTCAAACTAGTTCATGACAATGGGACAACAACAGCAGCGGCAGTAGTGGTGGTGGTGGTGATGATGATGGGTGTATGTTGAGTAATACTCTTGGAGAGAGGTGTCAAACTAGTTCATGACACTGGGACAACAACAGCAGCGGCAGTAGTAGTGGTGATGATGGGTGTATGTTGAGTAATGCTCTTGAAGGGAGGTGTCAAACTAGTTCATGACACTGGGACAACAACAGCAGCAGCAGTAGTAGTGGTGATGATGAGTGTATGTTAGGTAATACTCTTGGAGAGAGGTGTCAAACAAGTTCATGACACTGGGACAACAACAGCAGCAGCAGCAGTAGTGGTGGTGGCTATGGTGTATGTTGAGTAATACTCTTGGAGAGAGGTGTCAAACAAGTTCATGACACTGGAGCAACAACAGCAGCAGCAGCAGTAGTGGTGGTTATGGGTGTATGTTGAGTAATACTCTTGGAGAGAGGTGTCAAACTAGTTCATGACAATGGGACAACAACAGCAGCAGCAGTAGTAGTGGTGATGATGATGGGTGTATGTTGAGTAATACTCTTGGAGAGAGGTGTCAAACTAGTTCATGACACTGGGACAACAACAGCAGCAGCAGTAGTGGTGGTGGTGGTTATGATGATGGGTGTATGTTGAGTAATGCTCTTGGAGAGAGGTGTCAAACTAGTTCATGACACTGGGACAACAACAGCAGCAGCAGTAGTAGTGGTGATGATGGGTGTATGTTGAGTAATACTCTTGGAGAGAGGTGTCAAACTAGTTCATGACAATGGCACAACAGCAGCAGCAGCAGCAATAGTAGTAGTGGTGATGATGGGTGTATGTTGAGTAATGCTCTTGGAGAGAGGTGTCAAACTAGTTCATGACACTGGGACAACAACAGCAGCAGCAGTAGTAGTGGTGATGATGGGTGTATGTTAGGTAATACTCTTGGAGAGCGGTGTCAAACTAGTTCATGACACTGGGACGACAACAGCAGCAGCGGCAGTAATGGTGGTGGTGGTGATGAAGGATGTATGTTCTGAGTAGCACTCTTGGAGAGATGTGTTAAAACAAGTTCAGACAGCGATTCCCAAAGTACTGCAAGAGGTGCAACACTGAGGGTATTGTCTTGTGCCTACTCAGTGGTTAGAAATCATAAAATGATAACACCCAAGTCGGCTGTTTGTTTTGTAGTAAGCAAACGTGCTTCTACATCATCATGAGGTGTCGTTGGCTTAGGCGATCGTCTCTCCCCACATCACTCGGTCCTTCATGCATGCCATAATTTCAGTCGGTGATCTTTTATTATGTTATTTCGATAAACTGTTCAATATTTTACTCTCTTGGGTTTTATCTTCTTTTGTTTCCATTTATTATGCCTGTCGTTATAGTATATATCATCAATGTCTACTTCTATTCGCATGAAATGCCAATAAATGTGTGCCTCCTCCTTATGATTTTGATATTTTCTTGTTTCTCCACCTCGTTTTAAACATTTTATTTGTATTTTTGTATTCATTACTTCTACATGATACCGTTAATTCTGTGGTCATTTATCATCTAATATATTATATCAGGAAGCCCAGTAAATTAATATTAATTTTTATAAAGTGAACACGCGCACAAGCTTTTGAACAATACCTTATTTGCTACATTAAATCTACTATATCTCTTTATTGTTTTTGAACTTGGTTACGAGTCTAAAGTAGTAGCCTTATATATATATATATATATAATACTAATAATAATAATAATAATAATAATAATAATAATAATAATAATAATCAAAGTTTAACCAACTTATAGGATCGTAACTGCCATGATGGCGCCACCGGTATATAATTAGCAGGGAAAGGGGCCGCTGGTCTCAAACGTTTGGGAACATCTGAGTTAATGGAACAATAGATGCCGTTGAGAGAGTTGAGTTATTAAGAAAATAAAAACAAAAATTGTTCTCTCCACGTATTAAAGCGTTTTGGAACTATGGCAGTGCTCATATTTGTTCAACGCCCAAAGGGAAATTTAATTGGTGAAATGTATAATGTCACGCCAGATCGCAGTGCTAGCCAAGAAATCGATCTCTATGAGTAAACATCACCTCCATATCAAAGATCTGCTACCATGGGCCGCTTAACTCTGTCTCTTGCATTGATGATCAATGCTGTCATAAACTCTCATTTCCTCACTTGATGTTGTCAGTCAGCTTCAGTTGTTGTCTGCCTTTGATATCGTTTGTCTTCAATTTACTTTCCAAGATGACATTCAGTCAGTTAGTGCGACTTGTTAAATTGTCAAAATAGTTAAACAAACAGCAGAAATAGACTCAAGATGCAACAAAACTTGTCAACTCATTGAACAGCTATCACCACTAGTGCCCAACAAAGAAATAACTCTAGAGGGGAAAAAAGGAACCCTATAATACAATCTTCATCACAAAGTTGTGCTACCAATGCCACACCTGGATCCTAGATGCAAGAACAAAAAGAAAATAACCACTACCGAGGCGAAATGTTAGACGAATGACAGGAAACAACCTGGGAGACAAGATCAGAAATGAAAAACTGGGGAAAAAGCTAGGAATAATTCCTGTCATAGATTACATAAAAAAAACACAGATAAAATGCTTTACCCACGTAATAAGGTAGAAAGATAAAAACACTATACAACGAGCGTTACAACACAATACACATTACGAGAACACCAGACCCAAGAGTCGACTAAGAAAAAGATGGATTGACGTAATACTGGAAACACTCGGAAACATAACAGCGTCAAAGGCCAACAGAAGAGCAAAGGACCGCAAATTATATCTCCCCTCGACGCTGAAAGGCAGATGAGGAAGGAAATAAGAATTTCATCCTGAAACATGGTTTTTTTCGTTGCAACCTAAAAATGTTGTTATGGATAGATCCAGTGAACTGTGTGCTGACGCCCTCGGGCAGAACAGAAAACTAATCGTGATCAGAAAGTCAAAGACTACGTATAATCGATTAACCGACTTCCGGCATTATAAATCATTGTTATAGAACACTGATAATTGCACGAAGTTCATAGGCCTGAGAATTCAAACTTTCGGAATTTGAGAACTATGGTCCATTCGCTGAACTCAGATAAATGCTTCGATTGTTGGAGTTCGTTGGTATTTCAAGCCCGTGTGGGGCTGAAGAGGCGCGAGATATTTCCCTGAAACCAAG
This sequence comes from Megaustenia siamemsis, assembly GCA_032433765.1. NCBI lineage: Eukaryota > Metazoa > Mollusca > Gastropoda > Stylommatophora > Ariophantidae > Megaustenia > Megaustenia siamemsis. The sequence goes on along the minus strand of JAVIAB010000041.1, from coordinate 48,073,321 downwards.
AGTAAACCAGTATAAATCATAGAAAATATATGGATGGACAAGTTATAACTTTTTGACAACTTGCAATCGTCATTCTCCAACAGACGTTATTACTCTTCCAACGTTCAGTAAAAGTCGATCATTAATTAGACTACTCGACGTAGCAGAGTATCAACTGCCTTACTTTCATTTCTGTAATTGCTGGTTTTGGCGTCCTCCTTCTTCGCTCACTCAAAATAAAATACCGATGCGTCTGAAGTGTACTCTGGCACGGTGACAGAACTGTTGCCCAGATACGGATCTTAAGTATTTTTTGCTCGGATTGGGTCGTTAAATGTACTTTTGTTACTTCCTCCATTCTGCTTGAAACTTCTATCCTTCTAGCACCCCAATTTGACACTCCCATATTTCTTTCCATCCTTTATATCATAACTTTTTACTTTCTTACTTTCAAACAACTTACCCTTTCTATTGAACAAATCAATATTCTTTATAAAATCGATCTTGTTTTCCTGCCATTTTATGTACTCCTACTATCATCCTCTAGACTATTCTCCTACAAGAACTAGCCCTCTTACGTTCACGTTACCACACCTTCCACTTAATGTAACATTAGATCAAGCTGCGTCAAAATTGGAATGGAAAATTACAATCAGGATAAAACATTAATTAAATTATCCCCTTTCTTATACTTTTCTAATACCAAACATATTATTTAGCTATAAAGTCTCTAATCCAGACTGCTTGTGTCATGTGTCACTGACGATAGTGTAATTGTTGTACTAGTATTATTAATGAGAGAATGCGGGATGTGATTTTAATGAGATATGGTCTGGTTAGGGAATTTCATTTTGATTAAATCAAGATTTATTAATTTAGTTCTGCCAAGATTTTGTTAATAAAGGTAAAACACACACACCATCTCTCTCTCTCTCTCTCTCTCTCTCTCTCTCTCTCTCTCTCTCTCGTTGTGCGTGTGTTTGTGTCTGACATGGGATCGTTGTGGTTATGAGGTGCCGTGTTCGTTGTTTGGTGAAATGTCACATGTCCTGAGCGGTCTGGAACAATCGCATTTCATCTAGAGACACGTCGTATGAGGCTATGTGTAGGGGAGTGTCGAATGTTGACGGGCTAAACGATACCAAGTAACTATCTTGCTCAAATGCAGCACACAATTAAACATTTTCTTACTTAGCAATTAAAAAGCATCAGCAGACTACCACTATCCTGGCTAAATAAATCATCATCATCATCTAGTTTGTCCCTTTTGGACCTGTTGTCTCTGTCCTCCGCGATGGCCAACTTCTGTATCAGTTGTTCCCAGCTCATCTCTGAAATCTTCCACTCATCTTCTTGTAGGTTTTCCTCTTTATGTTTACCTGGAACTATCTATACTCTCCATCGCCCGTGCGCTGCCGAGTTCCGAAACTGGAATAAAGAATTATAGCGCTGTTCCCTACCAGGATTGTTCGTAAAGTCGACTAAGGAGGTTTGGGCATGGGACTGGCTATCATGCACTGTAAAATATAAGCCGTAAAAATATCCCAAACATGGACAGGTCAAAGAAAGGGGAAAAAGTAAATCTGCCATCCAGGAAAGGTAAGGGCTCTTTGTCTAAGTGATATATGGATGCTTGCGCATAATAAATGGATGGGGAGGGCAGACAAAATTACTATCGCAGAATTATGTTAAAGTGCCAGTCAAATATCAGGAGAGATAGAGATACAAGGAAGACGATGAGGCTTGATGGAACACAAACTGCGAACGTCTACTGGAAGTATTACACGACAATCCTTTTTTTTTGGAATCCCAAGGGAAAGAGACAAAGAGGAAGACTAAAATATTCTTGGAGAAGACAGGTAGAAGCAGAGATGAAGAGGATGTGGAGGACTCGGAACGATTTTAAAAGAACGGCTAGAGACACAGCTGCTTGGGAAGAGTTTGTTGAAAACCTATGCTACAATGGGAGCTGAAAGGAATAATAATAAGGAGATACTTATCATAACATAATTAACTTCTCTGGACCAATCCGCCGTTTTCTATCTATCTATCAATTGTCCTTTCGAGCCGAAGACGGCACATAGGGTAGACCCACAATCTCAAAAACAGAAACCTTGTGTGCCAAAATGACACATATTGCAGAGATCACTGCTTTTAAAATCTATGGCTCTGTTTCCATAACAATACTTTATATAATGACAGCTTGTCAAGTCATTGATCAAACTCCTAAGTCGCCTTTTACGATCATGCTTGGAAGGCCACAGTGTCACTATTCTTTACTCATAATGAAGCCCTGGTAACACACATGACACTCCGCCGTTTTACAAGACCAATATATTTTATTTTCCTTGTGTATCTGTATCAACCAGTAAAATCTAGCGAAAACCAGAGAATTGTACATCCCACCTCTTTACAACGCTACACACACAAGAAGCAGAAGACAAGAAAAAAAATAGACTTCACCACAGCAATAATGTAAACAAAAGAACCTCACCATCTAACTAAATATAATAATTGCATGGAGGAGAAATACAACAAATAACGACATCCTGAACATGTCAAATGTCCGTAACATCACAATTTCAATTGCAAATGATGTGATAAGTGAACATTTGAGCCGACACAACAGGTTTCAAAGAATACAACCGGCTACTATGTTTACTATCTTTCATTACCATTTGCTCAAGACATGGCTTTTCAATTTCACCAAAGACTGCTAAATAAAAACCACATACATGCACTTGTTGGTCGATCTTTGATCATGAATATAAAGCCGGTATGGTATCATGATGATATCAGGAATTATAATCCGCTACAGGCAAATAAATCCGGCATGTTTATCGGTTTGCTCTACCAACAACCCCGGTGAGTACGTGCCAAGAATGGAGCCCATATGACTGGTATATAACAATAAATGCTATTACATTAATACCAACAGCAAATACTAAATCGTCTCATTTAAAAAAAAAAAATTTTCTGCTGACAAAAATCGCATAATAAAAGAAAACTGAATAGGATGATGTAACACAGAGCAATAGTTATGCGACTGTCTCAGTTAGTTATACAGCTGCCATACATGTTATCTCAGGTTAATTGGCTTTTTTTCGGAATAAGTCTTAGCAATGTTGTGCTTTGCAGCGAAGAATTAAGATCCCTCCTTCCCACCCCCCCCCCGCCCCCACCCCTTTTCCTTCATTCCCCTCTTCCTTCCTTAATGTGTAAGATTATGATCTACTGTGCGTTGCCTCTTCACTCCATATGAACTAGTTACATTGACATTTTTATAGACATAAATGACATATCACAAAGCAGAAATTCGTGTAATAATGAGATACCGAGATCTCTACCCCTATCCTTATCTCTATCTATATCTCTACCTCTATCCCTACCACTATCATTATCCATATCTCTATATCGATCCCTATCTCTGTACCTATCTCTATCTCTATCCTTATCTCTAACCTTATCTCTCTTTTTATCTCTCTCCCTATCCTTATCTATATTCCTATCCCTACCTCTATCCGTACCACTATCCCTATCTCTAATTCTATCTCATCCATATCTCAATCCCTATCCCTATCTCTATCCCTATCCCTACCTCTATCTCTAACACTATCCTCATCCCTATCTCTGTCCCTATCCCTATCTCTATCCCTATCTCTATCTCAAGGAAGTATAAATCCCAATATTACTTGGAAGTAATGAACGAAAAACAAGACAAAGTGAGCCTGTTTATCGTGTTTGAATAGACTCCGAAGTAGCTTACCATAAATTGTTGTGTTTATTTTGTAATATTTAAATATACTCGCACAAGGCATGGCCATCTGAGGTGGCGCTGATTGGCTTCAGAATTGATGCAATCTCTTGCTTTAATATACTTAACTGACACATTGGGTCACACATTGTTTCAGGTGTGTAATCATTGGACAATATAAACCATTCAAGATAGAAGAAAATAATAGATCTCTTGCGGCGACCGAGAATCGGTTTCACGCAACAGCTTTACAATACAATAGGTAGATATCGTTCAATAATGTACACAGGTGTATATTTAGCAGGAGAATGATGAAGACAAAGGGAAATGGGATGAATTCATTGAACTTCTAGTGGGAAGTATTAAGAATGTATTGACAAGGGACAGATCGAAGCGAGAGATTTGGAAGTAGATTCTGCTTCTTCTTCTTTCTTTCTTCATTTGTCTTTCAGCGTCGAGGGGATTTATAATGTGCGGTCTTTTGCTCTTCTGTTCACCTCAGCTGCTGTTATGTTTCCTATCGCTTCAAGTATTCCGTCGATCTATCTTTTTCGTGGTTGACTCTTGGGTCTGGTATTCTCGCAACGTTTATTGAGGGCTCGTTGTGTTGTGTTTTGATCATTCTGCCTTGTCACGTGGCCAGACCATTTTATTTGTTGTTTCTTTAAATATTCTATGGCGGGGGCTATTCCTAGCTTTTTTCTCAGTTCTTCATTTCTGATCTTATCTCTCAGACTGTTTCCTATCATTCGCCTAACACATTTCATCTCAGTAGAGGTTATTTTTCTTATTGTTCTTGCATCTAGGATCCAGGTCTGGCATCGGTAGCACAACGTTGGGATGAAGATTGAAGTAGATTGACGCAAATATCGAATATATAAAACATTAAAGACTGTCCGGTGCAGCGAGCAGAAGAAATGTAAACTAAACATCAAATGGTGTTAAACAGCTAAACCGGAAGAGATAAAAGACAAACTACGACGTTTCGGCAAAAGCCTGCATCAGGTAAAAAAAAAACCACAATTAAATCAAACAAGAAGAGCAGGTACTTATTTGCAAATGGAGATGGGCTCTTGTGGTCTCCGTGTTTGTGTTTGTATTAATTAATATTTGTTATTTTTTTATTTAATAAAGGCTTTTTGCCGAAATGTCGAATTTCGTCTCTTCTCTTTTTAGGTTTAGCTACTTATTATCATTTTATGTTTATTTTAGAATTTTGATTATTTTAGATTTGGAATTATTTTAGATTTTGGAATCATTTTAGATTTTGGAATTATTTTAGATTTTGGAATCATTTTAGATTTTGGAATCATTTTAGATTTTGGAATTATTTTAGATTTTGGAATCATTTTAGATTTGGAATTATTTTAGATTTTTGAATCATTTTAGATTTTGGAATTATTTTAGATTTTGGAATCATTTTAGATTTTGGAATCATTTTAGATTTTGGAATCATTTTAGATTTTGGAATTATTTTATATTTTGGAATCATTTTAGATTTTGGAATTATTTTAGATTTTGGAAATCATTTTAGATTTTGGCATTATTTTATATTTTGGAATTATTTTAGATTTTGGAATTATTTTAGATTTTGGAATCATTTTAGATTTTGGAATCATTTTAGATTTTGGAATTATTTTAGATTTTGGAAGAAGAGAGGTAAGCATAAGTGACAGAGTGAGAAAGTGATTTTAGAGGACAAATAGGAAGTAAAGTAATGGAATGCATAAAAGATAAAGTGTTATGAAAAGGGTTAATTCACGAATTATGAAAGGAACATCATCATCAAGTACCGGGCCTACTGACGTAGGTGATCATGTCCCTCCACAAATTTCGATCTCGGCAGCTATTTATCATTTCTGTTGTTGACCTTCTGCCAAGCCATTCTCTTAAGCTGTCTGGTATTTTTTCTCTTTGCTTCCCTCTATCTCTTTGTCCCTCAATGTTTCCAGTTGTTACAATATATTCCAGTTGTTCTCTTCTCATTACATGGCCAAAAAATTATGAAAGGAACATAATAATGATGAATTGATAGAAAATTGATTTGGTTGAAAAGTTGTTTTTTAATTACTTTTTTAAAAATTACTCTTCCATTTTTTTGTGTGTGTTTATTCAGGTACCTTTAGTTTGGTTTGGTTAGTTTAGTTTGGTTAGTTAAAGCTACTTCATTTAGTCCACATTAGTTATATTGCTTTAGTCTGTTTACTTTAGCATTGTATTGTTAGTTCAGTGAGTTCAATTAGTTTAGCTGAATTGTTTTTATCAGTTTACTTTGGTATAGTTTTGTTAGTTCAGTTAGTTTAGTTCAGTTAGTTCTATTAGTTAAGTCAGTTTATAGTTTAGCAGGTTCAATTAGTTTAGTTTTAGTTAAGGTACTTTTGTCAGCTTATATAGATCAGTTTAGCTCAGTAATTTTAGCTCAGTAAGTTTAGCTAGGATAGTTTAATTTGATTCATTAGTTTAGTTAACATGGTTTGCTCAGCTTACTTTAGTACAGTTTAGTTAATTCAGTTTAGTTCGTTAAATTAGTTAGTTAAGTTAGTTTATTTAGTTTAGTTAAATTAGTTACTTTAGTTAACCTAGTCACTCTCTTTAGTTACTCTCGCGCCCTGAACCTATTTGGCATGAAAAAAAAAACTCTTCATTACCAACGATTCGCTGTTATAATATACTTCCCGTAACCACAGACTTTGCACAGGAGTCGCAGTTTTTCATGCCAGAAGTCTGAACGAGCCTTTCAACTTCAGCAAGGCAGTCGATGTCACTGTTTTTGCCTCTGTTATAACAATACCTCTTAATGTTTCCTTAGGTCGACCTCTTACTATATTGTCCTCTGTTTTAATTTGAGAGCCTGCATTGCGATTCTCTTACTGTCTCTTCTCATCACAGGGCCGACAAGTGCCCAACTTCTTTCTTCATTATGTATGGAAGGCCATTTCTCTCATATCTGAATTCATTCCATTGTCTAACCAGTATTTTCCGAAGACAATTATTCCCGAGTGCATATAATTTATTTTCTATTTCTTTTGTTGGTTCCTAGCTCTCACAAGCACAAGTAAGGGTGGATAATACATGTCATTTGAATATCTAACGTTTTATTTTTTTGTGCGTAGGATTTTATTTCTATATCTCCAAGTTCCCTGAGGTTTCTGAAAATCATTACTGCTTTTGTTATGTTGATTTTAATTTCTTTCTTTGTTCTCTCTCCTTGATCTATGCAACTTCCGAGACATATGAAGTGATCTACTTCCACAAGACATGTATCGCGACCACATACACACATATACAAAACACACAGCATATGTATGGCGGTCACATACACACACCATATACGTAAGCCTTTTTGTGCTAATGTAGACGGATAGGAAGCAGGCTGATGTCGATCTTATAAAGTAACTGCAAGGTGTGGTTTTACGTACCATTGTTAATTTTGTCATAACATACAAATGGTTAACCCAGTAGGAAGGTGGACATTTCCGATTTTATTGAAAATCTTTCTTCTTGTCTTTTTTTTCTTTTTTTTTCTGGTGTTCTTTCTGGTGTTTATTTTTTCTGGTCTTCTGGTCTTTTTTTCTGGTCTTCTTTCTGGTGTTTATTACTTGTGAATTTTGTCCGAGTGTTGCAGACATACCTTTTCCACTGAGTTCATTCGTTGATCTGCCGCCTCGAAAAGTTTTCGTTCACAATATTATTAATTTATTATCACTTGTGTCTTCATGTTGCAGATGATCCGGACATGACTGCAGCAATCGCTGGGCATCTCGATCAAGACATGTCAGAACGTTCTGCCTTTGTAAACCAATGAGAACAGTGACAACATATACAATGATATCGATAGTCCCTTTTTATTTTCTTCCTTGGGTTATACGTGTCTAAACTATTTATTATTATTGTTTTTATGACAGAAAGGAGAATGAGAGGTAGACAGTAAAAGAAGTGGAAAGATAACATAAAAAAGTGGACAGGCCTTGACTTTACAGAGCCTCAAAGAATGACCGAGGATAAAGAGAAATGGAGAAAATTGACGACATCTGTGAGCAGTGCCCCAACTACCCCAAGTGTTATGTTATGACGAGAGTGAAAGGTTATTATTATTTTTGGGAACAGGCAAATAAATGTAGTGCTGCGGTAAAGCTCAACTTGCACGTTGAGTTGAGTTCTTTGCACGAAAGAATGGCCTAATTAGTTATGGCACAGACACACAATAATGATGCGGCTCTGTTTTTATTTGAATCGTTACGATGCACTGTGGATAGAAAATTGTGGAAGGACATGATAACCTACGCCAACCGGTTTGGCACATGATGACGATCGGTGGTGAAATAAGAAACTATAGCTTGTTTCATAAGTCGTGCCCAACTTTAAAAATCAATATATCTTTTAAACCGCTTTTTGTAATTTTTTCAAAATTTGCATGTATAGTTATAATCATTAGAACCCAACAGGGAATTAATTTCATTAAAAACAAACATTTGGTTATTATTATTGCTTATTTGATTTATATAAATTTATAACGATCCATTGATGTAGTCAAAACTTAGTGTTTACAGTATTTAAGTTAAAAATAGCGATTACAAATCCATACACGCTCAAATTTACGATTTTTCACGCTTTCCGCGTGAGTTGTCTGACACAATTAGACACTTGTAGTAAACACGAGACATTGTGTGTTCCATTTCCGTTAATTCAGCGGCGTAACGTGGAACAATAACATTTATCATGAGTCTTAAAATGAAATTCTGCAGTTTACAAAACATCGCAATAAAAATGTATGACTATTTTTGCAAAGAGGCTAAACGAGGAAGATTATTTCATTCTTTAGAAAACCCTGAGAATAGGACAAGACACATTTTGGATTTATCTAAACGGTCATTTAATCGCTGGATTCAAGCACGTGACCGTCAATGTTCCAAATATACAAAATCACAAGGAAGAGCAAAAATGTTGGATAATTTCGACAGTGAACTTATTAGAAGTGAAATTCGCAAAATGTTGGGTATGAATGAAACTGTTACAATAAGAAAATTAAAAGTATCGCTGAAAAAGAACAACAGTATTGAAATATCAAAGTCTACAATATGGAAGAATGTGAGAGCTGCAGGCTTTACATTCAGAAAGTATTCCAATGGACGAAACATCATCTGTGAGAAGCCACATATAGTAGTCATGAGAAGCAAGTACTTACGTGAAGTAAAAGAGGTGCGCAAGCAAGGTTATGATATTGTGTACTTGGATGAAACATGGATCAATGCTCACCACACTAACCAAAGGGAATGGCAGTCATCAGATGGAAAGATTAAGAGATCAATACCTAGCAGCAAAGGACAGCGCTTGATAATTGCTCATGCAGGTAGTCGACAACATGGACTAATACATAATGCAGAGCTCATTTTTCTTTCAAATCCATAGACAATCGGGATTATCACTCTGAGATGAATGGTCACATATTTAGACATTGGATTGAAAATTCGGTTCTCCCAGCACTAGATCGACCATCTTGCCTAATAATGGACAATGCAGCGTACCACAACATTGTTGCACTTGAAGATAAAGTCCCGACGTCATCCAGTACAAAAGATGCTATTAAGGTATGGCTCACAAAGGAGCACATACAATTTAATAACATGTACTTAAAACCTGAATTACTATCTCTAGTAAAGCAAAAACAAAGGACAAAGATTTTTCAAATAGATAAGATTATCCAAGAGCACTGTCATATAAGTTTGAGGCTGCCACCTTACCATGCTCATTTAAATCCAATAGAACTAATCTGGGCAAAATTAAAAGGACAAGTGGCAGATGAAAATACAACATTCAAAATATGCGATGTAAAGACTCTTGCTAATCTCGCTTTATTAAATATAGACAAAGATTATTGGGCTAAATGTGAAGACCACGTCTTAAAACAGGAAGAGGAATATTGGAAAAATGATGGTTTGTGGAATGTTCAACCCCAAACAGTTATTAATCTTTTAGACTCGTCTGATTCGGAATTAAAGTATATAGCCCCCACAATGTTGGCCCCTATATTACCTTAAATTATTTCAACAAACGGTCCTTTTCAGGACCACACAACTATGAAAATTGGACATACAGGTATACCTTGGTATTATTATCGTCCGTCCTCGAACTGAGCAGACAATAATTCTCCTGGTGTTTTGTTTTATCCAGTTATTTCCCCATTACGGCCACGCCTTTACCTAGTGAAAATTAATCGTAGACCAGCAACTACGGTAATTTCTATTCTTTAGGGCTTCACAATTTACAATTTTGACAAACATCAAAGAAATATCGCCGCTTTAAGAAAACTGCAGCTGCAAGATATTTGTTAAATATACATTTAAAGGGTCTTTTGCATTCTAATAACATTTGGAAAATTTCAAAAGTATTTAACAAACGGTTAGAGAGTAATAGCGTTTTGAAGTTGGGCATATGTTTTGAAACGAGCTATAGACCCGGACACCTCATGGCGATTGCTCGGGACAAAAATGTGTTTATTCTATGGTCCTATATTATGCAACCACCCAGGCAGACCCTAGTAATGGAATAATTACGTCAACATTTTAAAAGGATAGTGTCAAACTTGGCGAAAGGTGCGACTGTATCTTCTTCTTTTTTTATCTTTTTTTACCGACACCGAAAGGTGTCGTGGTTTATATCATTAGTAGTACTTGAGCTGCTCGAACTGTCTAAATTAGTGATTTTCCTTTGTTGTTACATGTCTCTGTCACTGCATCTATCCATCTTCATCTAGGTCTTCCGCTTGGTCTTTTTCCATGCATTCTCGAGAAGAACGCCCTTGATGGTGATTGGTGAGGATTCATTCTGACCAGATGGCCCAACCATTTAAGTTGTTACTCTATATATAGAGCGACTGTGTGATAAAGATAATTGTAATAACAACAACAATAATAATAAAAGCAATAATAATGTTTGTTGTTTCCGTTCGCCAGCCTTACATCTCTAGTAAAGTCCCGAGGATCTGAATTTTGCGCGAATATAATTTTTTTCCCTATTTTTCACACTGGTAGCATTGAGCTGAAGTGTCCCCCGCCACACAAGCAGACATTCTCCGACTTCAGGGGTACTCTCATATTTTGATTGTAGAGAGTTTTAACGTTTTGGGCTAGATTTTTCCTGTTAAGCTTGCCCGGGCAGGGGCCATTTTTGACCTACTTTTTTCGATTTCCGAATTACCATGGGTTCTTTAACGTGCGCAGATTACTCACGGCACCTATTATTTTTCGCTGTTTTCAGTGAAGGCTAGACATTGGATCTCACTACCCAGAGTCCAGGGGGTGGGTAAAGCCACACATTCGATTTTATTTATTTATCTATTTATTTTAGACCGCCTGTGGAGGAAATCGAACACTGAACCTTCTTGTCTAGAGGCAGACGTCTTACCTCTAGACCACACAGCCCCTCCCCCCACCACCCCAAGCAACAACAACAATAATAATAATGAGTCGGTAATGAGGTGTACATATTACTGGCTCTTTGTTACCAGCTTTACCGCAGCACTACATTTATTTGCCTGTTCCCAAAAATAATAATAACCTTTCACTCTCGTCATAACGAAACTCTTGGGGTAGTTGGGGCACTGCTCACAGATGTCGTCAATTTTCTCCATTTCTCTTTATCCTCAGTCATTCTTTGGGGCTCTGCGAAGTCGAGGCCTGCCCACTCTTTTATGTTATCTTTCCACTTCTTTTACTGTCAACCTCTCATTCTCCCTCCTATCATTATAACAATAATAGTAAATCGGTTAGACACGTATAACCTAATGAAGAAAATAAAAAGAGACACCCGTTATATCTTGTAACATTTTCCTTGGAAATATTCTGTTCATGCGCACATTTCTCTTCAACAATCGGAACATGTTTGCTGATGATATTGTCAGTGCCACTCCACGCCGGCCAATTTTCTCTGAGAAAATCACTGGAGCCAACTCTTAAATATAACTTAAGCAAACAGAGAATAGCGTTTAGCGATCGAGAAAGAACATAATGTACAAATAATGATATGTAATTCAGACTACCCTAACAGAGTAGGAGAGCGCCAGACAATGATGGATGAGCTGGTCAACTGAAGGCAAGAGGTCGATCTATTTTACTGATCGACCGGCTTTTAAGTTCTCCCCCAATCTTAAATGGGTTTGAAAGATTTTTTTTCTATTTTCTTCTGTCTGGCAAAGAAAAAAACGGACTGGGTAGTGCTGATCACATTACCCAAAACAAATGAGACAATGGTCAAGAAAATCAATATTGTCACTAGCAGCGCCTTTCCTCCTCTACATGCAATTCTACAGGAGTGCCGAGGGACTTACTAACTCGCCCTATTGACACATTCTATACCACAAGCGGCAAATCGCGGATCTATAAACTGGTAGGACAAACCCAGGAGCCTAATATTGCGGCTTTTAATTTATTGTCGTTTCTGCAATTATTTTCGCTAAAACCTTGTAATGCTTCATTCCGATTTCCTGATGAAATTATCTGAACAAACCATATATTTTAGGTCAATTTCAATTTATATTTTCGCTGTTATTTAAATTTTTTAAATTCCTAAATAGGGCCTGACCGTGGCATGTTAAACCCTTTGGTAGTGAATGAGTTCAAACAAGTACACACCAAACACACCAGAACGTGTGTGACGCGCGTGTTGTTGACTTAGAGCAAACGACACCAACACTCGAATAGTAGTTTTCAATTGAGAAAAATTAACTATTTGAACTAGATTGACACAATAAACTAGGTTAAGAGGTTTAAACATATTCTCATAAAAAACGTTTGACACTAAAAGTAACATATTTAGTTTCTACATGCACTCAAGCATCAAACTGTATGCCGCCGGTTTTTATGTCAAATTGGCTCATTTGAAATTATGCATGACAGTTTTCCCAAGCGATTTTCCCTATTAAACTGTTAGTGAATAGCGATAATGTCAAGGCCTTTTTTTTTTTTTGGAGAGTAACGGTCCAGGTTAATAGCTGAACTAACAAATCTGAGGCCAAAGGTTGGAAATGGTACCGATTACAAGATTGCGTTCAGTGCATTTAACCAGACTTGTGTGTGCCCTTCATGCTTCAGCGATTCGGCGGCGAATGACTATCCAGACTGTTATTGGCCACGAGTCAAACACAACAGCCAATGAGCGACACGGATTTTTTTTTTTTTTTTTTTTTTACAGTCTACAAGGTAGGAAATAAATCTCTGAACCTTACACTTGATCTGTAGCCATTTTCTGCAAAATGTCTCAAATCGTCTTGGTCTCTCCGAGTTGTTCCTAATATTAACATATATCTCCTTTTTTTCAATCATCGCCACTGTCTTCGTCTCTTATATATCTTGGCCAAAAACCGACAAAGCAGTCCATGGTTTGGCACGCCTAGTGACGTCACAGATCGACTCAGCAGTCGGTACTTGTGACGTCACACACCAACTAAACAGTCAGCATTTGTGACGTAAAAGACCGACTAAGCAGTCAGTGCTTGTGACGTAACGGACCGACTAAGCAGTCAGTGCTTGTGACGTAGCAGACCGACTAAGCAGTTAGTGCTTGTGACATAACAGACCGACTAAGCAGTCAGTGCTTGTGACGTAACAGACCGACTAAGCAGTCAATGCTTAACACTTCATGGTGTCTTGTTAAGCAAACACAAAATTATTCCATTGCTTTCAACGGTCTGTAGCAGTCCTTCGCAGGATGCCCAAAGTCTGTTGCATGATGTCCATCTCCGTTTTCTATCAGTTCTTGGTTTGCCTCTACTGTTTTTTTTTACCTCTATCTTTTTATATTTATAAATCCGGTTAATTGTACACACTTTGTCTCACAGTGCTGCAGTTCTTAAACTGACATTAAACACGTCAACTTCAAGTCCCCTTACACAAGCGACTAAAGACAGCCATATTTATAGAAAAGATAACTTTGCAGATACAGACCTTGAGGAACGAAAGAAGAAACCTGGCTTTTCATCTAATATTGTATCCAGAGACAATTCGAAGCTTCAGTTATTATTTTCTCAGTCTCTAAAAGCAACATTTCTAGTTTATCAAGAAATCAAAACTACCAACAGTTAACGTGTTAGATATTATGTCACTTTACACTCCAGTATTTGCAGTTTGTAATGAAATCGTTCTGAAAGAGGCCAAAGCAAAAAGAGAGCTAATTTCCAATATTAGGAAGAAACAATCATCATTGTTTGGCCATGTAATGAGAAGAGAACAGCTGGAATATATTGTAACAACTGGGAAAATTGAGGGACGAAGAGATAGAGGGAAGCAAAGAGAAAAGATACCAGACAGCTTAACAGAATGGCGTGGCAGAAGGTCAACAACAGAAATGATAAATAACTGTCGTGGTCGAAAGTTGTGGAGAGACATGATCACCTACGCCAGCCGGCTTGGTACTTGATGATGATGATGATGATGATGTTGATGATTTGCAATCAGAAATTACATTCGTGAAATAATACAGTTAATATATCATTATAATAAGCCATTACATATGAAGTAATGTGAAGAATCAATTTTGTATTTGATAAGGCAAAACAATATATAAGACATAGAGATGCTCGTCTGGGTAGAGAGAATATGAGTCATTTTATGCATTCAAGACGACATAAAATTAAGGACTGGAGGGAGGGAGGGAGGTAGGAAGGAAAGAAGGAAGGAGCCGTAGTCAAGGCTAAAAGAAAAGAAAAGAAGTCATAAATAAATTTTCAAAAAAGAATTAGTCAACATCAAATATACTGACACTGTGGCAAAGTAATTGAGATAAGAAAGAACAAATTAAGCAATGAGGCGCTGTAAAGAAGGGCGGTTGTGTAAGAAATTGGTTGCCAACGTCTCCTGCACGACACTTGATGATGATCATGTGCAAGAAAGTTAATAATAACCGTAGAAGTGAAGGTTGATGTGTGCAAATATTAGCCAAGCACATCAACCGAGACCAGAACGAAAGGGCTACTAGCGTTATTGCTCCGATACGTGAAAGCGTTAGTGCACTGCTCATTTCCGAGTATGAAACGAGTTCTTCTCTCAGTGAGGGAAACACAGGAACCAGTTTATGTAAAATGTTGTACCTAATTGTGTCCCTTTCTAATATGTGATGAACAACTTTTACGTAGGACAGATTTCCTTGTTATTGTTTAATATCCCTAGTTTAATTAATTAGGAAGCTGTGGTAGTGCAGTGCACACTTGCTTCACACTAATGTTTTAGTTGCTTTGCGCATTTGTGTCTTTCTATGAAGATAAAATACACATACTTCATCTATTACACATTCAAAGAAAGTGATTAGAAGAAGCTGTACCTTAAAATGTAAAAAACGTTTGTAGTTAACTCTTTCAGTACGGAAGGTCACTATCAATTTAGCCGCAAAGATTTCAGAGACAAAATTTTTTTCAGGTTTTAAAAACTAATCTGCATGTTTATATTTATCTAACACTTAACATATTACATATGAATATTTAGATAATTAAAGAAGGAATTAGATTTCACCAATACTAAGATGGTACAAGACATGTAAACAGAATAAGGTTTATTGAGAGTGACGCACTGTGCGGCTGAACGTACGGAAAGAGTTAAAAATTGAATATTGCATCTCCAGAAACTCTCAGATATTCCAATCTGGCATCCTTTTGTTACGAACCTGAACTACTAAAATATCATGCATACCTAAATATTTACTTGAGCTTAAAATATCACGTTATGTCTGTGGAGTCACAAATTGAAACCACTCCCATAAAATATCAATTTTGAAAATGGGAGGTATGTACTAGGTACTGAGCATCTTCATCCATAAACGGTGCAAAAGTTCCAAGATTGGAACTAACATGTCACTTTAATGCGAAAACAAACAATCGTGGGTTATTAATTAAATTGTTAACCAAGGACACGAGGTCGAGGTTCACTTAGCCACCCATGAGTACCGTGAATTTTTCCCACCAAAAAGAAAAACGGTCTGGCGTAATGCTGACCGCACTACCCAATGAATACACCAAATCCCAATCTCATAATCGATACCATATTCCCAATACGCCACGCTGGCAGGAGTTTTATAACAGAGAAAAGAGTCATTCTTCAAGACTTTGAATCCCGTTAACTCCGAACTAACGATAGTCATGACGATTAGAAAACATTATTAGACAAAGATGATCCATTAAAAGCTTTTTTGTGTTGTGCAACATTCTCTCTTTAACTTGATTGATTAGTTAGAAGAGAGTTTTAATTAGAAACAAATGTTATACAGAAGTCTGAATTTAATGTCACGTCATGAAGTTCGGAACTGTAATTTTGTTCAAAGCAGGAAAACAATTCTGGAGTTAGAGAGTTGAATTATTAACATGCAAGGGCAATTAAGTTGTGGTGTTTTTGTTTTTCGTTGTGCTTTTGAGAACTTTCTTGTGAGTGAGTGAGTGAGTGAGAGAAAGTGGGGGTTAGGGAGAGAGAGGGAGGAGGGAGAGAGGGATGAAGGGAGAAAGGCAGCTAAGGAGGGTGGGCGAGGGAGGGACAGGGAGAGAGGGAGAGGAGAGGAAGAGAGGGAGGAGGGAGAGAGGGATGAAGGGAGAAAGGCAGCTCAGGAGGGTGGGCGAGGGAGGGGCAGGGAGAGAGGGAGAGGAGAGGAAGAGAGGGAGGAGGGAGAGAGGGATGAAGGGAGAAAGGCAGCTCAGGAGGGTGGGCGAGGGAGGGGCAGGGAGAGAGGGAGAGGAGAGGAAGAGAGGGAGGAGGGAGAGAGGGATGAAGGGAGAAAGGCAGCTCAGGAGGGTGGGCGAGGGAGGGGCAGGGAGAGAGGGAGAGGAGAGGAAGAGAGGGAGGAGGGAGAGAGGGATGAAGGGAGAAAGGCAGCTAAGGAGGGTGGGCGAGGGAGGGGCAGGGAGAGAGGGAGAGGAGAGGAGGAGAGGAGAGGAAGAGAGGGAGGTGGGAGGGAGGGATAGATAGGTCGGGAGAGGGAGAGGAGGGGAGGGATAGAGAGTGGGAGAGGAAGGGAGGTAGTGATAGGGAGGGAGAGAGAATGTACTTCTGAAAAAATTAGTACTATGAGAAAATACTTCTCACTCCTGACGAGTGACAGTTAGGGGAACAAATAAAAGCATATTGAGAAGCAGGAAGAAACACTTCTCACTCCTCAAGTGTGACAGCTAGGGGAACAGATAAAAGTATACAGAGAAGCAGGAAGAAACACTTCTCACTCCTCAAGTGTGACAGCTAGGGGAACAGATAAAAGTATACAGAGAAGCAGGAAGAAACACTTCTCACTCCTCAAGTGTGACAGCTAGGAGAAGAGATGAAAATAACTAGGGAAGGAGGATGAAATCAGAAGACAGAATCAGAAATTATATTATAAGAGAAATAAGCATTCAACCAATCCTAAGCTACACACAGAAACAACAACAAACTGGTTTGTCAGTCTACAAAGAATACTGTGCGATTCCTTACCATACCAAGCATATATTAAAAGAGGAGAAATAAGAAGAGCAAGAGGCAGAACCAGAGTAAGATGGACATTCAACATCAAAGAAACGCTACATCAACACCAATTGACAATGAGTGAGGCCGCCAAAAGGACGTGATCCAGAACTTTGTATCTTCCTTGACGCCCGAACGTGTACAAGAGAAAGTGAAGAAAGAAGAACGAAAGTTGATTGAATGAGATAAATTAAAGAAATAAAAATATATAATCCGTACTTCGACCATCATCCCCGACTTGCTACCACACATACTTAACTTAATATTAAACACATCGGTAGCAGAACATACGTTCAATGTCACTACCGCAAAATAAGATATTAAGATCTGGGCGTCAATGACCTTCGAGTTTCAAATTATTTAGTAAACTTGTCTAGTGAAAAGCTGTGAGTGTAACAGCTTGTCTACCTACAAGTTCACGCCCTCACATATGTTATGTGACGTTCAAAGTTGTGCTCATTTTCTGACGTTTTCTAATATAAAATAATTAGTCATCCCATGCTGGCAATTGATATTGTTACGTAACTTTATAGTTCAGTTGATCCAAGGTAATCTGAATATATATCATTACCATAAAATAATATTCAGTGTAACTTCTACATTTCTTCTTCTTTACTTCCTCATGTGTCTTTCAAAGTCGAGAGGAGTTATAATTTGCGGTCTTTTGCTTTCTGTTGGCCCCTGCTGCAGCTGTGTTTCCTAGCATTTCTAATATTTCATCAATCCATCTTTTTCGTGGTCGACCCTTGGGTCTGGTGTTCTCGCAATTTGTATTGGAGGCTTGTTGTGTTGTATTTTGATCTTTTTCCCAAATCACGTGGCCAAACCATGTATGCGTTTTTTCTCTATGTATTCTACTAGCAGAAAATCCTAAAGACCTACAACAATTGCTTAATGTGATAAACATAACAAGCAAAAAATATGGACTAGAAATGAATATCAATAAGACTAAAACTATGATCATAAACAAAGAAAATTCTCAAGACCTACAATTAAATATCACAGTTGAGGGCATACATCTGGAGACAGTCCAGAGCTACAACTACCTGGGACATACTATGCCATGAAAAATATACTAACAACAAAACAAATATCAGCAGGGCTGAAACTAAGAATGGCAAAATGTTGCGTCTTCTCAATATTCCTGTATGGTGCAGAAACATGGACATTAGACAAGAAAACAGAACAGAAAATTGAAGCCTTTGAAATGTGGATTTATAGAAGAATATGTAGAATTGGATGGAAACAAAAAATAACAAACGATGAAGTTTTAAAACAACTGAAAATAAAAAGAGAACTACTAAATACAATTAAGTCAAGAAAAATGAAATTTTTGGGGCATGTTAAAAGACACAACAGCCTACTAAAGTAATATTGGAAGGAAAAATACAAGGTAAAAGAGGCAGCCAAGACTAACATGGACGAGTAACATCAAAAGATGGACAAGTCAATCTATGACAGCCTGCACCATCAAAGCAAGAAACAGAGTAGAATGGCGATCCATGGTAGCCAACCTTCGTTGCGGAGAAGGCACGCGATGACGATTCTACGACATAAATTATTCTCAGGTTCTTTCTCAGATTTTCATTTCTCAGATGTTCACTTCAGATCTTATCTTTCAGGCTGGTAACATTTAGTGTAAAATGCAAAGGTAGTTTCATAGCACATAATACAGCATGGATATACAATGAACTAATTAAGTCGTGACATGTGGAGCCTGCCTTGGCATTAATTAACCTTTCTAGCTGACGTCATCATCCAAATTCTTCGAGTGCGGCATCCATTTGTTAATAGCTGGTTGAACTAGCGAGTGTCTGACAAGACACTCGAACAAAACAACGACCACTCGGACAATTGTTAAGTGATGCCGGGGTGCATTAACCACTTCGCTACCATTACTCCAAATGTTTATTATGTGAGTGTACACAATACCAAGTGAATTCAGGACGGACGGACGGACGGACAGACAACAAGATAGATAGGGTAGTAAATATTTAGGCAGGTAGGTGGTTAACTAGGCAGAGTGTACATTGTAGGTTGATAGGTATATAAGTACTTTGATATAAGTACATTGGTACTTTGGAGAGTACGTTAGTGGATATGTAAAACATAATCGGATTTGGTTATGGAAGGCCCCGGTATCACTGCAAACGAATTAAATTCCATAATTGCTCAACCACCCATGCCAGCATAATCATCCGAATATCTCATCTCCCAAATAAAGAAAGGTAACTGTAGTCCACATCGTACCCGTCTCAGCACACGCCAAAAGACATAAGGCGAAACCGCGCAGAAAGTGAACACAGCCAACTGTTCCCTGTCATACGATATCATCATTCATTGTAAACAATTGTAATATCGAAACATGATCAAAACGGATGAGACACACAGCTCACGGTGTGCACAGAGCACTTAACTCAGTAGCTCCTGAAACAATAATCGGATACACTTAACAAGTAGTCATTTGATCAAGGTAAAGCAAGAGAATACACGTAACATCCAGCAGCAATACAAAAAATCACCCGCCTTACTCAGCAATACTAATGAGGGCAGAAAGGTGGCGCTCTGACGGAACAAGTAACTCTTTCATATGTCAAGACTTAACAGTTTCCGATCAACAAGAAATATTTCATTACCGCTGTTCAATGCACACACTATACATGATCTCAAGGACGCACTGACAAACAGGACACTGTAGAAGACTAACGCCTGTAAGGTGCCTGGAATGTTATGAATCCATTATGTCTTTCTTTCTTACTCTTATTTGGAATGCTAGCTTATATCTAAATCTCAAGTTTAAATTTTCCAGTACTCTCTTTCACTAAAAACTATAAATTTATTAATTATGTTATGCCTTTCTTATTGCTAGTCCCTCTTATTTCTCCCACCCTATCTCTCTCTCTCTATCTCTCTCTCTCTCTCTCTCTCTCTCTCTCTCTCTCTCTCATCATCATCATCAGCAGCAGGAATTAGCCAGCTACTGCTATTCGGAAGAGACAACGGAGGCCACGACTCCTCTAATATTTTATCAGAACAGATAGCACAATCACATTCCAGCTCGATGAATTTTGTAAGTGTACAACCAACCACTGCATTCCATGTGATATAGATCCAGCAATTCGAGCCGTTACAAATAGATAAGCTTCAATATCTATGGAGATGAAAGCTTTTACATCCGTATGACGACACAAATCAACCTCTGTAATATGTATAAGAACTAGGTTGGGTATTTAAGCAATTACCTCCATGGTTGCCATAGCAACAGTGGTGGGACTAAGAAGATGGATTCACTTCACTTTATTGTAACATAAAGTTTAGGCAGGACGGAGGCCAAAAAAAACCCTTCCTTAAATTACTGCGCTGCGTCTTTATATATATACTAGAACAAAGCTGAGAGAGATTTTAATTAACAGCAAAAATCACATTGTTTTTATTTCCATAACTAACAATGCAAATAACTAAGACATGATATAATTAGAATAATGATCATTTTAATCAATAATGGAAGGAACGATTTTACACAGCGAAAACTGCTGTAAGCTTTATATAGCAATTTATTAGGCTATAGGCCAACCTAGAAGTTTCGAGCAAATAGTTCCCAGCATTGCGGGAATGGATGTGGGAGATGATTCGATACTTGTGTTTCTTTCTTGGATATTTATTGGATAAGCTAGAACTGGAACTGGAACGTTGTTCTAGTTTGTAGTGTCCACTTGTTACGTGAAACTTTAACAATATTTTTTTTTCGTTTATCATCATTATCATCATCGAGTGCCTTCTCTGCAACGAAGGTTGGCTACCATGGATTGCCATTCTACTCTGTTACTTGCGTTATGGTGCAGGCTGTCATATATTGACTTGTCCATCTTTTGATGTTACTCGTTCATGTTAGTCTTGGTCTGCCTCTGCCTCTTTTACTTTGTATTTTCCCTTCCAATATTACTTTTAGTAGGCTCTTGTGTCTTTTAACATGCCCCAAACATTTCATTTCTCTTGTCTTAATTGTATTTAATAGTTCTCTTTTTATATTCAGATGTTTTAAAACTTCATCGTTTGTTTTCTTTTCTTTCCATCCAATTCTACCTATTCTTCTATAAATCCACATTTCAAAGGCTTCAATTTTCTGTTCTGTTTTCTTGTCCAATGTCCATGTTTTTGCACCTTACAGGAATATTGAGAAGATGTAACATTTTGTCATTCTTAGTTTCAGCCCTGCTGATATTTGTTTTGTTGTTAGTATATTTTTCATGGCATTAAAATTACTTTTTTGCCATACCTATTCTTTTGTTTATTTCAATTTCACATTTTCCATTATTGGTTATAGTATGTCCCAGGTAGTTTTAGCTCTGGACTGTCTCCAGATGTATTCCCTCCACTGTGATATTTAATTGTAGGTCTTGAGAATTTTTCGTTTATACATTTATTATATTTCATTTTTCCTAGACCTGCTACGAAAGTTTCACTCTTTCAAAAGGCAGAAGGTAAGAACAAAACATGCTCGAGTTTGAGTCGTGTAACATTATGTATTTGAGTAGCGCTACTAGCTAAGAGCCGTGTCTTACCGGGACCTCATTATGAGGGAGGTAAAGAATAGTGACACTGTGACCTTCCAGACATGTCGTAAGAGACGACTGAGGAAGCTGATCGATGGCTTGACAAGATGTTATTGTAAAAAGTAGTATTATGGAAACAGCGCCATAGATTTTAGAGCAGTGGTCTCTGCAATATGTGCCATTTTGGCACGTAATGTGTCTGTTTTTGAGATTGTGGTTCTGCCCTATGTGCGTCTTCGGCTCGAAAGGACAATAGTTAGATAAACTAGCTAAGAACATCTCTCAGATTTGCTAATAAAAAAGATGGACGATGAATTTGCCGAACAAGTACCAGTCTAAGTATACGAGTAGCGTATGTATTGTTTTATGTACATATACGTAATGCGACCACTCACCACATCCTGGCTACTTCAAGTTTCGAACCCAACGGCCACCTCTGCACTTTGCGTATTCTTACGCTAACATCAATCGTTCATTTCACTCGGGTCAGAATGCTTCTTCTTTCGAGACTTCATCGGGTACAAACCAACTAATTAGCTTCAGCACGCGCCATCTGTAATAGGTCCTAGATCTGACTGCCGTTTAGGTCACTCTTTCTCCACTGTTTTTTTTAGACTATTTAATTTAACTTCCTGCTTTTGTACATTAGCGATTTATAATTATTATTATTTTTTGCATGATTCTTCTATAACATTACAACATTACATTTCAAATTGTGCGTGTGTGTGTGTGTGCGCCTGCGTGTCTGCAAGTGGGTGTATACTACCCACTTACCCATTAATCACTAAATCCTTCAAAAACCAAAAAAAAAAAAAAAAAAAAAAAAGAACACCTTTACAAATCGAGTGTGACGTTTTGGGAATATGGTTCTAGCCTCTTATATACATCTCAATATATGGTGTTTTAGGGGAGCGCCATCAGCGCTATGTCTGGTCTATTTCTTCCTATTAACACAGAAAATGAAATGTAACAAATCAAGGCTGTGAGTACCTAGAAAGTGGAAGGACTAGGGAATGAATCGTCACTATGTCCACACAGTAGTTCCGTAAATTGCTGTCATGGATACGTTTAACAGTCGAACACTAACTTTCACAGCTGTAGGTTGAAGTTGAGGGATAAAACATGTAGTAATACGCTCTGATCCAGAGTGAATTATTAGTGAGTGAGTGAGTGAGTGAGTGAGTGAGTGAGTGAGTGAGTGAGTGAGTGAGTGAGTGAGTGAGTGAGTGAGTGAGTGAGTGAGTGAGTGAGTGTATGTGTTAATGGATGAGTAAGTGTGTGAGTGAGTTTATGGGTGAACGGGTGAGTGTGTGAGTGAGCGTCTTAATCAATGAGATTTGAAGACACCTATGAGCAAACAAAAGCGTTCCACTATAACTCACACAAGAGAAGCAATCATCAACTCCATAAACACGGCCACACACTTTGAAAACCGCTGATCTATAAATGTTTCCCCCAGAGGCCCTGTAGCAATTGCGTGCTACCTTCACCTTGCAATAAAGTGTAACAACAGAGACGTCAAACAATGATGACTTAAGGAATGCGTGTTCTACCCCAGGCTGGGCTCAATACGCATTTCACACTAGCAATAAAAGCGGGCAACCGTCAATGAAACAATGTATAATAACTACCGCAAGACTGTACCGCTTTACACGATCCAACTAACAAGGAGAATAGCGCCGATAAAAACAAGAAGAATACAATTGAGGGGGATTGAGAAGATGTTGTAAGAATTAAACAGACTGGGAATTAAGAAATATACTCACAGTGCTTATCAATACACAGCTGCGTGTATAAACATCAAAAATAGTAAATTAGTTACAAACTGGTGCGCGTGGCCGTGCGGCTAAAACCACTGTTCCGCTGGCTCAAAAGCCGACGTTCGGTGTTCGAAGCCCGCGGTAAACAGAAAGGATTTTTTTTCTATCGGGGGTGAAATAAAAATCCTGAGTCTCACACGTCGTGACGACTGCTTGACCAAGCGGCCTTTATCCCTCTGGTTCTATCGTTGCCCCCCGTCATATACCAGCAATGGTACTATGTGACGTAAAGATAGTTTTTAGTTACAAACTTTGGAAGTTGTGACCCATGCCTACTGTATACCCCTCATTCTTAAACTGGATATTTCATGGGCTTTGCTCCGATCACTGGCATCATCATCATCAGGTTGCGTGTTCTCTCCGGAACATTGTATTCATCACAGTCAGTATGAAAGAATTTCTGACTCAAGACATCTCCCACTTCTTTTGTCATGTTCATCGTCTTTTTTATGTTTTGAAACCACCTACTTCATGGCCTGTCCCTGTCACGTCGTCCAGGAACCATACCCTCCATTATTGTTCTTTCCAGCCCACTGTTTCTGTTAACGTGGGCGTAATATTTTAATAATTAATGTGTTCCGCACCTGTTAAATAGCACACAAATATGGAATGTTCTACCTGAAATGATTGTACTGTTAATGATATTTTAGAAGAAGAGTTTATCAGAAGAAATATTTTAAAGAATGACCAATTTGTGGCTTTGTGATGTGAAAGTATTCACATGTCAACAGCAAATGGTTTTATCATTATCATCAAGTACCGTGCCTGCCAGCGTAAGTGGTCATGTCTCTCCACAACTTTCAATCTCGACAGTTATTTATCATTTCGGTTGTTGACATTCTGCCAAGCCATTATCTTAAGCTATCTGGTATCTTTTCTCTTTGCTTTCCTCTATCTCTTCGTCCTCAATTTTTCCAGTTGTTACAATATCTCCCAGCTGTTCCCTTCTCATTACATGGCAAAAAAATAGTGAATGTTTTTTTCCTAATATTGAAAATTAGCTCTCTTTTAGCTTTGGTCTCTTTCAGAACGTTTTCATTACTCTTCTTAGCTGTATTTTAATTTTTAAAATGGTTTCATATAACACCTAAATTATAAACTATTTCCAATGAACTTGAATGCATCATAGATGGCTTATGTCAGGTTGCATTTATGAAACTATCAACATAACTCAAATATTATTAACAACAGCTACCTACAAAGTAAGATTTATAACTGAATCCAGGAGAAAGAAAAAAACGGTTAAAGAGACTTTCAAAAAGCAGATTGGTGTTATTACCAATGAAAAATAACATAGTGTTAGAAATTCACTGAGGGTTATGTTTATAAGCACTTGACGCGTGATATAACGAGAAGAAAGACTGGCAATGTTACAGAAACAATAATCAATACGATAAAGACCAGGCTATGTTGGTGCTTTCACAATGACTAGTTTTGTCAGCTTGCATACCCAGATCATCTCAATAAATTATGCTAAAGAATGTTTCATGTCTAATGTGTTTTTAAAGTAGAAATGGCACCTCATGGTACGGTTTTCTTTCTTTATATATATATATATCTCTCTCTGTCTGACTCTTTCTCAAATCTCCTCCCCACTCCTTTTTTTCAATCTCTCACTTATACACACATAAACTGACAATTGTTTGTACTTTAAGGGGGAAAAAATAGAAACAGTTCGAAAATAATAATATAAGAATGGCGAGGACAACCTGAAGGAGTGAGAAAGAGAGAGAAGAAGAGAGAGATAGGGAGAGGGTGGGGAGTTGTCGCGGAGTAGGTATTCATAATCCCGAGCTGACATTACAGACAACTGTGAAAACCATTGTGAAGTCGTAGCGATTTGTGGCAACTTGCAGAGGACGGTCAGGGATTTGTTAGGTGGATAGACTATGTTGTTGCGCTAAAGTCGTAATTAGGCGCAATTGTTGACACTGATTTATGTGCTGGTCTTCGAATAGCTATATATAAATAGATATATAATATAATAATTCAAAAATAGAATGTATTCTCTCATTGTTTTTGTTTTGGAGTGTGTGAGTTTGTGTGCATGTGAGTCTGTGTGTGTTGTAATTGCTTAATTGTTACGACACTCATTAGTGGTGCCCGACGTGCCTCGCTGCTGATCTGTCATTTGGCTGAGGGTGCCTACACAATCAAGTTGTTCATCTACCATCTGTGAGTTCACACCGGCCAGCTATGAGTTGGCAGACCTGGGGCTGCAAGTGTTTAATTGTCAAATCATTAAAGTAATGCCGACCTGTCGGTTGGGAGCCGCGATAGCTCAGTGATTAGTGAACTGGACTACAAAGGACAAGAGGCCAGGTTCGATCCTGATCAACGCCTTCCGGGTTCACCCAGCCTTAAAGGGGTAACGGATTTTTTCTGGGAAAGTACGGCACGAGCGTAATGCCGCCCACATTACCCCACAAATCATGTGCTGAAGGTCTATAAAAGTTATGGTCACTAACATTATATCCCCTATACGCCACTTTGTAGTTTGTGGGGCTCTTTTACCGCGTTCGGTGGGCGAGCGAGATACCCTATGTATCGTCATGACTCATCGATTTAATCCCTTCTGTGTTTGCGGTCGAGTGCAACAAGGTAACAAATCTACTCTTTGTTTGTGAACGCATGTGTCATAATTTCACGAACATCAAGTACCAGCATGTCATGACATCGTAAGCCCCGCATTAACGTTCATATAAAATAGTATAAGCATGTCACGCCTCCTTAAATCCCCGTAGTTAGATTTTTTTTTTTTTATTATCAAAAATATCTTGCATTTTTTAAATGTTCGAGTTATGTTTGATGTATTAGCTCTCTCTCTCTCTCTCTCTCTCTCTCTCTCTCTCTCACTCACTCTCTAAGCATTTGTTTCACATCATACCTCATTTTCCTTCACTATTATTATTTCACGTACCGCTACTACTACCGCTATTGCTACTGCTACCATTATTACTACTACTAATACCTCTATATTACCACTACCATTGCTACTACTACTATTATTACAACTACTACTACCATCACCACTACCACTACTACTACTACTGCTACTACAGTAACCCATAACTACTAATACCACCAATACTACAACCACCACTACTAAACAGTAACTACCACTAATACTACTACTATCACCACCATTACTACTACTACTATCACCACCATTACTACTACTACTACCATTACAACTACTATCATTATTACTACTTCTACTACCATGAATATTAATACTACCATTAATATTAATACTACCACAACTATCACGACCAACACCACCGCTACTCACTTTTTTATTTATATTATATATTTTTAGAATATTTATAGAAATAGATATATAGATAGATAGAGATATAGAAATAATAGACATAATAGTAAAAGAAAGCAACAAGAAAGGTCTGTCTGAATAGTAAGAAAACAGAAGTAATGATTATATCGAAGAAACAATCACCACCATCATGCAGCATACAAATAAACGAGACAAATCTGAAACAAGTGCAACGTTTCAAATACTTGGGCACAATAATAACATCAGATGGGAGATGCACCACAGAAATAAAAAGCAGAATAACTCAGGCCAAAATAGCATTTCAGAAAGTTAAAAATATCTTATGCAACAAATCTATGTCAATAAAAATGAGAAAGAGAGTTCATCGGTGCTATATAGAACCAATTCTGACCTATGGAAGCGAATCATGGACTGTAGACAAACAAATGAAAAGACGATTAGAGGCCACAGAGATGGGATTTCTCAGAAGAATGTTGAAAGTTCCATGGACAGCTAAAAAGACCAATGAGGAAGTTCTCAAAGAGGCCAACACAAAAAGGGAGCTCTTAAAAACATCAGAAAGAAGCAATCAACATTTTTCGGGCACATCATGAGAAGAGGAAAGTTGGAATACTTGGTTACAACTGGCAAAATAAAAGGAAAGAGAGATCGCGGGCGACAAAGAGAGAAAATACTGGATAGCTTGGTGTCATGGCAGCATGGAAAACAGTCAACAACAGAACTCATACTATGCACTGTAGATAGAAGATTGTGGAGGGACATGATCACCTACGCTAAACGGTATGGCACATGATGATGATATATATATATATATGTATATACCACTACCACCACCACTACAACTACCATCACCACAATTACTACAGCTAAAGCTTTTATTTCATGTCCGGGGCGTGCGGGAGATTGTCAGTGTTGATGGGAAATAAAAGGCACAACCTCACTATGTGTCTCGCCCGGAGAGCTGAAAATAAAAACAAAAACAATTCCTCCCATAAGACACCAATAATTCACACCCGTCCCCCTATATGTGTCTGAAGAACTCGTTCGATATTTCATCCGCTCGTTCTATGTCCGCATCTCCTACTGGAATCTTCTTCTCCGTTCCATATTTAGCAGACTGTGCGCCAACTATGTTTTGTTAATCTCTGGCATCTAAGATAGGCATGGAGAACAAGAATGCACAGAGAAAAGAGTTATGGGAGAAACATGTAAGATATGCAACAACAAAAACGTTATCGGAGGTTTTGGTAAGCTATATGTTGAACTGAACAATTGTAATACAAGACTAACTCCTACGGATGAAAGAGATGGGAGTTAAGACGGACACAGCCAGAAACGAGAAACTTAGTGGCCGTTTAAGAAAACTTATCAACCATCACAAAACTGGAGTCGTCGTCAATCGCTGGACACTACGGGACTTGCTGAGGAGGGGATCTGAGCACATATTGACATGTTCGGAGTGCAACGATGATGACCCGCAAATAGCTTAATACAAGACTTTTGCTTAAAAAATTGAAAACGTAACGCACTAGAATTGTGAAACGTTTCGGGATACCGACTACCTCCTTGTTCAGCTTTAATCGTGTCATCTTTATCTGTGGTCTCCATAAAAATCACCCTCTTTGTAATGCTTCAGATCAGCGCTGTCGAACATGTATATACATTGGGGCGCACCTGACCCATGACTGTGGAGCGGAGGGAGCCAAGTTACTATTGCACAGTATAATAATACTATATAACAATATATAGATTATATATATGGTAAGCCCCGGTATCACTGTATATGCATGTGTATATATATATATATATATATATATATATATATATATATATATATATATAATAATAATAATAATAATTACCGGGGCCTCATTATGTGGGAAGTAAAGGATAGTGACACTGTGACCTTCCAGGCATATCCTAAGAGGCGACTAAGGAGGTTGATCGATGGCTTGACAAGCTATCATTGTAAAAAGCATCATTATGGAAATAGACCATAGATTTTAGAAGCAGTGATCTCTGCAATATGTGCCACTTTGGCATGCAAGGTTTCTGTTTTTGAGATTGTGGTTCTGCCCTATGTGCCGGCTGCGGCTCGAAAGGACAATAGATAGATGATAATAATAATAATAGAAGTAATATTCGCAATAATATTATGTTTGCTAGCATCCACTGTCCATGTTGCACATGTATAAAGAATCGTCTATTCAACATCACCAGTAATGTTGTCAACTAGACATAATGCCTTCACTCGGCTACCACTATTCTTCTTCGTTCGTCCTCCAAGGGGGCTTTAACTGAACCTAATTAGCGCTGTGTCGTGGTACACATCATGGTGCATTATCAGAGTTGTTCGACCCAACACATCCGACAAAAACACAACACTGTGGATACTGGGCTTGTCAA
Organism: Megaustenia siamemsis; assembly: GCA_032433765.1. Taxonomy (NCBI): domain Eukaryota; kingdom Metazoa; phylum Mollusca; class Gastropoda; order Stylommatophora; family Ariophantidae; genus Megaustenia; species Megaustenia siamemsis. Next base: position 48,044,048 of record JAVIAB010000041.1, on the reverse strand, counting down.
CTGTCTTCTGTCACTATTTCTTTGACCAAGAAAGAGGTATAGTTTGTTCAACACTTCTTCCTTCACCTTTCACGAGCGAATGCTCGTTGTTGTCATTTTCTCATGAACGAACGTTCCGTGTGCATAGATGAATTTGTGTCAGGTATTTCACATTCAGCTGCTATATCTGCGTCCTTCTGCCAGGAACATCCGACTTCGGCATGTAAATTTGTGGACATTGAGTTACCTTCCATTTCGACCTCTACATGGTTGGCCAGACTGGCTAGTCCGAATTCATCCCCCCCCCTTGCCCACCCCCCTTTTTCCCGCTGGGTAGATAAGGAACGTGGCTCAGCTCGTCAATAATCCATTAGTAGACGGATGTCTTCTCTACAGTAGACACTTAGAGCCTATGGGGTTGATCTCGCTACCCACCTGCGAACCCACTCTAACAGAGCGACGACGCCACTGTGCTCTTCGCTGAGGCTGTTGAAGAGGTTAAGGGGAAAAAAAAAGAATAGTAGATCAACAGCATGAGGGAAAAAAAAGTGGAAAGACAGTAACACAAAATGTGGCTGACGAACATTAACAAATAAAACAATGTACGTCAGCAAATAAAAATGATTTGGATTTACATCAACAAATAAAGACAATGTATAACAACAAATAAAAACAATGTACATCAACATATAAATATGATGTGGGTGCACATCAACAAATAAAAACAATGTACACCACTAAATAAAAACAATGCACATCAACAAATAAAAACAATGTACATCACTAAATAAAAACAATGCACATCAACAAATAAAAACAATGTACATCACTAAATAAAAACAATGCACATCAACAAATAAAAACAATGTACATCACTAAATAAAAACAATGTACACTACACAAATAAAAACAATGTACACTACACAAATATAAACAATGTACACTACACAAATAAAAACAATGTACACTACACAAATAAAAACAATGTACACTACACAAATAAAAACAATGTGCACTACACAATTAAAAACAATATACATCAACAAATAAAAAAAATGTACACCAACAAGGAACAAGTAAAAGATAAAATCAATTAATAGAATATCCAATAAGTCAGAATACCGATAAAGCCTTTCCTCTAAATCCAGACATGATCTTGATGGTGAAATAATGGATCCAGGTGTATAGATTCCCAAATCACTCAGATACACACATCTCTCCGCAGCATTATGCTGGATATCATAGATTCCCAAATCACTCAGATACACACATCTCTCCGCAGCATTATGCTGGATATCATAGATTCCCAAATCACTCAGATACACACATCTCTCCGCAGCATTATGCTGGATATCATAGATTCCCAAATCACTCAGATACACACATCTCTCCGCAGAATTATGCTGGATATCATAGATTCCCAAATCACTCAGATACACACATCTCTCCGCAGCATTATGCTGGATATCCTAGATTCCCAAATCACTCAGATACACACATCTCTCCGCAGCATTATGCTGGATATCATAGATTCCCAAATCACTCAGATACACACATCTCTCCGCAGCACTATGCTGGATATCATAGATTCCCAAATCACTCAGATACACACATCTCTCAGCAGCATTATGCTGGATATCATAGATTCCCAAATCACTCAGATACACACATCTCTCCGCAGCATTATGCTGGATATCATAGGTTCCCAAATCACTCAGATACACACATCTCTCCGCAGCATTATGCTGGATATCATAGATTCCCAAATCACTCAGATACACACATCTCTCCGCAGCATTATGCTGGATATCATAGATTCCCAAATCACTCAGATACACACATCTCTCCGCAGCATTATGATGGATATCATAGATTCCCAAATCACTCAGATACACACACACATCTCTCCGCAGCATTATGCTGGATATCATAGATTCCCAAATCACTCAGATACACACATCTCTCCGCAGCATTATGCTGGATATCAAAGATTCCCAAATCACTCAGATACACACATCTCTCCGCAGCATTATGCTTGATATCACAGATTCCCAAATCACTCAGATACACACATCTCTCCGCAGCATTATGCCGGATATCATAGATTCCCAAACGATGACTTCGATTAGTCACCCTATCATCAACATGTGCCATACCGGTTGGCGTAGGCGATCATGTCCTTCTACAAGTTTCTGTCCACAGTACATGGTAACAATTCTGTTTCAATGCTACAACACCAAGCTATCTTGTAGTATCTTATCTCTTTGTCGTCCGCGATCTCTCTTTCCTTCCCTGTATTTTACTAGTTGGAACCAGGTATTCCAACTTATCTCTTCCCATGATGTACCCTAAAAGATGCCCACTGTTTCTTATATTTTTGTAAGAGTTTCTTTTTTTTTCCCCCCTCTTTGTGAATTTTTCGTTCGTCTTTTAGTTGTCTCGGGGAATTCTCAACATTCTTCTGAAAAATCCCATTTATATGGCCTCTAATCGCCTTCTCATTTGTTTGTCTACTGTCTGTGATTCGCTTCCACAAGATCAATAAGCCGAGATATAAGCGATTCTAAAAACTGATACAGTCATTCCACAAGTTACGACATGGTTACGCTCAGATAAACGCATCGTAAATCGGAAATATCGTAAGTCGAAAGGAGCATATGATATCTTCGATATAACTAAGGACGCCATTTCCCAATCTTCTTCCGTTGCACGATCCCGTCATTTTTGGATCGGAATACCGGAATTCAGTCGTTTTACATTCATATCCCTCTCGGGTCGAAAACGGCCTCTAGGATGGAAGTCATAGTTCTCCACGATTGACGATTTGCTGCTAGTTCGTGTAGGTCTTGGTTGTGTTTGAGTTCCTTGGTTGAATCTTCTTTCGTAATTCTTCTGCGTAGCGATTAATCTGGCTCTGCCTTGTTGTCTTTTACTCGATGGTTTCCACACCTGATGGGCAAGTCTTTCTTCAATAATTATCAGCAGATGACCTATTCCCAATGCCTTCTTCTTATACATACCGACATGTATTCTTGTTTGTATTCGTCTCCTATCAATTATAATAATACTACCGAAATGCCAAACAATGTATAACCCATTAGTGTTCTGTTTCGTTTTCCGATAAAATTTAACGAAATAGACATGGCTAATAAGTAAATGACACCATCTAAACTTCGAGAAATCGTAACTAGAACTATCGTAATTCGAGGTATGTCTGTAGATACATCTTTCCACTTAGCACCGTTGTAAGAGCTAATACTCTTGCATGGCGGGTCTAGATAGAAGATAAGGATGGTCCTGCTCTCTTGGTGTGACCGCCGATTGTAGTGTCAGTGTTTGAGCACAAGAAAACTTAGAACATCAAACATTGTTTCATTTTGACATAAACGTTTCATATAAACTATAAATAAATATGAAGCATCGATGGCTGAGTGGTTAGTTCGCTCGTCTACTGATGATAATGGTCTTAGTTCGATTCCAAGAAGTGACAATTTTTTTTTTTCAGACAGACAAAGCGTTGGAGTTCAACCAGCTTCTAAAAAAAATGATCTTCTTCTTCTATCTTTCAGTTCCCTGTGGATCATAGGTCTTCAACAAACACTTTCCAAGCCGTTCAGCTTCTTGTCATTCTTTTAAAATCATTCCGTGTCCTCCCCTTCACCTTCATCTCTGCTTCTGTCTTCTCCAAGAATACGTTGGTCTTACTCTTTGTCTTTTTCTCTGGGGATAAATAAAAAGAGCCTGTTGTGTAATACTCTTAGTCGGCTTCTAAAAATTGATACCAGAGATTATTCGGGGAAGTAAGGGCGGTTTGTTGTGATACCCACATTATCAGCCAAAAATAGGCTGTGGTATGAAAAAAATATGGTCACTAAAATTAAACTCCCCAGCGTAGCAAGAAGGTAAGGACTGCAATCTTCACGTTACCTTTATAAATAATTATATGTTTGTGTACACAAATGTAGGTCTCCTCTACGCCTTTTGGTAGCCGTAGAGGCAGTATGGTGTTGGTAACCATAGATTTACGTAGCAACAGTATAATCAAAATGCACTTAATTTTATTTCATATTAAACGCCGTTCAAAATATCAATGCAGTAGTTGTATAACAGTTTAGACAGAGGAATACTTTGGAAGTTGCTGAATCATTACGGAATCCCCATAAACTGTATTAACATGATAAAAACATTGTATAATGTAATGCAATGTAGTGCTGTGCCCGAAGGGCAGCCAACAGAAGCATCAGAAATAATTACATTTTGGAGTATGGCACGTACGTCTTCTATCCTCATTTCTCTTTCTACTGGCCATAGATTGGATTATAAAATAACTCAGAACAACTGAAGTGCTCCAGTGCTCACTGACCAAGAACTTATTGACTTAACCTTTGCTGACATCATAGATATCCTATTACCTAATCATCAACAGATGCAAGATAAAATGAGCATACTTGATAGAGATCACAACAGCAGGGACCTAAAATAAATAAAGAGAAGACCAAAATTAAGAGAATTAATGCTGATGGCAATAACCAAATAACAATAAGAGAAATAACTCTACTAGATGCACAATATTATATACATATAATTATATATACAATATTGATAATATTGGCAATAATATTGATAAAGAAGGAAGAATAGAGAATGATACCAAAATAAGGATACAAAAAGCAACAGGAGCATTAGTTGCACTATGAAACATATGGAAATCCAAAGAAGTAAGGTTAAATACAAAAATCAAAATGTTAAATCCAATGTTAAGTCAGTCCTATTGTATGGCTGTGAAACATGTAGTACAACAAAAAAGACAGTCACGAAGATAGAGACTTTCATTAATCGTTGATTGTGCAGAATAAAAGGATGGAAATGGCAGGACAAAATCACTAGCATAGAGTGATGGAAATTACCGGTCAAATACTAGTGGGCAAAAAGATACAGCGAAGACGATGGCGCTGGATAGGACACACACTGCGGAAGCCAACTGAGAGTATTACACAACATGACCTTTTTTGGAATCCCCAGGGGAAAAGACCATGAGGAAGACCAATAAATTCTTGGAGAAGACAGATAGAAGCTGAGATGAAGATGATTGGGAAGACATGGAATGATCTTAAAATAACTGCAAGAAACAGAACGACTTAGAAAGTGTTTGTTGAAGACCTATGCTCCACAGGGAGCTGAAAGGTAGAAGAAGAAGAAAGAAATACAACGAAGACGATGGCACTGGATAGGACACACACTGTGGAAACCAACTAAGAGTATTACACGACAGGCCCTTTTTGGAATCCCAAAATATTCTTGGAGAAGACAGATGGAAGCAGAGATGAAGATGATGGGGAAGACATGGAATGATCTTAAAAGAATGGCAAGAAACAGAACGGCTTGGAAAGTGTTTATTGAAGACCTATGCTCCATAGGGAGCTGAAAGGAATAAGAGAAGAGTGTTGTATAATGTTTATAAAATGATTCCCTCCTTTGTATAACCAATATCACCATCTTCAAGTCGCATGTCCTTTGCAGAACGTTTCATTCACTACAGCCATCTGAAAGAATCTTTCTCCAGTCAGATCTCCCACTTCTTTTGTTGTTGCGTTCAATGCCTCCTTGAAGTCATGAAATCACCTTCTTCTTGGTCTACCGCTGATTCATCGCACAGGAACCATGCCCTCAATTATTGTTCTTTCCAGCCATTTGTGTCTTTTGATGTGGCCATAGTATTTTAAATTCCTCCGTAGAATGGTGTTTATAAGCCAGTTCTTTTTCATGTTCAAGTGTGACCATTATATAGATCAATGACAAATGCCGCGAGAATCGTTATTGCAGATCATAAAACGCACACCTAAGTCGCTGCAGTATTTTAAAAATAACACAGGTTCCAAAGGTGTGAGGCAAACTTACAAACCGTTAAGCAAAATCGCCACAGTTTATGCCCCAAACTTAGCAGAAGTACCATAAACGTTGTCTAACTGCGGTAGAATGACATTACAGTGCACAACATTACTCAACTGTGTTAAATAAAAAATCTTCATATTGCCGCAAATTTGTTCAAATTCATTTATTAAAAAGGCATAATGTTCCGGTAGCCCATTCAAAGCCCTGGTCTTAAGCGTAGCCAAATACAGAGAGATAAGGAAGCCTGCGGGGAAAAAAACACCGGAACCCGCCAACAAGCGCGACCTGTTCAAATATAGGAAATATACACAGCAGACTTCATTCTGCCTACAAACCACACCTGCTCGCAAAATTGAAAGTCACTCTAGTTGGTCGTTTTCTGTGAATTCCCTCTCAGCCTGAAGGCTTAGGTAAATCTATAGCTGGCTGTGGCCTAAGTATATGGTCACACTTTTTATATTGGTGGCTGTCATACTAGGGGAGTGGGTGGTCTGGGAGTAAGACGTTCCAGAGTTCAAATCCCGTCCAGGCGATGAGTAATTTTTACTTCAAATGCGAGGTTTCTTGATGGCTTTACCCACTCCTGGTCTCTCGTTATTGTGATCCGATCCCTCTCGAATAACTTGCAACATACAGGAGGTCCCTTGCACACTTGCGCACGTTAAAAAGTACTATTGGCCGGTAGAAGGCGAAAATGGTAAGCCAAAAATGGCCGAGGCTCAGGAAAACTATTAAGCAAATCTATCCATGCCGAAAACGGATGAGTCGGGCGAAAGGCGCAGATATCGCAGCTTTATCGTAAGCTAGCGATACAGCGCATCCACGTCCACTTAACGGTTAACGCTAAGAAGAAGAGATATTGTTTATAAAAAAAATTACAGCATCAGTAGCAGTTTCAATCTCATTAGTTGAGCGGCTGGTGCGCTCGCTACAGACCAGAAGGGTTCCGGTTCGATTACCACATATGGTATTTTCATTTCGGACTAATAAGACTTCGGGATTACTCCTATACCATAGCGCACACGAAACTAAAAATATAGTTCGTTCAGAAATTCGTGCCCACAGAGTTTATCGTTTATCAATTATCTCGGAAACTGTTCGATGAATTTCTGTAATTCTTTTTCATGAAGTCATATTTTTTCACGGACCTTAAAATTGTATAACATTTAAGTACAAAGGTAGTCTGAATTTTGCACAAATCTTTTTTTGTTATATAATTTTAGGAAAATATCAAACCGTGTATTCTAAACATTAGATTTTACTGTAAATTATGTTAATTTTCTAACAAACCTCTCAATGGATAGCGCCTTACAAGTTACGGTTCAGCGAGCGCAAGATGGTGCTACGATTGTGTGGTGAGCACATGCAATTTGCCCTTTTAAACGATGAGAGAGATTTCAACAAATGTGGGTATTGTAAAATCCTAAAAATTAGGACAGCCAAGAAAATCATATTTTTATACACCTCAAAGAAGCACAAATCTTTCATAAATGCGTGTCAGATAGGGAAAAAAATCAGACGGTCGGTGAAAAAAATAAGATTTCATGAAAAAAGAAATACATAAATTCATCAAACAGTTTCCGAGATAATTAATCAACTCTGTGGGTACTAATTTCTGAACCAACTCTACACTGGAGTGCCAGGTAACCAATGGTTGACGCGGCGATGCGGAGGGCAATAAAGACAGGCATGCCTGGCAGCATAGGCAGCACACCGCTCGTATTTACACTTTATGTGGCAGCTGAAGGTGTAACATCTTACGGTCGTATTGTGTTGGTGAGTGCCAGCACGGCAAGGCTAAGGACTGACAACATAAGACACCAACTTGTGTAAGCGTGTATGTTATCTACCTTTATTAAATGGGGGAAATTGTTCATTAATACAGGTGCACTCTTCCGTAATATTCAAGAGAATGAGTGAGCAACACACAAATTAAATGGGAGCCGCGATAGCTCAGTGGTTAGTCAACTGGACTACTAAGGACAAGATGTCGGGTTCGATCCTGATCGACGGCTTCCAGGTTCACCCAGCCTTACATGGGTATCGGATGTTTTACTGGGAAAGTAAAGCGGCATGGGCGCAATACCGAACACATTACCCCAAAAATCATGCGCCGATGGTCTGTAGAAATTATGGTCACTAACACCATATTCCCTATACGCTACTTGGCGTGACAGTGCTCTTTAACTTTTTTTTTTTTTTAACACAAATTAAATGTCATGGAGAACACGTGGCACATTAACAGTAAGGCTGTTAAAATTAAAATTACTGAGCGCATGCCTGCTTATAGCAACATATGGTTGTTAATCATGGACAATCTTTTTCTTCTTTCCTTCTTCATTTGACTTTCAGCGTCGAGGGGAAAAATATCGTGTGGTCTTTTGCTATTCTGTTCGCATATGCTGCTGTTATGTTTCCTAGTGCTTCTAATATTCCGTCAATCCATATTTTTCGTGGTCAACCCTTGGGTCTGGTGTTCTGACAACGTTTATTCATGGCTCGTTGTGCTGTGTTTTGATCGCTCTGCCTTGTCACGTGGTCAAACTATGTTATATGTTGTTTCTTTATATATTCTATATTAAAAAAAAAAAAAAGTAAAGTACCCCCGTCACGCTAAGTGGCGTATAGGGAATATGCTGTGAGTGACCATACTTTTTACAGACCTTCAGCACATGATTTTTGGACGCCCGTGCCGCTCATCTTTTACTACTACATCTCAATTTTTTTGATTGGCGATTATGATCCAAATGTGATCACATTATGACGAAACTTGCAAAAAGCTCACATTTGTCGTCTATGTGAAACTTCAACACTTTACTTTATTTTGAGCTTTCAGCTTCTGATGTCGAACATATTTTAAACACAGAGAAAGAGAAAGGGATGAGGTTCCATCATGAATTTATTCGCAGGAGGGAGTCATGAGTGCCCCCCCCCCCCACAAAATGGCTACCAATTGTCTTTATGGAGACCAAAATCCAGCTACTACTTCCCTGTGTGTGTTCAGCTCACACGCTTGCATGACAAGCAGGTCAGTGTGACACGCACGTGGGACCGAAAGTCATTGTCAGTCTTTACAACTTTCACTTTACAATAATCGGTTTCTTTTCTTGTTTTTTTTTTTTTTTTTTTTCAGATCATTGTAATTTGTTGCGCTTGCTTTACATTCAGAATAGGATGGTGTGGGAACTTGCTATCTCTTGTTTTGCCCATGTTGTGTTGTGTTTATATAATTAGATTTATTATTTTCATCTTTCTGTTTATTTGCTACTATGATTATTTTCTTAGCCAGCAAATATTTCTATTTGTAATGTGTTCCTATTGTACGCTTACCGTTGTCAATACAGATCAAAATGGTTCACTCTTTCTTATGAGTGCGTTCAGCGATGGCTGATGAGGCCAATTTAATTCATTATATGTCTGTTGCAAGGAGGAACCATGGCTGTACAGATTGTTGAGCAGTACAGAACCATATAATTGTACTGAGGGTTATCTTGAGGGACGACCTTTTCTTCTTCTTCATTTACTTCTACTCATTCTTCTACTTCCTCTATTTCCTTCTTTCTCCTTTTTCCTCTTTCTACTTCTTACTCCTCCGTCTTCTACTTCCTTCTTCTTCTCCTCCTTTCCATCTTCTACTTCTTTCTCCTCCGTCTTCTTCTTATTTTTCTTCCTCACCTTCCGTCTCCCTCCAACTTCTTTCTCCTCTTATTTTCTTCCTCACCTTCCGTCTCCCTCCAACTTCTTTCTCCTCTTATTTTCTTCCTCACCTTCCGTCTCCCTCCAACTTCTTTCTCCTCCGTCTTCTTCTTATTTTCTTCCTCACCTTCCGTCTCCCTCCAACTTCTTTCTCCTCTTATTTTCTTCCTCACCTTCCGTCTCCCTCCAACTTCTTTCTCCTCCGTCTTCTTCTTATTTTCTTCCTCACCTTCCGTCTCCCTCCAACTTCTTTCTCCTCCGTCTTCTTCGTATTTTCTTCCTCACCTTCCGTCTCCCTCCAACTTCTTTCTCCTCTGTCTTCTTCTTATTTTCTTCCTCACCTTCTATCTCCCTCCAACTTCTTTCTCCTCTGTCTTCTTCTTATTTTCTTCCTCACCTTCTATCTCCCTCCAACTTCTTTCTCCTCCGTCTTCTTCTTATTTTCTTCCTCACCTTCCGTCTCCCTCCAACTTCTTTCTCCTCTGTCTTCTTCTTATTTTCTTCCTCACCTTCTATCTCCCTCCAACTTCTTTCTCCTCTGTCTTCTTCTTATTTTCTTCCTCACCTTCTATCTCCCTCCAACTTCTTTCTCCTCCGTCTTCTTCTTATTTTCTTCCTCACCTTCCGTCTCCCTCCAACTTCTTTCTCCTCTGTCTTCTTCTTATTTTCTTCCTCACCTTCTATCTCCCTCCAACTTCTTTCTCCTCCGTCTTCTTCTTATTTTCTTCCTCACCTTCCGTCTCCCTCCAACTTCTTTCTCCTCTTATTTTCTTCCTCACCTTCCGTCTCCCTCCAACTTCTTTCTCCTCCGTCTTCTTCTTATTTTCTTCCTCACCTTCCGTCTCCCTCCAACTTCTTTCTCCTCCGTCTTCTTCTTATTTTCTTCCTCACCTTCCGTCTCCCTCCAACTTCTTTCTCCTCCGTCTTCTTCTTATTTTCTTCCTCACCTTCCGTCTCCCTCCAACTTCTTTCTCCTCCGTCTTCTTCTTATTTTCTTCCTCACCTTCCGTCTCCCTCCAACTTCTTTCTCCTCTTATTTTCTTCCTCACCTTCCGTCTCCCTCCAACTTCTTTCTCCTCCGTCTTCTTCTTATTTTCTTCCTCACCTTCTATCTCCCTCCAACTTCTTTCTCCTCTGTCTTCTTCTTATTTTCTTCCTCACCTTCTATCTCCCTCCAACTTCTTTCTCCTCTGTCTTCTTCTTATAACCTTCTTCTCATCTTCTTCCTCTCTTTCCTTCTTCCTCCTCCCCCGCCTTCTTCTTCCCTTCTCCTTCCTTCTTTCTCCTTCTTCCTCCTACTTCTACCGCCTCCGTCTTCTTCTTTTCCTCGTCTTCTCCTTCCTCTTCCTCCGCCTTCTTCTTCTCCTTCATTCTTTCTCCTTCTTCCTCCTACTCCGCCTTCTTCTTCCCTTCTTCTCCTTCCTTCTTTCTCCTTCTTTCTCCTTCTTTCTCCTTTTTCCTCCTACTTCTTCCATCTCCGTCTTCTTCTTTTCCTCGTCTTCTTCTCCTTCCTTCTTTCTCTTTCTTCTCCCTTCCACTTGTTCCTTCTGCTCCACATAAAAACACATAACTCCAGCAAACATTTTCCAAACCGTCTTGTTTTGTTCTAGCTTCTGAAGACTCTTCCCAGTCCTATCTTTCACCTTTTCCTAATAGTCTCATGTATTGAGTTATTAGCGGGTCATCATCATTGCATTTCGAACATGTCCATATGTGCTCAGATCCCCTCCTCAGCAAGTCTCGAAGTGTCCAGCAACTGACGACTCCAGTTCTGTGTTGGTTGATAAGTCTTATTACACGCCCACTAAGTTTCTCGTTTCTGGCTGTGTCCATCTTAACTCCCATCTCTTTCATCCAAAGGAGTGACGTGGACTCACGGTTGCCGATGTCCTGAGTCCTTCCCACTTCCCGGAGGGCATTGATGATGTCCGCCCGATCCATTGGTTTACCGTTCTCAACAATAGCGCAACTAGCCAACATGTCCGCTCTTTCATTTCACCGTACTTCCGCATGTCCTGGGACGTAGACAAAGGTGACCTTACGTATTTTTTACTTCTGAAATGACTCTACCCATTGCATACGTACAGATCCCGTCTCCACTTTTCTTATTATGCTCATCGAATCCATCCCGAACTCTCCCTGGTCTACAACACTCTCTCAATCATCAGAAATCCTGCAACAATATATTGGTGACATCTTTCATATACTCTTGAGCCGTTTCTTCCGCCCGCCTTGTCATTTCGTAAACGTATTGCAGCTTGTAATAAAATTATGTCACTGATTCTTTTCTTTTCTTTCTTTTGACGTCCGCCCTTAGAGGAACTTTAAGTGGGAACTGATGTGTTGTAAGTTTGCAGCATAATTACAATATTTGCGCATTTGGGCCCCACAAATTTGACTTCCGCATGCTATTTTTAGTACCGGGTTTCTATCCCTCTTCGATCCCTACTATATCTATTGACCTTTCGAGCCGTAACCGGCCCATAGGGCGTAGACCAAGATACACCTTCTCCTATATGAATTTTTTGTTCTAGCAGTTTTCTTTTAAAGATATTTTATTAAATCTCGCCATCTGTCTCTGTTCTGTGCAAGCAGTTCTATCTCATTGAGGGAGCCGATTCCTGCTGCTCTTGCCTCTCTCATCAATGTTCTTCTCAGTGTCTCCCTGGGTCTTCCTCTTTTTCTTTTACCTGTTGTTTCCCATATGAGGGCTTGCTTTGCTATTCGATTATTATCTCTTCTCATCACATGTCCAACGTATGACCATCGTCTTTTCTTTATTACTGAAGATATTAGTGGTTGATTGGCGATTTCTCTAATTTCCTCGTTTGTTTTGAATTCGTTCCATTCTATACCAAGTATTTTCCTTAGACATTTATTTTCGAATGCGTTCAACTTTGTTTCTATATCTCTTGTTGTTTTCCAGCTTTCACACGCATACGTAAGGGTTGATAGTACATTTGATTTGAATAGCCTAAGTTTTGTGTTTGTGCTAATGAGTTTTGATTTCCACAACTTTTCAAGGCTTCTGAAAGACATTGCTGCTTTAGCCAGTCTGATTCTAATTTCTTTGCTCGTATCCCCTTCTCGATCAATGTGACTTCCAAGATAGATAAAGTGATCGATCTCTTCTACTGGTTTGTTTTCCATGTATATTTTGTCACTTGTTGGAATTAAACTTTTCATGACTTTAGTCTTTTCATGATTGACCTCAAGCCCAATTTTGCTGGCTATTGATGATAGTTCATTTGTGTTTTCCTGCATCGTTTTTATCTGACTGCTGATGAGAACTATGTCATCAGCAAAGTCGAGGTCCTCCAAATGGTCTCCTTGTATCCATTCGATGCCTTTATTACCAGTGCAGCATTTCTTCATTATGAAGTCCATAACAATTCCAAATAACAAGGGCGATAAAATACATCCTTGTTTAACCCCAGTTTCTATTGGGAAACATTCGCTCAGTCCTTCCTCTGTTCGAACTGCACATGTGTAACCATCATACATGTCCTACTATATAGATTTAAAAAAAAAAAAATTAGTCTGTTTCCAGGTACAGCACTGGAAAGAAGATAGTACGGTCTTGAACAGCTCCGCGATTCGGCGATCCAGCCGCAGGCAGTCAGCTCTGGGACGCTGACCCGTTCTCAGTTTAGTTGCTGGTGGACGTTTTGTCTCCACTGGTTTCATTGCTTGCCGCTGATCCTATAACTGTACCCCATGCCCCTACCCTCTGAGCTAATATAATACACTCAACAAAACCAGCTGAAACTTACTGTCACACTTTGTCATCTGCAGAAAGCGATGGACCACCAATGGGTCAGACAGAAGTGCTGGGACATCAATTATAACAATAAGTAACTGCACTAGTAATATTGACCGTAACAACTCTCACTTCATAGAATAGTGTTTTATTTAAACCAGCAAACATTTTGCTATAATTAGATACCAGCCGACTGTGGCATCCCTCAGATTAAAAGACAGAAGGAAACCGACCAAAGGACATCACGGAAGTAACGTTACTTCAGGAATAGCCAACACAACAATTACTTGGAGAAAACTAAATGGAGAATACGGGCTGAGAAAGAAGAAGAGGAGGAGGAAGACGACGAAGAAGAAGTGGGAGACGAAGAAGAAGAAGAATGAAAAGGAGAAAAAGAAGACGATGAAGAAGGAAGAAAAAGAAATTGTTTCTCAACTCTAGATGTAAAGAAACAAATGGATAATTAATAAATACACACACACACACACATAAACACACACACTCACATGTATACGCATATAATTCGATGTTTCTTTACCACGTTTGCAAAGCAAAATGGCAGAACAAGGCACGTTACAGAAAAGAGCAAACGCATAAGAAATGTAATTCACATGGCAATATTCCAATCGAATCACTGTACCAGCCAAGAACACTCGTAGTTTGGGTAAATTCTATACCAGTTCCTTCATTCAACACACTATGAGCACGTAGGTAAAAGTAGCTCTATCAAACAAATCAGCTTAGGGGAGTGAAATACTTCAAACCGTGATTTTAATCTTTTCAAACAAGGATTAGCTTAGCGCATCACTCAGAAAAATTGACAAATCAACAACAACAGAAAAAAATATGGACAAGAGCAGAATCGAACCCGTACTCAGTGGCACAGCGCCTTAAAGGATTCCTCTGAATTGATTAGCTGATTATCGCCTGGAAAGTTTCCCTCTATAATAATATTCATTTATTATTATTTGTGTCCATTAGCTTAGCGTACAGGGCACTCAGTGTGGATTATCTTTAACGGATTTGGTATTTGTTAGTTTGCTTGTACTTTTGTTCCATCTCTCCGTTCTCCTGGTTTCGCTACTACACTTTGCCGTGTGTTATAATTACTCATCTCCAAGATATAATGCAGAGAAGAACAAAATAATGTTAGGTATGCAGGTGGAAGTGTGGGCTAGTGAGATATTGATATATACACGAATCGTATACATCACGTGACGATGCAAAACAACATGGTGAGTTCTGTTGTTTTTTTTTTTTTTTTGTTTTTTTTTTTTTTGCTATTGTTGTAGTCATTTTTTTATACAACGGATTCGCTACCTCAACTCACATTTCTACCTTCGCTACATATTTTCTTGACTCTGTACTCTCCCACCACTCAACTCAAATTTCAACCTTCGCTACATATTTTTCGAGCCAGACATTTCTTCGAAGGTTTTACCATGAAACTATCGCTTCTTCAGAGTATACACCACACTTTCTAGCTATCCTGTATGAACTCACATGTACTGTATACCAACACACTTTCTAGCTATCCTGTATGAACTCACCCGTACTGAATACCACCACACTTTCTAGTTGTCCTGTATGAACTCACATGTACTGTATACCACCACACTTTCTAGCTGTCCTGTATGAACTCACATGTACTGAATACCACCACACTTTCTAGTTGTCCTGTATGAACTCACATGTACTGTATACCAACACACTTTCTAGCTATCCTGTATGAACTCACCCGTACTGTACATCACCACATTTTCTAGCTGTCCTGTATGAACTCACATGTACTGTATACCACCACACTTTCTAGCTGTCCTGTATGAACTCACATGTACTGTATACCACCACACTTTCTAGCTGTCCTGTATGAACTTACATGTACTGTATACCACCACACTTTCTAGCTATCCTGTATGAACTGACAACTACTGTATACCAACACACTTTCTAGCTGCCTTGTATGAACTGACATGTACTGTATACTAACACTCACGAATAACAACCGTATTGCATAACCACCCTCATCAAAATTACAGAGGTCATATCAAGCCGGCGTGTTACAGCAATTAAACGCTAAACACACACATATATATACACACACACACAACACTACATACACATTTATTTTTTATTTCTCACATCATGGAAGTACTCCTATTGAAATCTACTTGCAATACCTTCATTGGAGCTAGAATTACTGAGGAAATACTTGTTTCGGTAGCGAGTGAGACAACCTATATTTAAAATACAGTGGCAACTCGCCATTACAACTTTTTTTAAAAAGTTGGGGAAAAAAAGATGTAAACATTATACAAGCGAAATAGTTTACACAAATAAAGAGGCATGACAGAGAAGAAGGTCATACTAAAGAGCAAAGCTGAAGATAAGCGAGTAAGAGGATGAGGGATCTATTTATAGAAGTGCAACATCCCCAGCTAGACGACAAATAACAGCCTGTCAGTATGTGCAAACAGGACTAGTGAAAGACGATGTTCGAGATCAATTACAGTCTATGTCCATTTCAGGTAAACGCAGGAGCGAAGTGGTTAGTGCACTAGTCCTAGCGGGTCAGGGCGTTATTTTTGCACATGTGGCCTTTTTGTTTTTCTTTTCCGCGCCCACTCGGATTTGGAGTCCACCCGGCGTTTTAAAATTGAAACTAGAGAATCGCCCTGTGAAAGTAAAACGATATGGCGAAGAAATCCACGTTGTTCATAAATCTGGCGACTTATTCCAAAAATATTGCCAACACCATATGTCTCAAGCTGTGTCACCATCTTCCTACAATAACACCTCTTCCCGTCCCACCCCCCTCCCAAAACTCCCTTAACGGGGACATTTGACATTGTCATCCTCAACAGTATTCTCATTTTCATAACATTCCTCATTTTCACGACATTCTGGATATGAAGTCTACAATGCAAATGTATACAAATATATATAACATTATTATCATCAGGTCGCGGTATCCTTTGCAGAACATTGCATTCACTACAGCTCGCCTGAAAGAATCTCTGTCTCTAGCCAGATCTCCCACAGTACATTGTATTCACCACAGCTCATTTAAACAATCTCTGTCTCTAGCCAGATCTCCCACAGTACATTGTATTCACCACAGCTCATCTTAAACAATCTCTATCTCTATCCAGATCTCACACAGTACATTGTATTCACCACAGCTCATCTGAAACAAGCCCTGTCTCTAGCCATATTTCCCACAGTACATTGTATTCACCACAGCTCATCTGAAACAAGCCCTGTCTCTAGCCAGATCTCCCACAGTACATTGTATTCACCACAGCTCATCTGAAATAATCTCTGTCTCTAGCCAGATCTCCCACAGTACATTGTATTCACCACAGCTCATCTGAAACAATCTCTAGCCACATTTCCCACAGTACATTGTATTCACCACAGCTCATCTGAAACAATCTCTGTCTCTATCAAGATCTCCCACAGTACATTGTATTCACCACAGTTCATCTGAAACAATCTCTATCTCTAACCAGATCTCCTACAGTACATTGTATTCACCACAGCTCATCTGAAACAATCTCTGTCTCTATCAAGATCTCACACAGTACATTGTATTCACCACAGCTCATCTGAAACAATCTCTATCTCTAACCAGATCTCCTACAGTACATTATATTCACCACAGCTCATCTGAAACAATCTCTGTCTCTAGCCACATTTCCCACAGTACATTGTATTCACCACAGCTAATCTGAAACAATCTCTATCTCTAACCAGATCTCATACAGTACATTGTATTCACCAAAACTCATCTGAAACAATCTCTATCTCTATCCAGATCTCCCACAGTACATTGTATTCACCACAGTTCATCTGAAACAATCTCTATCTCTATCCAGATCTCCCACAGTACATTGTATTCACCACAGTTCATCTGAAACAATCTCTATCTCTATCCAGATCTCCCACAGTACATTGTATTCACCACAGTTCATCTGAAACAATCTCTTCTCTATCCAGATCTCCCACAGTACATTGTATTCACCACAGTTCATCTGAAACAATCTCTACCTCTATCCAGATCTCCCACAGTACATTGTATTCACCACAGTTCATCTGAAACAATGTCTTCTCTATCCAGATCTCCTACAGTACATTGTATTCACCACAGCTCATCTGAAACAAGCTCTATCTCTAACCAGATCTCCTACAGTACATTATATTCACCACAGCTCATCTGAAACAATCTCTATCTCTATCCAGATCTCCCACAGTACATTGTATTCACCACAGTTCATCTGAAACAATCTCTATCTCTAACCAGATCTCCCACAGTACATTATATTCACCACAGCTCATCTGAAACAATCTCTAGCCACATTTCCCACAGTACATTGTATTCACCAAAGCTCATCTGAAACAATCTCTATCTCTATCCAGATCTCCCACAGTACATTGTATTCACCACAGTTCATCTGAAACAATCTCTATCTCTATCCAGATCTCCCACAGTACATTGTATTCACCACAGTTCATCTGAAACAATCTCTATCTCTATCCAGATCTCCCACAGTACATTGTATTCACCACAGTTCATCTGAAACAATATCTATCTCTATCCAGATCTCCCACAGTACATTGTATTCACCACACTCGTCTGAAACAATATCTATCTCTATCCAGATCTCCCACAGTACATTGTATTCACCACAGTTCATCTGAAACAATATCTATCTCTATCCAGATCTCCCACAGTACATTGTATTCACCACACTCGTCTGAAACAATCTCTGTCTCTAGCCAGATTTCCCACTGTACATTGTATTCACCACAGTTCATCTGAAACAATCTCTGTCTCTAGCCAGACTTCCCACTGTACATTGTATTCACCACAGCTCGTCTGAAACAATCTCTGTCTCTATCCAGATCTCCCACAGTACATTGTATTCACCACAGCTCATCTGAAACAATCTCTGTCTCTATTCAGATCTCCCACAGTACATTGTATTCACCACAGCTCATCTGAAACAATCTCTGTCTCTAGCCAGATTTTCCACTTGTTTCGTTGTCATTTTCACCGGTTTTTTTTTTTATGTCTGGAAACCACATCCTTATTGGTCTGCCCCTGGTGCATGAAGCAAGCATACAAACATACAACTGTCGGGGTTGCATCAACACGAAATGTTTAACCATGATTGGGCAGACGGTTCCATTAATGTTGAGTAAAGAAATCACAACAACAACAAAGGGGGCACTCATCAACTGAATATTTATTCCCATCTTTGCTGAAGATATCAGACTGGATTACAGAGAAATCAATTAGAAATCAATCACCGGTCACAATGTAACAAGATCGGGACCCGCTTCAGGCAACACACAGCGAAAAAAACAACAGAAGAAAGTTTGTGATAACCAGTAGAATAGCTCTCTCTCTCCTCTCTTTCTGATTGTGTGTGTGGATGAGCGAGCGAGCGTGTGTGTAGTAATAAGAAGAAATTTAACGACAACCTCCACAGTAGAATAGGGCTCTCTCTCTCTCTTTCTTTTCTTTCTCTCGCTCTCTGTGTGTCTGTACACACGTGCGTGTTTGTGTGTGTGTGTGATCGCGCGTGTATATTGATAAGAAGAAATGTAATAACCTCCACTGCAGTATAAGTATATCTGTGTGTGTGTGTGTGAGAGAGAGAGAGAGAGAGAGAGAGAGAGAGAGAGAAAGAGAGCGAGTTCGTGTGTAGAAAGTAGGAATAAAACGGTCTGGCCACTTGACAAGAGAAAAGCAACTAACTTAATCAACAAACACACGAAAACAAGAGATCGAAACAGCGTCCTATATACACAAAAAAATATTTTAAAAACACACACAAAAAACATGCATACAGAGTAAGTGGAAAAGTGAAATACTCTGAAACGTCACAGCAGAAATGGCCAAACATTTAGCGACTACAAACTTTTCTTCCAACTTCCAACTGACTTAGGAGGTCAGTAAGGGACGAATCTTTTATGCTCAGAGAAATAACAGAAGATGAAGAAGAGATAGACTCAAGATGCATAAAAGCTTGTCAAATCATTAGACAGCTATCGCCACTATTGTCCAACAAGGAAATAAGTCTAGAGGCAAAACGGGCACTCTACAATACAATCTTCATCCCAACGTTGTGCTACCAATGTCAGGCCTGGACCCTAGGTGCAAGAACTATAAGAAAATAACCTCTACCGAGATGAAATGTGTCAGATGAATGACAGGAAACAGTCTGAGAGACAAGATCAGAAATGAAGAACGGAAAAAAGCTAGGAATAGCCCCCGCCATAGAATATATAAAGAAACAACAGATAAAATGGTTTGGCCTCGTGACACGGCAGATAGCTCAAAACATAACACAACGAGCCCTCAATAAACGTTGCGAGAATACCAGACCCAATAGTCGGCCACGAAAAAGATAGATCGGCGGAATACTAGAAGCACTAGGAAACATAACAGCAGCAGAGGCGAAAAGAAAAGCAAAAGACCGGAAATTATATCTCCCTTTGGCGCTGAAAGACAAATGAGGAAGGAAAGAAGAAGAAACCTTCCTTCCAAACATGAAATACAATTGAAGGAGACGAAGGCAAAAATGGAAAACGATAAAAGAAAAGACACAAGAAGCTCTTTCCCGACAAACATTCCTTCATACGTTGAGACTACACACGTCTAGTTACTGTTGCCAGAAACCGCGTCTTTGAAGCTTGTATAGGCGTGTAAGCTTTACCTGGCTCACTCACTATCGCACTCCATCAAAGATACGGTACCACCTCTCTTCTCTCTCGTTCTACTAGCACCATACACCTCACTGTTCACAGATAACGTGTCTTTATAACCTTCCAAACAACCTATTTTACGATCTTCCAAACATAATTCTCCACTCTTTAAATATCTTCTAGGAATTGTCATTTCCACCAACACCTAAAACTTACCCCTAACCATCCTCTCTCTCATACTCTCCCACTACTCAACTCCCATTTCTACCTTCGCTACATATTTCCTTGACTCTGTACTCTACGATTACTCAACTCCCATTTCTACCTTCGTTACATATTTCCTTGACTCTGTACTCTACCACTACTCAACTCCCATTTCTACCTTCCCCACATATTTCCTTGACTCTGTACTCTACCGCCACTCAACTCCCATTTCTACCTTCGTTACATATTTCCTTGACTCTGTACTCTCACACTACTCAACTCCCATTTCTACCTTCGTTACATATTTCCTTGACTCTGTACTCTACCACTACTCAACTCCCATTTCTACCTTCCCCACATATTTCCTTGACTCTGTACTCTACCACTACTCAACTCCCATTTCTACCTTCCCCACATATTTCCTTGACTCTGTACTCTACCACTACTCAACTCCCATTTCTACCTTCGTTACATATTTCCTTGACTCTGTACTCTCCCACTACTCAACTCCCATTTCTACCTTCCCCACATATTTCCTTGACTCTGTACTCTACCGCCACTCAACTCCCATTTCTACCTTCGCTACATATTTCCTTAACTCTGTACTCTACCGCCACTCAACTCCCATTTCTACCTTCGCTACATATTTCCTTAACTCTGTACTCTACCGCCACTCAACTCCCATTTCCACCTTCGCTACATATTTCCTTGACTCTGTACTCTCCCGCCACTCAACTCCCATTTCTACCTTCGCTACATATTTCCTTAACTCTGTACTCTCCCGCCACTCAACTCCCATTTCTACCTTCGCTACATATTTCCTTAACTCTGTACTCTACCGCCACTCAACTCCCATTTCTACCTTCGCTACATATTTCCTTGACTCTGTACTCTCCCACCACACAACTCCCATTTCTACCTTCGCTACATATTTCCTTGACTCTGTACTCTACCACCCCTTAACTCCCATTTCCACCTTCGCTACATATTTCCTTGACTCTGTACTCTCCCGCCACTCAACTCCCATTTCCACCTTCGCTACATATTTCCTTGACTCTGTACTCTCCCACCACTCAACTCCCATTTCTACCTTCGCTACATATTTCCTTGACTCTGTACTCTCCCACCACTCAACTCCCATTTCTACCTTCGCTACATATTTCCTTGACTCTGTACTCTCCCACCACTCAACTCCCATTTCTACCTTCGCTACATGTTTCCTTGACTCTGTACTCTCCCGCCACTCAACTCCCATTTCTACCTTCGCTACATATTTCCTTGACTCTGTACTTTCCCACCACTCAACTCCCATTTCCACCTTCGCTACATATTTCCTTGACTCTGTACTCTCCCGCCACTCAACTCCCATTTCTACCTTCGCTACATATTTCCTTGACTCTGTCCTCTCCCACCACTCCACTCCACTCTTCCATGCGGATGCCGATCAGACTATTGATCGAGACTGCCATCTCCAGACGCCTGTGCTCACTCGTGACCCAACTTCCCGCGCTATGTGACACGTTCGACTGGAAGTAGCCTTTCTCTGCCGGGTTCTCGACCAAAACTTCCATCTCTTACAGTAGCAATAGTAATTTTAAAAAGTAAAGTACCCCCGTCACGCCAAATGACGTATAGGGAATATGGTGTTAGTGACCATCAATTTTATAGACCTTCAGCACATGATTTATGGGGTAATGTGGTCGGTATTATGCCCGTGCCGCTTTACTTTTCCAGAAAAAAATCCGCTACCCATTAAAGGCTGGGTGAACTGGAAGCCGTCGGTTGGGATCGCACCCGACCTCTTGTTCTTTGTAGTCCAGTTCACTAACCACTGAGCTAGCAATAGTAATGGTCACCATTTATTTGAATGTAAAAAACTTACCACTAAAGAAAGGTGTTCTAAATATCACAGTACCAGCTAAAAGTGAGAGGTAAAAATAGAAGGATAGAGAGAGGGAGGAAGAGATAGAGAGAGAAAGGCAATTAAAAGACTTTAAATTGGGAACGATGTATTGTGTCGTAGTTTACAGGAAAGCGCTTCAGATCAACATATCCGACTTCAGTAGTAATTTGGGGGGGGGGGGGGGGCACTGGGTTGCCTTCCTTGTTCAATCTCTACTAGTTTGGAGTACAGGTAAGCCGGTTTACGGGTTAAACAATGGATAAAGAGTAGAATCTCGACCACTTCTGGTTCACTGTTTTCAACACTAACGCTGCTGAGTATCTTCAATAAAGATAAGTATTTATACATGAAAATAAGTTGGCCAACAAAGTACAGAAATAGACAAACAAATGTAGCGTTTTACTATCTGGCATTATCATATCTCATTATGCCGTGTACTTAACATATCTCATTAAGTGCAGATACTAATATTTCAAACAGATCGCCCGTAAGTACATCCCTGTATAAATGCAACAGACGGGTCGATATTATACTCCATCGCATAACTGTTTTTTTTTTTTTAATCTGCCACACTATACAATATGTCATTCTTGGCCAGCAATTTGTAAGTTTGCCATTTCGAAATATCGTTCCTCATGATCAGACATTTCAGTGAGCCAATATTGTGGATAGCGCGCTTGGACTTCTAGCTGACAGTTGCCGTTAGGATCAGCGCATCACAACTGGTCAAGATCCTGATCTACCTCCCTGTACCCACCTGGTAACGGACTATGAAAATCTAGTCAAAGAAAACCATACCGACAAGGGAAGCAACCGGGTATCCAAAAAAACACGTTATAAGTCAAATATGTGTTGGTTTAAAAAGTTGTAAAGTAAGACAAAATACACATTACGCTGAAGTAAAGTTCGTTTACGGGAGGAACAACTTGGGGAGTAATCGTTAAACAAACACAGGGAGACTGGTTCTTCTCGAAGCACGACGCCGGTCTCGAGAAAGAGAAGTGAGTTTAAATCCCGGCTGCACCAGTTGGCATTTTTATTTGCGATTTCTCTCTGCAGCGAGGCCCGGCTTGAAACGTCAATTACTCATCGACGGAATAAATATACGAGTACCCTAGAAGATGGAGTTGTCCGCCTGTGCAGCGAGGGTCCCCTGTGCACACGGCAGCCAGGGAACAACGGATTAAAATGCACACTTCAGTCCCTAGTCTCTATGTACTTCGCCAGAGGTGAAAGCTGGCGAACGTAAAAAAAAAACAAATCCAACAAATACAGAATAAGAAGATATTTTAGCGCAGTGGTTAGATCCAGGACTAATCGATCATGAGATATTGGTTAGGAACATGTTTTGATCAATCAAGTTGTCCACACATTTAAAAAAAAATAAATGATACACAAGTTAGTGACGATTGAAGATGGATTGATTCAATGGGTGAATAATCTTACACAATGTAGGCACTTTGACTTTTTTTCCAAAATAATTTCTAATAATTGAAACCAGTATAGCTAAATAGCCCGCGACATGAGTAAAACAATGATACCTGAATCATATTTCTACGACAATTAGGAAAAAAGTTATGATTTTTTAAAGTGAATAATTACTCAAATGATGATACAAAGAAGAAAAAACCATAGCGCCAGATTTGGCATGCAAAACAAAGTCAAATTTTAAAAAAGCCAAATTTTAAAAAAGCCAAATTTTTAAAATTAAATTGAAAATATTATCATTATATTTGGTGTACATTTTCAAAATAATCACTATATTATATTTGGTATAAAAAAAAAATAATACCTTTTATTTGATTTGCGTTAAAAATAAGTCATTTAAATTTATATATATATCAAAGTAACTGATATTAATAGGAATTGACGTCAAAGTTAACAGTCATTCTCTGCAATTTATGTAAGAATAATTATAAATTTCTATGATTCAATTCACATAAAAATAATACTAATGTTCTGCTAAAAAAGTCACATCATTATTGTTATTTTATATATAAGAAGTATAATTTTATTATTAATTTTTTTTATTCATTTAAAAAAATATGTTTTTACAATATAAAAATAAACCAATAAGGTATCAGTGAATTAGACACATCAATAGCTATTTATCATTGTTTATTTAAACTTTAAACAGACTTCACAAACAAACAAACGAAGCTAAACAAAACAAACGTGCAAACAAAGAAAAAAAAATCACATTTGGGGAAAAACATCAAAATTTTATTAAATAACCATTGTTTGATGTTATTTATCAAAATCCACAATATGCACCATTATAGGAACATACAAAGGGCATTTTAAAAATGACATTTATTGAAAACAGAAAAATAATACTGCAGGCTCCAGCAACTGTCGCTTTCGATGGCACTGGATAGGACACACACTACTGAGAGTATTACGCAACAGGCCCTTTTTTGGAATCCTCAGGGAAGAGACAAAGAGGAAGACCAAGTAATTCTTGGAGAAGACAGATAGAGTTAGAGATGAAGATAATGGGGAAGACATGGAATGATCTTAAAAGAATGGCAAAAAAACATAACGACTTGGAAAGTGTTTGTTGAAGACCTATGCTCCACTGGGAGCTAAAAAGGTAGAAGAAGAAGAAGATAAACACTGCACACAAAGGAGCATGCAAAGGGCATTTTAAAAGCGTTTTTGAACGTTTGCAATCTTTAATTAATATTTTTCACATAAAAACATAGTAGAAAAGATATAGGCTAATAGATATACGCTTTTGCGGTTTGCATAATTCAAAAAAAGAAACAAAAGATCTTAACAATCTTGTGAGCTGAGCGATAAACTGGGGAATTTTAACATCATTATTTTAATTCAAATTTAAAGCTGTATAGATGCAATAGTTATACTTCTGAAATTTTTTTTTTAAAAAAAAAAGAAGCAAAATAAACACAATTTTGTTAACTTAAAAAACCTGACCACTAATGATGTTGTCTGGTGAATAACAAGGATTATCTGTCAACTAACTAAAAGACTGAACTTTTTACTAATGTTATTGTCAACATGTAATGAACAATGTATGTCTAATGCTAATATGTATTATGAAAAACCATTTACATGGGATAATAACAGACACTAAACATACATACCATTTTTGACAATAGAAACACGAAAAGAAACAGAATTATTAAATGTTAGGTAGAGCCAGTCTTAACATATGGATGTGAACACTGGGCAATAGGACAACAGACAAGAAAATCACTGGAGTCTGTAGAAATGTGGCTTTGCTGAAGAATGTTGAGAATACCATGGACAGTGAAGAAGAGTAATGAAAATGTTCTGAAAGATGTCAAAGCAAAAAGAGAGCTAATTTCCATTATTAAGAAGAAACAATCATCATTTTTAGGTCATGTAATGACAAGAGAACAACTGGAATATATTGTAACAACTGGAAACATTGAGGGACGAAGAGATAGAGGGAAGCAAAGAGAAAAAAATAACAGACAGCTTAAGAGAATGGCTTGGCAGAAGGTCAACAACAGAAATGATAAATAGCTACCAAGGTCGAAAGTTGTGGAGAGACATGATCACCTACGGCAGTAGGCCCGGTACTTGATGATGATGAGTTTTAACTAAATAGCTAACATTGTATGACTCTGTCGCATTCCGTCTAATTAAATCTATATATTTTCACTTACTAACGCACTCAAAGCCAGCATTTCTGGTCTTTAACTAACTTGGACTCTTGCATGTTTCAATGAATTACAAGAATATAAATAACTTCCATCCAGGGTCCAGTCAGGAACTTGGAAAACATACCCAGGGCTTGAAGCTGAATCTGGGTGTCACCATCCATCAGCTGCTTATGGATAGCTTCTTTCAAAAAACTGTTCCTTTCTTTTAAGAATTCCAGGAAGGTGCTTCTTAAACAGTGAACAGTTGCTGCCATATGGAACAGAACATGAATTCTGTTCCCCACATACCTGAGGATGGTGCCAGATTTCAGGTTCTTACCCCGCAGGAATGTTTGTAATCCCTGTGGATCCCCAGAACCTTGTTTGTACCTTAGTTTTGAAAGATTGTGGATCAAGTTTGAAACCACACAGTCTGTTGGGGTCGAAGTTGTACCCTTCCACTCACTGTCCAATCTTGCAAGCGTGAGCCTGGCTGCACTTGCCAGACCATCCAGAGGGTGGACATGACATTTCAGATCATAAATGCTAAGATTGTACCTCTCTTCAAGTCTCCGAACAACACAGTGACTTACAACGAGAAGCCTACAGAGAAGTGTTTAAAGTCATGAATACACCTACAGCTTATTAAACAAGCTGAACTGCCCCGCTTCCATTTGAAAAGCCTTCCTCTACTCGGTCGCTTGTGCGTGGAAAAGTTATGTTTAATATTTTGATGAACTGGAAAGAGCTGAGTGCTTACTTTATTAATGCTGAACCAGCTCACTCAAAATTAGACACAAAGTTTAAAGCAAGATTGTTGAAAGAAATGGTGCTAGATTACAACAATTACTTGTTCTTTGTGTTTGCAACACCCGTAGTCCAGGAGTTTGAAATGATGAACAGGCTTTTTCAACAAATTAAAGCTGATCCACCCCTATCATGAACTACATTTACAAGTCTTCAAAGCAGACTATATCATGCAAACGGACATTTAAAAAATGTTGATCAAGTTGATTTTGAAGTAAAATTGTTAACAGGAATATTAGCAGTTCCTTAAATTATTTGTTCCTTGTATTAAACTGGATTTGGAGCATTAAATATGATGTGATTATGTCAAAAATGTTTGGCTTTTTTTGCACAGTTTTTTGGGCTTATATCAAAATTTCCATCTGTCAACCCTGGTGGCAGGCACTGTTAGATTGACTCCAATTCTAGGAAAAAAAAATTATTCACCGTTTTATAATTATTTAAATTTAATTGCACATTTAATCATGGTCATTCATTCTCATCCTTCTTAATCTTCATATCTTATTATAATAATATAAACCATACATTTTATTTTGATACATTAAAAACATAATATTTATATAATATTAAATGATTAATGAATTATTATTCTATTATATATATAATTATTATATTAATCATAATTAATGATTAATGTATTGTGCTTCAATGCAATAATTGGGAATATTTATTAATATTCGGCAACTGGAAATACTACATTTTAATTTGCTATAACTAGTTATACAGTTGAGTGAGTTAGAGGCACATGATGATGGTTGAAGAGACCAAGTAACAAACATGGGGGAAAACCGGAAATTTCGGGGTAATGGTGTGGTCGTTCAAATGCCAATAATTTCAAATAGCGCTGACAGATCAATTTAAAATTTCCCACAAATATGTAAAATTGGTTTTACAATCAGGTTGTCTTATTATTTCCTTTCAATCGGTGCAGCATTTTAGTCTGCTTTGACTTAAAGGTCGACAGTGGACCTGAGTGGAAATAGTCGCTAAATCGCCCATGCGTATCAATGGGGAAATTTTATAATAATGGTGTGGTCGTTCAAATGCCAATAATTTCAAATAGCGCTGACAGATCAATTAAAAATTTCTCACAAATATGTAAAATTGGTTTTACAATCAGGTTGTCTTATTATTTCCTTTCAATCGGTGCAGCATTTTAGTCTGCTTTCACTTTAAAGGTCAACAGCGGAAATAGTCGCCGATCGCCCACGCTTGCCGATGGAGCAAGCATATTCATGAATTTTCGTGATTTTCGCATTATCCTAACACGGATCACTTTAAAATTTCACACACTTATGTAAAAATAGACGCTAAATCTAACTATCCATTTAATTTAACTTAATCTTACCTTATTTTGGTAGAAAATGTGATGAAACCATAGTATGTAGCTGGAAAATTAAAAAAAAAACAAGTAATAATCGACACCGATGGTTTGGCGTCTGCTATAAAACAAAAAGGAGCCTCGTTGTGAGAAAGCTAATTTAATTTCCGTACATGGCGTCCTTACAACATCGTCAGGAAACAATTGATATGATGTTTATTCCGGAGTTAATTGAGATGGCGCGAAAGGCAAAAATGGCTAATTTCCATGGAAACCGAAAATCTGGAAACGGCTTCCATTGGATACCAAAGTACCTACACAATGAATTTGAAATACCACGGAAGAAAATTGGATGATGATGACAATGATGATGATGAGGATGGGTTGCATGTGACTGTAGTGAGGAGAAGTACAATAAAATAGTTTGACCACATATATTGATCGTCTCAACTAAGCACAAGCCATTCTACAAGGAGCTGTGATAGGAGCGAGAAGGCGAGGGAGGCAAAGAAAGCTACGGGAAGGTAACATCCAAGAATAGACATGCTTGGACTTTGCACAAGCATAAAGAATGCCTAGAGATAATGAGAAATGGAGAAAACTGACTATCTGGCACTTCTGTGAATCAAAACCCGGACCTTTCTGATCAGGAAGCGAGCACGCTAACCACTCAGCTACCGAGGCTCACCTCCAGGGTACAAGTTAGGTAGCTTTGTTGGCGGTGTGCTCTAGCGTTTATTTCTCGTGCAAGCCGCTATGTCGAGAAGTACGAGTACCATCCTGCTTCGATCTGTCTCTTCTTCTTCGTTTTCTGTATACTGTTGATTATTTATTTATTTTTTTCCGAGTGTTATAAACATACCTACCCTGAAATGTTTCGTTGATCCATCGCATCGGAAGTTTCCTTCTATAACTATATTTATTTATTATTTGTATACACGTACATTTAGTAGTAAGAGGGGAAAAGTAATCGGAATGGGCGCGTGAAAAGTCAAGAGTTGTCATATTATTTAAGCTAAGGGAGCTGGCAGATCGGGTATCTTCGCTACTTAGCCTAGAGAAACTAAAAGTACAGTTTCTTGGTTCTTATACTGTGCAAAACTAGAAATAATTCCTAGTTTAGGGACATAAATTAAAATATTTCACTTTAATTGGCGTCACAATACAACTACAATGACTATCACACACTAGCATTTATCTGTACGGACTTCCAGTCAATCTGGCGGATAGGCGACAAGAGCCATTCAGGATCAGTCTGAAAGCTATTCCTTGTTGCAGTTTCCTCATATTGCAAGTCCGGCTTGCTACTGGAGCTACTAAGTTTAGTGCTATGTGCACACTATGAGCTGTGTTTTTAATCCAGATTATGTTTCAATATTCCGAATTGCTAACGATGAATAATGATATCGTATGACGAAGGACAGTTCAGCTGCGTTCACTTTCGGTGCCACGTGGCTTTATGTGTGAGCTGTAGCTCATATGATAGGGACAGCAACTGTCTTTCTTTGTTTAGATCTTTCAATGAGATGAATTTTAATTTGGATGATCCCACTGGCACGGGCGGTTGATCAATTATGGATTTTAATTCGTCTGCTGTGATACGGGGTCTTCGACTAACCATAACCACCTATCGTTATGTTTAACAATTTTAATGACTAACGCAATTTTATTTATATATATATATATATATATATATATATATATATATATATATATATATATATATATATATATATATATAAAGGATTAGGATTAATGTTTAGGGTTAGGAAACAAAAAACTTTAGACTATCGTTGTGTCTCTTTCTCTACAATAAGGAGTTTTCTAATGACAGATTGGAGAACCACCGGATAAAGGACAATGTCACACAAAGGGACGTTACTCTTCCGAGCTGAAATAATTGATGTCCCTAACTGGGACTTTTATCAAAAACTGCTATGTATTTCTCGGAATTCATTGCATCTTTTGAGTTTGGAATGTAATTATGTAAGCATTGTCCGTTCATTTTATTACATTATGCGCCTGCTTGTAATCACATTACCGGGCTTCGTGTTTACAATGACAACACATACACTTTGAATTGAAATAACGTCCACTATATTTATTGTAAATATTTTGTTAATATAACTGGGATCACGTATGGAAATTAGTTGTCAAAGGTCTCACAAGTGAAAACAGTTTGGGAACTACTGGCCGAGTCTGTTATACCCAGCGATTAAACTAAGAGCTGTGGCGTGAAATGCTTACTTTTACGTAAAGTAAACTGAAAGACAGCCTTAAATGGGTACCGGATTTTTTTCTGGGAAAATGAAGCGACACGGGCGAAATACCGACCACATTACCCCAAAAATCATGTGCTGAAGGTCTGTAAAATTGATAGTCACTAACACCATATTCCCTATACGCCACTTGGCGTGAGGGGGATGTTCTTTACCTACTTTTTAAACTGAAAGACAAAATCAACTATCCGTGCCAAGACGAAAGGATGTAGGAGAACGGTAAAGCTTAAATATTTACGAAATGTCATGACACCAATTTTAACTTGTACTGTAAAGCTTGATAGCGGTGTCGAGTTATCACATATTTGTTTCTTCTGATTTACACTATATGGTCTGTAAATTGGAAGTGATTAATGGGCACTCTCTTGCTGATCAAGGCGTTTGAAGTTGTCGCCTACGCAGCCGACTTGACTCGCACTGAAGTTCGATCTAGTTAACACCATAACTGACAATGCAAAATGGCTGAATGGCGCTCTGTTTTTTTTTTTTTTTTTTTTTTTGCAGAAACTAACTTATTTGCTTAAACCGTTCCGGTTCATTAGTTTTACATGCGTGTTTTCGAGGAAACGAGCGAGGAAGTGAGTCAGTGACTGTGCACTCTCTGTTCAGTAGAGGTCGTTTGGAATCGAGGCCAGAGCCGCCTATTAGGGCGGCATGATCTTGTCAACAGACTTTGCCAACACCAATAGCATTTTTGTCATTCTTTTTTTTTTTTTTTTTTTTTTTTTTTGGGGGGGGGGGAGAGAGAGAGGGGGGGGGCTGTGACATGAATTGAGTGGATATGGGAACTCTCGACTGCAGTAAAACTGATTCCAGCAATAGAACAGGTTTGTTAAATTACGAACTATATATATATATATATATATATATATATATATATATGAGAGCCGCGATAGCTCAGTGGTTAGTGAACTGGATTACAAAGGACAAGGGGTGGGGTTCGATCCTAACCGACGGCTTCCGGGTTCACCCAGCCTTTAATGGGTACCGGATTTTTTTCTGGGAAAGTAAAGCGGCACGGACGTAATACCGACCACATTACCTCAAAAATCATGTGCTGAAGGTCTGTAAAACTTATGGTCACTAACACCATATTCACTATATGCCACTTGACGTGACGGGGGTACTTTACTTATATTTAATATATATATATATTTTTTTTCTTCTTTTTTTTCTCACAGGGGTGAGTTGATAGACTTCTCTACAGAGATTATCATGCTTTTAAAAATGATTTACTAAATCTGATATGACTGCAGTCGATAGTTAGTATAAAGAGTTGGGGGAGGAGACTACTGAGAGAACAAGTAGGAAGAAACGAGAGTGAATATATAAAGATTTTTAAAAACCAGGTTGAAATGATCAATTTAATACTCTTTGGTCCCTTTCTTTCCACCACCCATGCAATTCACTCGTTTAGAGAACAACTCTTTCTATTCCTCAAAAAAGAAGCCAATTTGGATAATGGTCCCTTTCCTGGAGTCACGAGTAAGTTTTCTGTATCCCTGTCTCACTCCACCTCACTCCCACCTAACGATTACTCGACTTGCCTCGGCATATTAGGATTTACCAAGCTAACCGTGCGCAAACTGGCCCTCGCTTTCGATGTTTCTATCTGCCCTTGTCCCACGCCTAGAGATAAAGCAAACAGAACACACACGCGCGCGCACACACACACACACGCGCGCGCACCAAAGTTATATAAACGCCCCCAAAAACATAAGAACACAAAAAGAATAACTGCACAAGCATCGGGCACATAATTTGTCCAAGTTCAGGCGCTGCTGAGAGCAGCCAACATCCGGGTAAATTGCGCCGGTCAACAAGACCGCCCACATTCCGACAGCAGATCGATTCCCTGGCAAGTAACACAACCTCTAACACAGACGCACATTTTTTATTCTTTTGCATAAGAAAAGTTCAAATGAAGAAATGGCGAAATCGTGTACACTCTTTAGATGACAAGACAACAGTGTTTTCCTCACAGGGAATAATAGAAGGAAAAGGTATGTGTTAGCACTCGGAAAAAAATGACAAATAAACAACAGGAAAAAAAAAACAAAGAACAATATATGGTCTGAAGCAGGATCGAACCCGTACTCCATGGCACTGCGCCATATATTGCCAGATATAAGACCATATATTGTACTTTGTTTTTTTTTCTGTTGTTGTTTATTTGCTATTTTTTCCGAGTGCTAACACATACCTTTTCCTTCTGCGCAGTGCCATGGAGTACGGGTTCGATCCTGCTTCGGACCATATATTGTTCTTTGTTTTTTTCTGTTGTTTATTTTTAAATTTTTCCGAGTGCTAACACATACCGTTTCCTTCTATTATTCCCTATTATCGCCTCGGAAGTTTCCCTATTTAATAATAGTTATTTATTATTATTTGTCTCCTGTTTTCCTCACACCAGAATTGTTTGTCACTAATATATTAGTTCATTTGCTCATTTCCGTTTTTCAAGCAAGATAAGATACATATACTTATTTTATTACACATTTAAAGTGCCTACATGAAGCTGTTTTGTAGCATTTCGAAACCCTGGCGATCACAAATTTAATATTGCATTCCCTGAAACTGGGAGCCGCGATAGCTCAGTGGTTAGTGAACTGGACTACAGAGGACAAGGGGTAGGGTTCGATCCCAACCGACGGCTTCCGGGTTCACCCAGCCTTTAATGGATACCGGATTTTTTTCTGGGAAAGTGATGCGGCACGGGCGTAATACCGACCACATTACCCCAAAAATCATGTACCGAAGGTCTGTAAAATGTATGGTCACTAACACCATATTCCCTATACGCCACTTGGCGTGACGGGGGTACTTTACTTTTTTTACTTTATTCCCTGAAACTCTAGAATGTGCAACATTTGATCGTTTTATTACGAGTATCTACTAAGATATATATATATATATATATATATATATAATATATATATATATATATATATATATATATATATATATATATATAAACATCGTACTTTAATAAATATCTTAATTTTCGTCTGGTGTTATAAATTTAAACCACCTCCATAAAATATCGATTGTAACAGTGAAAAGAATGTACAAGGCTCATAACATCTTCATCCATAACCGCTGCTAAATTTCCTGGATTATAACTAAAACGTCATTTTGAAATGAAAACAAACAGCTGTGACCTATACTAATTACGACTTCCTTGGAAAACTGCGATTAAATATATTAATTGTAATAAGATGGTATTACGTGATGGTATTAGATGGTAATGGATGGACAGTATTACACAACAGGCTCTTTTTGGAATCCTAAGGGAAAAAGACAAAGAGGAAGACCAAGGAATTCTTGGAGAAGACAGATAGAAGCAGAGATAAAGATGATGGGGAAGACATGAGACGATCTTAGAAGAATGGCAAGAAACAGAACGGCTTGGAAAGTGTTTGTTGAAGACCTATGCTCCACAGGGAGCTGAAAGATAGAAGAAGAAGATTATACAGAAAACAAAGACATACATATAAGGTGGGGAGGGAATGTGCTAATCTAATGGATGGATAAATGGAATGAGGCTATGTTTGCCTTGTATATATTCTCATTTGTTATTAGCGGCCCTCCACAATGTGGGCAGGTCGCTAGTTTACGACATCTGCGCCTTTCGACTCAACACATCCGTCTTTGGCATGGGTAGATTCTCATTGAACAAAATTGTTTCGTATATTTCTGGCCGACTCTTTTCGACTTTTAAATGCCATGTGATTTTTAAGGTGCGCAGAGTGCACACGGGACCTCCTGCTTTTCGATTTTGTCCTAGAGGGTTAGACATGGGACCTGACTATCCAGAAACCAGTGGAGAGCAAAGCCACGAAGAAAGCACAGAATACAAAAGAACAACTCCAACCGTCTAGACAGGTATCGGGCCTTCTTGTCAAGCAGTTCCTCAGTTAAATTGTAATTACCTTATTATTCGTCTGGGTCCTCAAACATTTGAATCGAGAGATAATAATCATAACATAAAAAAGATAACAAATGGCTCTACACTTTAGTCTAAATTAGAGAACATCATGGTGACTTCTGCAAACACTCATGTATTGGTTTAGTAACACCAGATAGGGGGATGCTGGCGAAGATAATAAAAGATTTAACAAAGAATGAAGAGCTTCAGGAAGCGTAAAGATCACCTACAAAGGAAGCGTATTCAGGTCACGAAAGGTGAATATGGCTAACCGCCGAAGAAGAGATAGGAGCCTAACCTTGTATCACTTTCAGGCAAGCCATGGAGAGCAATATGTGTGTGTGTGTGTGGGGGGGGGGGGGGTGAAGTTCTGAATTCGCTGAAAATGAAGAAATAGAAGTACTTAACACAATTCCAGAAGGACAAGTGAAATTGTTGGGACATTTGAAGAGACATAATACCCTTCTTAAAGTCAGCTTGGAAGGTAGGGTACAAGGTTGGGGCAGATCAAGACTAAAGTGGACTGATAACATAAAAAGGTGGACAGATGAACATATGAACATATGACAATGTGCACCATCAAGACAAAAGACAAAGTATAGTGGAGCTCCATGGTATCCAACCTTCAATGTGGAGACGGTACCCAATGAATAAAGGGAGCTAAATGGTATCCAATCTTCAATGTGGAGACGGAATCCAATGAATGAATGGCGCTCTATGGTGGCCAAACTTAGATGCAGAGACTGCACCCAAAATGAATGAAGGGTGCTCCATGGTAGCCAACCTTCGATGTGGAAACGGCATCCAATGAATGAGTGACGCTCTATGGTAGCCAACCTTCGATTTGGGGCCGGCACCCAATGACTGAATGAATGAATTAAAGAACTCCTGGACTTTGTTCTAGTGCAATATGGAGAACAAACTAAAGGTATAAGAGAGTTACCTACTTTCAATGCTTTCTTCCTATGGACTTGATTAATGAGCAAGAGACTGTCATCAACTCTCACAAATTGCACGAGGAAAGATGTCAGAATATTTTGATTCCAAGAAACTCAGTTATCAAGACTGTCTAAAGAGGTTATATGACGTGGATATGCACATAGTGATAACATATACCTAATCACCATCAAGGGCGTTCTTCTCGAGAATGCTTGAGAAAAGACCAAGAGGAAGACCTAGAAGAAGATGGATAGATGTAGTGATAAAGACATGTAACAACAAAGGAAAATCATTAATTCAGACAGTTCAGGCATCTCAAGAACGACAAATGATATAACCACGACATCTTTTCGGTATTAGTTTGAAAGATAAAGAAAGATAGCATATATCTGTAGGAGATCAACACACAATCACCATCTGATATGGAAAACAACACCGCGGCAGAGAACATCGGAGTCAGAGACACACAAGACATACTTCAGGCGAGATGCAAATGACGACAGGAACGCTTTATATAGAGCTAAACAAAGAAGACAATGTGATCACCAAATGGAGACAAGTCAAGCAAGTGTTGCAGCTTCTTGATATGCTGAGTCATGGCTCTCATGCGAGGAGATTCGGGGCCTGGATGCAAATAATCGACAATAGCCAAGAAAAGTGAAGACATTTTTGTCTTCCTCATCCACGATTTTATTTGGAAAAGTGTCAAGGATACATATCATAACTGTGTTTACATTTATTAGTATGAGGGTTCCAATTCATGAAATGAATTCTTTCCACAAAATATAAATGATAGTGATTCTTGGATATTCTGCACAAGAAAATGACAAACTAGACTTCAAGTGAACACTAGTCATGTGTTATCATGATAAAATAAAGGTTCCTTCCACGCCTTGATAGGCGTATGGTGAATATAGTGTTAGTGACGATATTTTTCTATGACCACGGTATATTTTTGGGTGATGTGGTCGGTATCACACCAGGCCGCTCACAAAAATTTCAGGTACCCATTTTTAGATGCTTGGTGAACCTAGAAGATTGTTCGATCCGAAAACCAAACAAATCTACACTTCTGGGGATCGAACCTAGACTCTTCTCATCAGGAAGTAAGCACCGTGACCACTCAGCCACCCAGGCTCCAAGAAGCAGAAAGGGGCCATTAAATCATTAGCGACGTTGCCAGTGCACACAGATTCCCGTACGTCATAGACCTAAGCATGCTTTTGTGGGACTATAATGCTATGGATCAACGAAAGATTGGCATAAAAATGTCATATCGTGCAGGGCGGCTAGATAGAGCATAAAGGTAAACGTAAAATTGCATGTAACAGCTTAGGCAACCCTTTTAGTTAAGCTGTTACATACAATTTTATATTCATTTTTTTTTATAACCAACGACAGCAAAATAAACCTAAATACAACATATAATACATAATACAGCATCACGGTTTAGAAGGAGTTTCTTTTTTTCTTATTTTTTTTTTTTAAGTATAATTATGAGTCAGTGGGAATAATAAATACGGTATAAGTCAATGAGAAATGAATAATATTTAAGTCAGGAAAAATAAATATAATGTGCTTCAGTGGGATATGAATAATATACCCGTCAGTTGGAAAATAGATATGGTAAGCCAGTGAGAAATGAATAATATATTAGTTGGAGTAACCATGATTTAAGTTAGTGGAAATTTTATATATGCAACGTATGTGAGCAAAGCATATGAGTGAATGAAAGTACATTTTGGGATAAATAAGTGGAACATAAATGATATTTAAGAAAGTGGAAGATTATTATAATCTGAAATTAATAATGCCAGAGTCTGTGAATGATATCTTCACGACGAGGTATGTTCTACTTCAGATGAAGTCGTCTATGTTAAAAGTAAGTACGCAAGTAGTTGCATTATCTTCACCGCACATCGAACTACTGTCTAACGTGCTCAGATCTCCTTGTTACAAATTCAGCAGCGTGAAACGACTTCACAAATAAAACTTAAGCTGGTTCACAATCTTCCCTATTCTTTCCGTAGCTCTCTTGAATGTAAGCAACACCTCTCTTAACTTGAAGACCGGGAGTCCTACCACGGCTGCAGATTCAGGAACATCATCAAAATCTCCACCTCGCACTAATTATTTTATAACATCACCGGTCGAATCTGTCAATTGCATGGTGACAATTTTATTTTAAACCATGACGTAGTACACACAACGTTTGACAACAATGGATGTACCACAACGCTTGACTCACTGAAAAGACCACAGCCTGGTGCACGAACAATAGATGTACCCACAACGCTTGACTCACTGAAAAGACCACAGACTGCTGCACGAACAATAGATGTACCCACAACGCTTGACTCACTGAAAAGACCACAGACTGCTGCACGAACAATGGATGTACCCACAACGCTTGACTCACTGAAAAGACCACAGCCTGGTGCACGAACAATAGATGTACCCACAACGCTTGATTCACTTAAAAGACCACAGACTGCTGCACGAACAATGGATGTACCCACAACGCTTGATTCACTTAAAAGACCACAGCCTGGTGCACGAATACCGTAGTGCTGGCGATATTCTAAGCTATAATAGATCGCAATGCCAAATAACAATTGCAATTAAAACTAGGTTTTCTGCCAATGTCGTTTTACTCTCAAATGATATGTCCTTATACTAAATACAAAACACGAATATGGAAACAGTCAAAGGACAGTGATTATGTACCAATCTGCTGGGGATTAAAGGGTATTGCCAGGTGATGAGCGAAGATATTTTTTTTTAATAACGAGTTGGCAAAAAAGTTAGTTTGAATCATAAATGGAACAAAAAGTACTACAATGTGCAACAGATAGTTTCTCTCTATCTATCCCTCTCTCTCCTGTCTGTGTGTGTGTGCGCGTGCGTGCGTACGTGTGTGTGTGATGAAGCACTCACTGGAAGCTAGAAGAGAGTAACAAATGAAGAGGAATGTAGACGGCAGGCAAGCATAAGCGATTAAGAAGGGAGGCGAACGTTCTAGCAAGAAGTTATAATTGCTACGACACTTGGTCTAAGAACAACGGGAAGGAAAATGCATGGAATATTTGTGAAGCTGAGAGAGAGAGAGAGAGAGAGAGAGAGAGAGAGAGAGAGAGAGGAGCACACAGCGGGAGGGATATGAGACTGACACTCTGACATGTGTTGAATCCTGGATGATTACCTCTCACAGCTTCCACGCTCATCCAAGAGGATCAATTGCAGCACGAGGAATCCTCGTCAAAACGGCTTTTGTTTATCTATAATTCCGAGCGAATGGTCGAGGGCGTTATTTGTCTGTGCGACTGCATGCTTGTTCGCGACAGTGTTTTTGAGTCGGGCACAAATGAGAAAACTAACAAACTGCTCCAAGTATACTTCACGAATCCCCATTACCAGCTCGTTGGCACACATTTCGATTTCCCCTCCCCCCTCTTTCCCATTTAATCAGGAACGCAATCTTCACATTCTGTAAACTTGGGATTCGTTTCAATGTCAT
Source organism: Megaustenia siamemsis (assembly GCA_032433765.1). NCBI lineage: Eukaryota > Metazoa > Mollusca > Gastropoda > Stylommatophora > Ariophantidae > Megaustenia > Megaustenia siamemsis. The sequence goes on along the minus strand of JAVIAB010000041.1, from coordinate 48,005,477 downwards.
TATTTCTTAACACTTTATCCCCGAGGAAACACTACATTGTACTATAATGACATTCTTAGACTAATCAACGATGACAGTGTTGTGTGGTATAAATATGTGCATGTTTCTTGTCAAATTACTTCTTCTAACATAAGAATATTTACTATTATTATCAGTATACTACTATTACTATACTACTATTATTATTAGTATTAGTATTGTTACTATTATTAATAGTATTGTTACTATTATTAATAGTATTGTTACTATTATTATTACTGTTATTACTATCATTATTAGTAGTATTATTATTACTTTTATTACTATTATTATTAATATCATTACTATTATTATTACTATTACTATTATTATTACTATTACTATTATTATTACTATTATTATTACTATTATTACTATTATTACTATTATTATTAATATTATTACTATTATTAATATTATTATTTATTGTTAATATTAATACAATTATTAGTAGTAGTATTATTACTATTATTAACATTTTCTGCAACATCCTGGCTGAATGTTGTCAACAACTCTTAGCTAACTACACTACATGAGTCACGAACAGCGGCAACACTTAATGAACAAAACCGTACTACACCTCCATTTGGTGCGCTGGAAACAAATAACCAGTCTGACTAAACGGGCAGGGGTCGAAGAGGTAAAGCAACCCGGTACTCCTAAAATGGCATACTGAAATCGGATGTGCTAGGTCGTAAGACGCAAAATATCACAGCTTATTGTAAATCACAACACAACGCATCTACATCTATTTAACGCCCTTTTGAGACTGACGATGTAGAGGACTCATCATCATCGAGTGCCATCTCCGCAACGAAGGTTGGCTACATGAAGCGCCATTCTGCTCTGTCTCTTGCTTTGATTGTGCAGGTTGTCATAGGCTGATGTGTCCATCTTTTGATGTTACTCGTCCATGTTAGTCTTTGTCTGCCTCTGCCTCTTTACAATGCTTGTATTTTCCCCTCCAGGATTACTTTTAGTAGGCTGTTGTGTCTTTTAACATGTCCTAAAAATCGCATTTGTCTTGTTCTAATTGTGTTTAGTAGTTCTCTTTTCATTTTAATTGTTTTAAGACTTCACCGTTTGTTTTCTTTTCCTTCCATCCAATTCTACCTATTCTTCTATAAATCCACATTTCAAAGGCTTCAATTCTCTGTAGAGAACTAGTCGTCGAATAAACGCAAGAAAGTGAGAATAAGAAAGAGAGAGAATAGTAACAGCTGTTTACAGTTTCAGATTATGTAACTCTCTAATATTAAAGATTCAAATGTCGCCAGAACTAGAAAAACAATTATTCAAAAGCCTGACGGTAAATGCTGTTGTCACATCCTCCTCAATGCCCACGTCGATGATGTATATTTTTCACTAATACTTTTAGCATGTTTCATTATCAGAGATGGACAATGCTCTTTTTACTGCGAGTCTGAATGGTTTTAATTGAATAAATATAAATCCTGCGTCAGTAAGTGTAGTCTGTAGACAATCCGTGATGGCTTCATCCCATTGTTTTCTAGATCGTTAAACTTGACAGAAAGTGCCGGTTCTTGCTTATCCTTTATTATTTATTAGAAGACAAGTGTAGGGCATTCTTACGTCATTCTAGAGACGTCAGACGTCATCATGGCTCGCAATGTACCTCATTATAAGTCCTTATACCCTGACCACATTCGTCAGCCAATACTAGGCGAGTTTCTCGATCACGTTAAGTAAGTTTATACTGGGGCGAGCTACCTGATGGCATTACGTAAGCATGTACTGGGGTGAGCTACTTGATGGCATTGCGTGAGCATATCGTGGGGCGAGCTACTTGATGGCATTGCGTGAGCATATACTGGGGCGAGCTACTTGATGGCATTGCGTGAGCATATACTGGGGCGAGCTACTTGATGGCATTGCGTGAGCATATACTGGGGCGAGCTACTTGATGGCATTACGTGAGCATATACTGGGGCGAGATACTTGATGGCATTGCGTGAGCATATACTGGGGCGAGCTACTTGATGGCATTGCGTGAGCATATACTGGGGCGAGCTACTTGGTGGCATTACGTGAGCATATACTGGGGCGAGCTACTTGATGGCATTGCGTGAGCATATACTGGGGCGAGATACTTTATGGCATTACGTGAGCATATACTGGGGCGAGCTACTTGATGGCATTGCGTGAGCATATACTGGGGCGAGCTACTTGATGGCATTACGTGAGCATATACTGGGGCGAGATACTTAATGGCATTACGTGAGCATATGCTGGGGCGAGATACTTGATGGCATTACGTGAGCATATACTGGGGCGAGATACTTTATGGCATTACGTGAGCATATACTGGGGCGAGATACTTGATGACATTGTGTGAGCATATACTGGGGCGAGCTACTTGATGGCATTGCGTGAGCATATACTGGGGCGAGCTACTTGATGACATTATGTGAGCATATAATGGGGCGAGATACTTGATGGCATTACGTGAACATATACTGGGGCGAGCTACTTGATGGCATTACGTGAGCATATTCTGGGGCGAGCTGCTTGATTACATTACGTGAGCCCATACTGGACGCGCTTCTCGATCACATTACGTGAGCCCATACTGTGCGAGCTTTTCGAACATATTACGTGAGTCCACACTGGGGCGAGCTACTCGAGACACACTACGTGAGATATACCAAGCCGTACAGGATTAGAAGTTCATATTATGCCCAGAAGGAGATCGGCTCACCTATGGATGTGTCCGAAGTGCAGTAATGATCATCACACCATAGCGTGAGCTGAGCCCTACCATATTTCCTTCTCCTTTCAGTGTCTCTTGAGATCGGCCTTTTTTTTCTTCTCTTCAGCCGTTTCCCATTTGAGGGCTTGCTATGAACGTTTCTGATTATTTCATCTCATCAATTGACTGCCGACATATGCTCACATTTCCCTAATTATAGATCCGTCCTTTGGAAGCATGTCTCTTATTTCTGCACTAGTGTCAAATTTATTCCAGTGTTTACAGGCGTTTTTTCTTTACGCATTTGTTTTCGAAAGCAAATACCACGTTTTATATCTCTTCTGTTCCTTCCCAGCTTTTACATGAACGACTAAGAATGGATAACACATTTCATTTGAATATTCCAGGATACACAATCCAACTTTGTCGCTACCCTACAAAATGCAATTTTGCCCTGGTCCTACATAATACAACTTTGCCGAATATCTACATGATCCAACATTGTCGCGACCCTACATGATCCAACATTGTGCCGACCCTACATAATCCACTTTTGTTGTGCCCTTACATTATCCAACGTTGTGTCGACCCTATATAATCCACCTTTGTTGTGCCCATACATGATCAAACATTGGCGCAGCCTTACATGATCCTACTTTGTCGCACCTCTACATAATCCAACATTGTCGCGCCCCAACGTGATCCAACATTGTCGAGCCCCTACATGATCCAACATTGTCGCGCCCCTACATGATCCAACATTGTCGAGCCCCTACATGATCCAACATTGTCGAGCCCCTACATGATCCAACATTGTCGCGCCCCTACATGATCCAACATTGTCGCGCCCCTACATGATCCAACATTGTTGCGCCCCTACATTATCAAACATTGGCGCAGCCTTACATGATCCTACTTTGTCGCACCTCTACATAATCCAACATTGTCGCGCCCCAACATGATCCAACATTGTCGAGCCCCTACATGATCCAACATTGTCGAGCCCCTACATGATCCAACATTGTCGCGACCCTACAATGATCCACCTTTGTCGTGCCCCTACAAGATCCAACATTGTTGCGCCCCTACATGATCCAACATTGTCGCACCCCTTCATGATCCAACATTGTCGCGACCGACATGATCCAACATTCTCTCAACAATACATGATCCAACACTGTCGTGACCCAACATAGTTTTCCATATTTATTCCAATACAAGAACGTCCTATTACTGAAACATATGAACGCAACCCCGATGACCCAAGAGGCGCCATCGCCACAGCTCAATATCTGGGTTCGGAGTGGTCCCGACCGTCCGTTGTGCCAGGATTTTAAGGGTCACCCGGATTTATGACGCTGTGATGTTAACATCCGTCAACCTCACTGTTCTGGCTGTCCAAAGGAAATCACCTATACAGAATAGGACAGTGATTTCTCATTGATACCTTCGTTGATTTGATAATTTGTTTGTTTGTTTTTGTTTTTTTTTCCCATAAAGATAAAACACACATGTTTCTTATTTTATTCATTTAAAGCGATTAGAAGAAGCTGTGTCTTAAAATATAAAAAAAAAAGAATAAACGTTTGTGGTTAAAAATAGAATGAGCGAACTGTGAAACTCTCATATTTACCGATCGTTCGTTCATCTTCGGCTGGCAGGTGGACGGACGGACGGACGGACGGACGGACGGACGGACGGACGGACGGACGGACGGACAGACAGACAGACAGACAGACAGACAGACAGACAGACAGACAGACAGACAGACAGACAGATAAAAATATAGAAGAAAGAGAGAACAGATGGTTGTTTGTCACTGATACTTTAGTTGATTTGCTCTAATGTGTCTTTCCACATCACAAGAATGAAGACCACAGCAGTTCGTTTTTGTTTATCCAAAGTGGCATTTAGTTCTAATTTTGGGAGTTTTTCAGTATTTATTGATGACGTTGTGTGTAACATTCCTCCACCCCCATGTTGTCACATCGCACACAAAAGTAAGATTTTGCTCGTAAGATCAAGAGATTAATACTCGTTAAAAAAAAAAATAGATCCCAAGTTATGACCAAACTGAGTCTCTGAAGGCGCAATATTCGATTTGTAACCACAAACGTTTTTGTTTTTTATTTCACTTTACAATACAGCCTCTTCTAAATTGGGGTAAAGGCATCAAGATGCATTGAGAAGAGAAGCTGCTGTAAAGCTGATGATAATAGTGAGAATTTTTTTCTAAAGAGAAAAAAGTGTTATGGTAACAGCATTATGTAGGTGAGAAAAAAAAACAAAAGTGGAACGACGATTTGGCCCAGAAGGCCTTCAACTGGAGCAATAAACAACAACACAAAAATATATAAGGGTATATACACATAAATCAGGAGCCGCGATAGCTCAGTGGTTAGTGAACTGGACTATAAAGGACAAGAGGTAGGGTTCGATCCCAACCGACGACTTCCGGGTTCACCCAGCCTTAAATGGGTACCGGATTTTTTTCTGGGAAAGTAAAGCGGCGCGGGCGTAATACCGACCACATTACTCCAAAAATCATGTGCTGAAGGTCTGTAAAATTTATGGTCACTAACACCATATCCCCTATATGCCACTTGGCGTGACGGGGGGCTCTTTACTCTATACAAATAAATCTAACTACATTGCGATAACATGCTAGATTCTCATTATAGAAAAAAAGTCAATTCCCTGTAATCCCTATTCTACATACTTTCAATGTGTAATAGAATGAGGGGGGGGGGATGTATATTTTATCTGTAAAGAAACAAATAGGCACAACAATTAAAGTATCAGTAACTACACACAACTGTGAGGCAGATCTATCTCTTTAGCGTTTGTGCTGGTTTGACAAACTGTCATTATAAAGGAGCATCATTCTTTGAAATGTAACATCAAAGTAAATGAAGAAACGCTAAATCAGGAACGTTTATTTCGATATCTGGAGGCCCTGATAACATTAGCAGGTTGGAGATGGAACTGGCTCACGCAATAAACAGCGAATGTGTCCTTTCACCTTCAATGTGTCCTTGACCCACAGGCCAACACAGAAGTCAGATGTCGCAATGACTTCTCACTGCTGTGTTGGCCTGTGTGTTTTGTAAAATTATCATTATCATCATCAGATTTACAACAGCTTCGCATCTCTATGCATCTTGATGCCTTTACTACAATTTAGAAGAGACTGTATTGTAAAATAAAATAAATTTACAAAAAAAAAACTGTTGTGGTTACAAATGAAATATTACGCCATCAGAAGGTCTCAGATTGGTAATTAGTCAGATATCATGACTTCTGAACTACATAAGCAACACAATCATTTAATTTGCTCGATAAATGGCCATCCTTCATACAGGCCACAAGTCTGGCACAAGATGTAGGTCTCTGCTTCCACTTTTCTGTAAAATAAACATTCTTGGAATGATCTGATATTTTTTTTTTTATTATCGCATGCCTGACAGCGTCGATGTTCTTGTGCTAGTCCTTTGATCGTAGAATCCACATTAATTTGTGTGACATTTGAAGTTGTACTTGGTCCGACTCGCTGTTTGAGAGACAAAGAGTATGATCACTACCGTCTTGGGCACGACTATTACTGACATAACTCCAGAGCCTGGGAATACAGGCCATGCAAAGTTGACATTTGCTTTTTAAAGAGTGAAACAGCGGTTGGGCAAGATGCTATTCTGAGACTCCGAGATGGTGGAGTGAGGCTCCAAACTAGCAAAAATGAATGAGGGTATTCATGAGGAGTTAGTGTGTAAATATTGTGAAGAGTGAGTGATGAGTTAGTGTGTAAATATTGTGAAGAGTAAGTGAGGAGTTAGTGTGTAAATATTGTGAAGAGTAAGTGTGTAAATATTGTGAAGAGTGAGTGAGGAGCTAGTGTGTAAATATTGTGAAGAGTGAGTGAGGAGTAAGTGTGTAAATATTGTGACGAGTGAGTGAGGTTATTGATGAGGAGTTAGTGTGTAAATATTGTGAAGAGTGAGTGAGGAGTTAGTGTGTAAATATTGTGACGAGTGAGTGAGGTTATTGATGAGGAGTTAGTGTGTAAATATTGTGAAGAGTGAGTGAGGTTATTGATGAGGAGTTAGTGTGTAAATATTGTGACGAGTGAGTGAGGATGTTGATGAGGAGTTAGTGTGTAAATATTGTGAGAGCGAGTTAGGGTAATTATGAGGAGTAAATGTGTAAATATTGTGAGAGTGAGTGAGAGTATTGATGAGGAGTTAGTGTGTGAATATTGTGAGAGTGAGTTGGGGTAATTATGAGGAGTAAATGTGTAAATATTGTGAGAGTGAGTGAGGGTATTGATGAGGAGTTAGTGTGAAAATATTGTGAGAGTGAGTTGGGGTAATTATGAGGAGTAAATGTGTAAATATTGTGAGAGTGAGTTGGGGTAATTATGAGGAGTAAATGTGTAAATATTGTGAGAGTGAGTGAGGGTATTGATGAAAAGTTAATGTGTAAACATTGTGAGAGTGGGTTAGGGTATTGATGAGGAGTGATGTGTAAATATTGTGACGAATGAGTTCGGGTATTAGTGTGGAGTAAGTGTGTAAATATTGTGAGAGTGAGTTAGGGTGCTGATGAGGAATGAGTGTGTGTAAACGTGCACAGTGAATGAGTGTACTGGTGGGGAAAATGTGTGTGTAAACGGCGTGAGTGAATAAGGATACGGATGAGGAGTGTGTATGTAAATATTGACTTACATTAATATCCTTTAATTCTGAACCCTTCGACGGGACGGACTTATCACCTTTGTGGTTACCCTAAATGCAGTGAGATTATTCAAATGAGCGTAGAGACGGATGTGCACTAACATAGTGACAAGTGTTTCGACATGTGGATGAGCAAATTGTGACTTGAAACAAGCTGGTTTACCGCTATAACGATGAGCTTTTGTACCAGTGTTGGTCGAAATCTTTGCACTTTACTAAGAAATCCTTAAAGTAAAGTGGATAATATGTATCATTGTGAAGACAGCTGAACGAACATCCAGCGAGCACGTGGCTCACGCGGGGTGCCGACAATAATAGAAATTGAGGTTTGGTTATTGAAACGGAGACGTGGCTCGGAGTCCGGGTTTGAGTTCTATAACCACGTTACATAGAAAAGTCAAGAAGTGATGTGAGAAGTACACTACCGTGAGGTATCAATGCACATAGATGGGCTAAAATTAGCACCAATATTAGGGGTAAGTGACTTGTCTACTTCATACTACAGTGCACTCATTTTTGACCTAACCATGACGCCGCTTGATACACAGCGGCATTGGTTTCCCCAACAATTTCTCTTTTACAAGGAACACCGTGCTGACCATGCACTAGCGGGAACACTTCGACCAATGGTCTGTCTTCGCAATGATATACAGCATTCTCGCCTGCCGAAGATAATCGAGTTATAATAATCGTACACACTTTCTTGCTTTCCCTTGAGTCAATTCTCATCCATGAGAGAAAGTGGGTAAATCTGGTAGCAGACAGTAGCACATGCACAACAAACAATAATAATAACAATCTCAGTAACATTCAAGGAAGAGACGCTGTCAAAATCAGAAGACATAAGGCGTCGATGAAAGAAGATAAGGCAAGGCAAATTGTGCATTCTGCGGTCGAATGTAAACAAGTACCATAAGTAAAAGTAAAGATCGCCGTCACGCCAAGTGGCGTATAGGGAATATGGTGTTAGTGACCATTATTTTTATAGACCTTCAGCACATGATTTTTGGGGTAATGTGGTCGGTATTACGACCGTGCCGCTTTACTTTCCCAGAAAAAAATCCGGTACCCATTTAAGGCTGGGTGAACCCGGAAGCCGTCGATTAGAATCGAACTCGATCTCTTGTCTTTTATAGTTCAGTTCACCAACTACTGAGCTATCGCGGCTCCCGCAGTTGGATGTGTCTAGTCAATATTAGTAGATCCAATCACGAGTGGAGCTGCTCAGTAAACCAACATCCAGCGTAAAGACATAAATACTAAACCATAAGCAAATCATGATTAATTGCCACCAACCGTCTGTCTAGATGCTCAAATCCATATATACTTTCTAAACGGCCCCTGAATATGACAGAACCTAAGGCCCGTAACTCTGTGTGATGGAGATGTATCTTGATAGTCTAGACAGACAATTGATTGCCCGTCTGGTTGGGAATGTAAATGAAACTAGTGTTTTAAGCCAAAGTAAGCACCGAGGAACTAAAAGAAAAATTAGGAATTTGGTTTCAACAGGTCAGCATCTAAAACGTATCTATAAATAAAGCCTTTTTTTTTCAATAAATTCTTAGGTCTCAGATGGTATCGCGTCCTTCCAGACGACGCTTCCACACAGCTGTTTGTTTCAATGTGGCAGTTTAGTTCTACTGTATAAATGTAGCATCCATAATAATGGATGGCGTACTGGGTCAAATACATATCCCTTCATTCTTAAACGAAATATTATATGGAAGCGTTGTTAATTTATGACATCACACTCAAAACGTCAAATTTATGAGTTAAAGTCAACACTGAAGTGTGAATTATATTTTAGCACTTAATTCTCTTAACAAAAAGATCAAAAACTGCAAAAAGATCATTTTTCAATGTTTTTTTTCAATTTTTCAAGGTTTCAGGGGCTCCAAAATTCAATATGGAACTACCGAAGTTTTTTTTTTTTTTTTTTTTTTTTTTTTTTTAAATTTAAGATACAGCTTCCTCTTCTTCTTCTTCTACCTTTTAGCTCCCAGTGGAGCATAGGTCTTCAACAAACACTTTCCAAGTCGTTCTGTTTTTTGCAATTCTTTAAGATCATTCCATGTCTTCCCCATCATCTTCATCTCTGCTTCAATCTGTCTTCTCCAAGAATTCCTTGGTCTTCCTCTTTGTCTTTTCCCCTGGGGATTCCAAAAAAGGGCCTGTTGTGTAATACTCTCAGTTGGTTTCCGTAGTGTGTGTCCTATCCATCGCCATCGTCTTCGCTGTATTTCTTTATCCACTGGTATTTGACCGGTACATTTCCATAATTCCACGTTAGTGACTTTGTCCTGCCATTTCCATCCCTTTATTCTGCGCAAGCACCCATTAATGAAAGTCTGTACCTTCGTGATTGTCAATTTTGTTATTCTCCATGTTTCACAGCCATATAATAGAACCGACTTAACATTGGAGTTGAAAATTTGTATTTTTGTATTTAGCCTAATTTCTTTGGATTTCCATATGTTTCCCAGTGCAATGAAAGCTCCTCTTGCTTTTGATATCCTTATTTTGGTATCGTTTTCTGTTCCTCCCTCTTTGTCTATATTACTGCCCAGATATATATAAGATTGTACGTCTAGTAGAGGTATTTCTCCTAGTTTTATTTGGTTATTGCCAACTGCATTAATTCTCATAATGTTGGTCTTATCTCTATTAATCTTTAGTCCTAGCTGTTGTGATCTCTCATCTAATATACTCATTTTATCTTGCATCTGTTGGTGGCTGTGTGATAGGAGAGCTATGTCATCAGCAAAGTCTAAATCATCAAGTTGTTTGGTCAGTGACCACTGGATCCCATTTCTGTTGTTTTGAGTTATTTTCATAATCCAATCTATGGCCAGTAGAAAGAGAAATGGAGACAGCAGGCATCCTTGCCTTACTCCTGTTCTTATTTCAAATGCTTCTGTAAGCTGTCCTTCATGCACCACACTACATTTTGTTCCTTCATACATTGACAGCTTCTTCTAACCACGTTGAATGCATACTAGAATAAGCTTGTGTGTGTAACCTTTCTGGAAAGACGCAAATAATCGTATCGACTGAAGTATCAATGACAAACAACAGCGATAAGCGTTTGTGTAGGGGAATACAACCTAACTATTTTTCTTAAATAAGTTTAATTTTAGACAATGGGGAAGGTCTAAATATACTTGGAGAAAGTCAGGTGGAAGGTCTAAATATACTTGGAGAAAGTCAGGTGGAAGGTCTAAATATACTTGGAGAAAGTCAGGTGGAAGGTCTAAATATACTTGGAGAAAGTCAGGTGGAAGGTCCAAATATACTTGGAGAAAGTCAGATGGAAGGTGAGATGAAATGGATGGGAAGACATGGAGCGATCTTAGAAGAATAGTACCAGAGAGGACAGCTTTGAAAGTGTTTATTGAAGACCCATGCTCCACAAGGAGGTGAAAGTGTTTGTTGAAGACCCATGCTCCACAAGGAGTTGAAAGTGTTTGTTGAAGACTCATGCTCCACAAGGAGTTGAAAGTGTTTGTTGAAGACTCATGCTCCACAAGGAGTTGAAAGTGTTTGTTGAAGACCCATGCTCCACAAGGAGCTGAACGTGTTTATTGAAGACTCATGCTCCACAAGGAGTTGAAAGTGTTTGTTGAAGACCCATGCTCCACAAGGAGTTGAAAGTGTTTATTGAAGACGTATGCGCCACAAGGAGTTGAAAGTGTTTGTTGAAGACTTAGGCTCCACAAGGAGTTGAAAGTGTTTATTGAAGACTAATGCTCCACAAGGAGTTGAAAGTGTTTGTTGAAGACTTATGCTCCACAAGGAGTTGAAAGTGTTTGTTGAAGACGTATGCTCCACAAGGAGTTGAAAGTGTTTGTTGAAGACCTATGCCCCACAAGGAGTTGAAACGAAGAAAAAGATTAATATTAACTTCCCGTTAAAAATAGCACCTGGAACTATGTCCGTGTTTTGTCCTCCATAAATGATCCAGCCGTCTAGACGGGAAAAGGTACATTTAAAGCACCTGTGTGTGTTCAAATTGCCTGTGTTGCTGAAATCTATAAGGGACAAAGATGATTGCAAAACTGAAACCAACCAAGCATGCTCCAGTAATTGCGGCGTCCCAGTTGAGCCTGAGCTTTGACATGTTACAGTTTGCTTCTATTAAGGAAGATTATAATTAGTATCATTATTATTATTATTATTATTATTATTATTATTATTATTATTATTAACTATTATTTGTTTTGCATTTCAAAATAAATTTGTTGTAGGCCTGTTCTCTCAAAATCCGGAAGGTTATAAGAAGAGGAGGAGGAGAGGAAGAAGTAGAACAAGTAGAAGAAGGGGGAGGAGGAGGTTCAGGAGGATTAGGGGGTGGAGGAGGAGAAGAACAAGTACAAGAAGGAGGAGGAGGAGGTTCAGGAGGATTAGGGGGTGGAGGAGGAGAAGAACAAGTACAAGAAGGAGGAGGAGGAGGTTCAGGAGGATTAGGGGGTGGAGGAGGAGAAGAACAAGTACAAGAAGGAGGAGGAGGAGGTTCAGGAGGATTAGGGGGTGGAGGAGGAGAAGAACAAGTACAAGAAGGAGGAGGAGGTTCAGGAGGATTAGGGGGTGGAGGAGGAGAAGAACAAGAACAAGAAGGAGGAGGAGGAGGTTCAGGAGGATTAGGGGGTGGAGGAGGAGAAGAACAAGTACAAGAAGGAGGAGGAGGAGGTTCAGCCGGAGGTGGTGGTGGAGGAGGAGAAGAAGAGGAAGAACAAAAAGTACAAGAACAACAAGAATAAGATGAACAAGAACCTGTGTACCGTGAGGAACTAAAAATTAGATTACATAACCCGACAACAAATGATTGATCAACGGAAACAGAAGTAACGTTCCCATTTGTGAGACCGTCAGAACCGACAATTACTGATGGCGAATGTAGTCCGCCAAAGGCTTCAATCTCCCGATTTGAGTATTACGTTACGTTCCGGTGATTGGTCAGCCTGACAGAACCGAAAACTTTTACAAATACAGGATTACACTCGTGACCGCTGGCTTGTGGTCCGGCATAATCTAGTTAAGTCTACAGTAGCACATACTCAGACCGCACAATGTGCGAGCCTCTCACACAATTTTCGTTCCCCAGGCATAGATCGATACTAAACGAAGCTTCCTGTTACCATAGGCGGCATCATTCCTTTGAAACAGACCGAGGCTGGAAGAATCATAGAGTAGTGTATTGTAGATAGCATAGAGAAAAATCATAGAGAGCCTCTACTTTGTAGTGTAATGTAGATATCATAGAGAAAAATCATAGACAGGCTCCCTTTGTATTTGTAATGTATGAAGAGAATCATAGTGAGGCTCCCTTTGTAGTAGATATAGAGAGGTATCATATAGAGGCTCCCTTTGTATTGTAATGTATGAAGAGAATCATAGTGAGGCTCCATTTGTAGTAGATATAGAGAAGAATCATAGAGAGGCTACCTTTGTACTAGATATAGAGAAGAATCACAGAGAGGCTCCCTTTGTAGTAGATATAGAGAAGAATCATAGAGAGACCCCCTTTGTAGAAGATATAGAGAAGAATCATAGAGAGGCCCCCTTTGTAGAAGATATAGAGAAGAATCATAGAGAGGCCCCCTTTGTAGAAGATATAGAGAAGAATCATAGAGAGGCCCCCTTTGTAGAAGATATAGAGAAGAATCATAGAGAGGCCCCCTTTGTAGAAGATATAGAGAAGAATCATAGAGAGGCCCCCTTTGTAGAAGATATAGAGAAGAATCATAGAGAGGCCCCCTTTGTAGAAGATATAGAGAAGAATCATAGAGAGGCCCCCTTTGTAGAAGATATAGAGAAGAATCAAAGAGAGGCTCCCTTTGTAGTAGATATAGAGAATAATCAAAGAGAGGCTCCCTTTGTATTGTAATGTATGAAAAGAATCATAGTGAGGCTCCCTTTGTAGTAGATATAGAGAAGAATCAAAGAGAGGCTCCCTTTGTAGTAGATATAGAGAAGAATCAAAGAGAGGCTCCCTTTGTAGTGTAATGCTTTAATGCTAAATCACTTAGAGAATGCCGGTACAAAAAATGGAACTAATATAAAATGTGTTTTTAAACAAATGGAAACAATAAAAGGAAATGATGTTAATTGTTGTTCTTAAATAATAAACAAAAATAGTAGAAAAAAAAAGAAAAACAAAATTATAAACAAGTAGCGGAAATAATGGTGCTGAGAAATAATTTTAAATAACAGTAAAATAAAATGGGATCGATATCAAAAACGAGACAGATTAGTTGAAGATTCAAATATTTATAAAAATGTTAACACATGAAATTAAGCTTCACATGAATTTACACCAGAATCGATATCTTAACTAATACTAGCTTTAGAAAGGGAGAGAGACGGAGAGAAAGAGAGAGAACGCATGCGTTTATGTCAGTATGTGTCTGTGTGTGTGTGTGTGTGTGTGTAATTCCCATCACAGCTTAGCCTCAACCTCATAAAGTTGTATGCTTACCCCCCATATACACATGTTATAAGTTGTAGAAAGATATGAGAGGCAAATGTAAGACAATAATAAACATAAAACGACGTCACGATATGACGTAAGTCAGACCTCCCTGAAAGAAGTTTCGTCAGTTTGAAGTTCTCATACGCTCGACCAACGACTACTCCCATTCATATCGTCTACTCCTTTCAAGAAACTACTCCTTTCAAGAAAAAAGACATTAACTTGGCGTAGACGTAAAATTCGACGTTCTGCGTTCCATCGTCACGTTTATAGATGACCAATTCTGTTGTTCTAGTCTAATGTGAATGAAAGCGACCCTTTCCATTTTTCTGTTATGGTACGTCAACCATTTTCTTTCTTTCAACACTTGTATTTTTCCTACAGAAATACTCTCTCATTTTTAGTTTTTTGTCTAACTGGAATGGGGTGCGTTTAGAATATTACGATTGAGGTTTGCCCGGGAGTCGACTGGGGATCCTGACCACGATGACTCCAATTCCGATGTTAGGCCAACGTTTTTGACTCCAATTCCGATGTTAGGCCAACGTTTTTGACTCCAATTCCGATGTTAGGCCAACGTTTTTGACTCCAATTCCGATGTTAGGCCAACGTTTTTGACTCCAATTCCGATGTTAGGCCAACGTTTTTGACTCCAATTCCGATGTTAGGCCAACGTTTTTGACTCCAATTCCGATGTTAGGCCAACGTTTTTGACTCCAATTCCGATGTTAGGCCAACGTTTTTGACTCCAATTCCGATGTTAGGCCAACGTTTTTGACTCCAATTCCGATGTTAGGCCAACGTTTTTGACTCCAATTCCGATGTTAGGCCAACGTTTTTGACTCCAATTCCGATGTTAGGCCAACGTTTTTGACTCCAATTCCGATGTTAGGCCAACGTTTTTGACTCCAATTCCGATGTTAGGCCAACGTTTTTGACTCCAATTCCGATGTTAGGCCAACGTTTTTGACTCCAATTCCGATGTTAGGCCAACGTTTTTGACTCCAATTCCGATGTTAGGCCAACGTTTTTGACTCCAATTCCGATGTTAGGCCAACGTTTTTGACTCCAATTCCGATGTTAGGCCAACGTTTTTTGACTCCAATTCCGATGTTAGGCCAACGTTTTTGACTCCAATTCCGATGTTAGGCCAACGTTTTTGACTCCAATTCCGATGTTAGGCCAACGTTTTTGACTCCAATTCCGATGTTAGGCCAACGTTTTTGACTCCAATTCCAATTAGTCCAACACCTCCGACTACAGTACGTCAAATTTGAAATGCATAAGGGAAATAATTATAGGAGCCGCGATAGCTCAGTGGTTAGTGAATTGGACTACAAAAAGACAAGAGGTTGGTTCGATCCCATCCGACGGCTTTCAGGTTTACCCAGCCTTAAATGGGTACCCGATTTTTTTCTGGGAAAATGAAGCAGCACGGGCGTAATACCGACCACATAACCCAAAAAATCATGCGCTGAAGGTTTGTACAATTTATGGTCACTAACACAATATTCCCTATACGCCACTTGGCATGGCGGGGGCTCTTTACTTTTATTTCTAAGGGAAAGAATTTATATATGTATATATATATATATATATATATATATATATATGTATGTATATATATATATATATATATAATAATATATATATATATATATATATATATATATATATATATAATATATATATATATATATATATATATATATATATAAAGAGAGGGGGGAGCACGGAAAAATATAAAACTATAACTGCATGAAGACGTAATGGAAGGATTGGAGAAATTATGAAATTGATAAGAATAGTCTTTATGATTTGGAACAATATGGTGTAATATGCATACAAATGTATGGGCATTTGTAAACAATGAAGGCATGGCTAAAACATAACCCATTAAGGAATATGAGAAATTATAGAATGTAATTACACAATGAAATAGTTATCATAATGTCATAGATGAGAAAAAAAAAACACAAACTATGAAGGGGTTACAAAATAAAAATACGCGTGATATAATTTGTGAATGCTAAAATTACAACAGACGCATCGAAAAAAGAAGCATTGAAAAACATGAAGACTGGGAAATAAATAAACAAATAAAAACACATGCACACACAAACACCAATGAATGAATATATTTTTTTAAATAAATGATGGAAACAAAGATAGTTTTACAAATTTTAAAAATACACAGAAACACGAGTATAAAAAGAAATACGAAACTTAAAGAAATATACATGTGGCAACACTTGAGAATATTTAACGAAATGCCAGGCTGGAGTGTTTGTTTATGCTATACGTGTGTCAGAGCAATACAAAAATAAATAAAACAGAAAAGAAACATTTCGGTGATTACAAGAGTAGTGGAAGATAATGACAACGATGGTTTATCCAATGAGTGACATGGTGGCTATAAAGCATTGTTGACGTCTACACGAGTAAGGCAGTTTTCATTTGTGAGGTAGGTATTATACCCGAGACCATTGGAGAGGGAAAGGCGGAAGATAAGAAAGAACGAAAGTGAAATATGAGATGTATACAAATTAAGAAACATAACCACTGCTGAGATGAAATGTGTTAGACGGATGACAGGAAACAACATTAGACATAAGATTCGAAATGAAGAACTGAGAACAAAGCTAGGAACAATTTTCGCCATAAAAGACATAAACATATAAAGTAGTTTGGCAAAGTGATACGATAGAAAGACCAAAGTGCAAAACAGCGAGCATTTAATAAACGCGACGAGAACAAAACAAATTCAAGAGCCGACCACGAAAAAGATAAAATGGCGAAACATTTAAAACACTAGAAAACATAACAGCAGTAAAGGCCAACAAAAGAACAAAATATCCCCCCTCGACGCTGAAAGACAAACGAGGAAGGGAAGAAGAAGAAGAAGAAGAAGAAGAAAGAAGATACAAATTAATGAACACAGAATTTTAAAAATGTAGGAACGCGTTACTTTGTTCTCGTATATTTCTCTCGTTCTTATAAGACATAAACGTCTTCAGCTATCTTCAACAACAAGCGATATTATTATACAGTGAAGCTATCCTCCCAAAACATCAACACAGGAAAATGTGACTTCCTGACGCATGTTTAAGGAAAGTCTTGTTAAATAGCACAATGAATGTAGGTGCGACGTATGACTATTTTAAGCAATATAATGAGAGAGCCAGGTACCGATTTAATCCCAGTTAAGTTGAACACATTCCAAACCGGGCAGTGGAACCTTGACCTATTTTCAGTAGCGTACTCGGTAAGGGTGAGGAAGTCTCCACCACAGGCTGCAGTCAATAAAACACTGGCACTTAGAATGGAGGGCGTGGCCAAGTAATGACTGGCAATTAAAAGACAATTTGTAACAGAAATACGGACGTGTCTTGTGTATGTCCAATCAAAGAAGTGGGTATACAGTTAGGACAATGCGAGCGTGTCACAGATAAAACAACATATGTAAGTCAAAGAGTGAGTGTCAAGAATATGATAATGACAAATGGTGTCTTGGGTATCAAAGTCAGGACAGTTCGAGTGTGTCACAAATATAACTACATATGTAAGTCAAAGAAGTGAGTCTCAAAATATTTTAATGACAATTAATGACAAAAAACTTAGGAGTCAGTGTTGATATAAAGAACGTTTAAGCCAACAAAAAAATATTAGATTATGAAAGTCTCAATTATTTAAGCTTAGTTTAGTTTAGTTAAAGTTTAGGTTAGTTAAAAGTTTAGTTTGGTGTAGTTTGGTTTAGTTTAGTCGATAGATCATCTTTGCACAACTGTCAACTCCATGGTGCTCACATCCCTACCATCCCCGGTATGAAGCACGCCCGCCACATACAAGTGAAAGCACTGAAGACATCTTCATCTCAAATGCACGAACTCCGAAGCACCGATGAAAAGCTTGGCTCTAACCTGTTGTCTCCTACGACAAGCGTGGCAGGTGAAAGTGGCTACATTCTTATCTCCCCGTGACCGTGGTCACTGACCCCCAGTCGACTCCCAGGCGAACCGCAATCGTAATATTCTAAACGCACCCCATTCCAGTTAGACAAAAAACTAAAAATGAGAGAGTATTTCTGTAGGAAAAATACTATTGTTGAAAGAAAGAAAATGGTGACGCAGCATAACAGAAAAATGGAAAGGGGCAACCCTTTTTCATTCACATTAGACTAGGACAACAACAAAATTGGTCATCTATAAACGTGACGATTATACAGAAAGATGTGGGCTCACATATTAAAGGCAAATAATACACTTTATTAATATAATGTGCTTATATATCTATCTATCTATCTATCTATCTATCTATCTATCTATCTATATATATATATATATATATATATATATATATATATACAGTTTAAGGAGCCGCGACAGCACAGTATTTGGTTATTTGGTTATGAAAGGCCCCGGTATCACTGCAAACGAATTAAAATCCATAATTGCTCAACCGCCCGCGCTAGCGTAATTATCCGAATTAATATCTCTTCTTCCAAACAAAGAAAGGTAACTGTAGTCCCCATCGAAGCAGTCTCAGCACACGCCAAAAGACATAAGGCGAAACCGCGCAGAAAGTGAACACAGCCAACTGTTCCCTGTCATACGATATCATCATTCATCGTAAACAAGCGGGATATCGAAGCAGGATCAAAACGGATGAGACATACAGCTCACGGTGTGCACAGAGCACTTAACTCAGTAGCTCCTGCAACAAGCCGGACTTGGAATATGAGGAAACTGCAACAAGGAACACTTTTCATGCATAGCCTTCAATGGTTCCTGCCGCGTATCCACCATATACCGGAAGTTCACGCCCTCCTGAAAATGATGATCGTTGTATTTTTTTAAAATGCATAACGCTTGCTGATGTTAGGCCAACTGTTTTTGACTCCATTCCGAACATATAGACACTCAGTTATTCGTCACATTATCCCCGTCGCACATCAAACTCTCTCTCTCTCTCTCTGCGTTCAGGACTCAATCAGAGTAAGGATTCCAGACTCTCATATGAAGTCAGCTGTCAGGCTAAGTGTGTTGATCGCCCCCACAGACAGAACATCACAATTAGAGTCTGTCAGATCCACTCTGACTGAACACCCGTTAATACGTTGCACTGTGTTCTGCGCCAGTGGCCCAGTGCATCCGATTTCAGCCAGCATTTTTTCAGGTTTGCTTTCCTTAGCCTTTGATTGTCCCCAATCTTCCTGCAAGGCAGCAGTTGATCTTTTCTGTCGGGGATTCTGCCCTTAGATGGTCGGCCTTCCCAGGTTTACGAGCACCATCTGCCCGAGTCACTAGAGGTGACTAGAGGTCGTTTCAAAATATTTTGAAGGTGTTTAAAATTCCATATCTCTGCAACCAATTGATTGATAATGCTGAAATTTTGCATATGGTCTTGTGATTTTTTGGTCCCAAGAAGTACATTCATTTCCTCACCAACAAACGTATAGTTTTAAATATTCTTTATTTGAAGTATACAAATTTAAGGCATTTTGGTCAAACCATATATTTGGAGGAATTACCGCTTCATATGAGTGAGCACCCACGGACTTGTCATCTTGAACGTAATGCGCGCCAATTTCCCTGTTTTAAGCACTAAAAAACACATAAAACGCGTCATAGTTATAATTTTATATCCGGTGCATCCCATTTCCTGTCGTTTTGTTGTGATTTATGTGCAACGGCGTATCCTAATTATTGGGTAATTTCGTTAAATTTGTGATCTGTTAGTCAATGGGTATAAAAGTAAAGTTCCTTACATTGCAATCAGTGGCAATAAAGGTGTATAAATATTTTTGCATAGAAGCTAAGCGTGGAAAACTGTATCGAAGCATCTCAAAGCCAGAAAAGAGAACTATTCACGCATTGGGTATAAGCAAACGCTTTTTCAAACAAGTGCTTAAAGCTAACGGAGTGTCCAGTTCAATCAAGACTAGGACGCTAGGAAGAAAGAAAGTAGTAGATAGTTTTGACAAGGAAGTGATTAGAAGAGCAATTTGTAAAATGTTCGATTCCAAAGAAACTGTGACTTTAAGAAAACTGAAAATTCGACTGAGAGCAGAAAATGACATTGTTGTGTCGAAAACAACATTATGGAGAACTGTTAGAAGCATCGGTTTTACGTTTAGAAAGTACGATAGTGGTAGAAATGTCATCTGCGAGAAGCCGCACTTAGTTTCTATGAGGAGTAAATATTTACGTGAAGTACGGGAAATGCGTAACCAAGGTTATGATATTGTATTTCTAGATGAATCTTGGATAAATTCTCACCACACAAGTGCAAAGGAATGGCAGTTATCAGATGGAAGTATTAAAAGATGTGTACCCACTGGAAAAGGACAGCGTATTATAATGGCACATGCAGGCAGCCGAAAAGAAGGGTTGGTGAAAAATGCAGAACTTATATTCACCTCTAATTATACTGACAACAGGGACTATCACACCGAGATGAATGGCCATATATTTAGAGAGTGGATTGAAAATACTCTTCTTCCAATTCTAGACAGACCATCCTGTCTGGTAATGGACAACGCGTCGTACCACAACGCTGTGGCAGAAGAAGACAAAATTCCTACATCTACCAGTACAAAAGATGTTATAAAGATTTGGCTAAGAAAGGAAGGAATTCCATTTAACGAGGGATTTTTGAAACCTGAATTACTGTCACTTGTTAAGAAATCGCAAAAGACCAAAGTATTCCAAATAGACAAAATCATTCAACAGCATGGTCATACGTGCTTGAGACTGCCCCCTTATCATCCACAATTAAACCCCATTGAACTCGTTTGGGCAAAAATTAAAGGGCAGGTGGCAGCTGAGAATACAAGTTTTAAACTATGCGATATAAAAGGACTGACATATGCTGCTCTATCACAGATTGACAAAGATTTTTGGTGCAAATGTGAAGATCATGTCTTAAAAGAAGAAAATGACTATTGGAAAAAAGATGGACTATCGTTCGTTCAGCCCAGATTAGTAATCAATATGTTAGACTCCTCTGATTCAGAATAAATGAAATAATAATGGACGTTTTTATATGTCCGCATGATCAATCTTTAGCTAAAGTTGATAACGTTTTGAAAATGTAAAGATTCTTGATATGTGTACTGCATGCATGCAAAGAAACTAAATCACTTTCATATGTCTTGTTTACGTAAAATAATGAAAGTCACATGGAAAGACATAAAACGAACAATGTAGCTCTTTACAGTGAAGAGGATCCCGTGCTTACATCGGACTCTTTAGTCACATGCGTACCCATAAACAATAACTTTGCTTGATATGTCATGCTCGTTATCGCTCGCAACGGATAATTAATTTTTTTAAATGTATTCTTTGTTGTATATTGTTTAAATAGTTTTCATTAATGGAACTGTTTATATGCAGATTTGTTTTAGACCGTCTGTAAAGGCTATAACATTGACATTCTCATAGTATTTTAAAGAAAGTAAACAATAGAAAGTAAACAGTTGATAAACGCCTCCAACTTTCAAGTTGTGTAGAGACGCCTATGTCGAGAAGCTGATTTCCATTAATGTACGGTAAATTATTTTCTCCAGGAGCAAAAAGATCCGTAAATTCACTGAGATCAAAGGAAAGTGCTGCTTCATGATGAAGCATACTTCCTACATCATTAAATTTTGTGAAATCGGTGGGACCTTGGAAAAACAAAGCCAGATGCAAAAAATCAAGTTTGTAAGTGCAGGGAAAGAGGAGATATTTCATGTTAATCGTGAACATTTAGATTTGAAACGACCAATAACACAGACATGCGACTTGTAATATGAGGAAACTGCAACAAGGAACACATTTCATGCGTAGCCTCCATTTGTTCCCGCCGCCTATCCCATATACCGGTAAGTCACGTCCTCCCGAAAATGATGATCATCGTAGCACTTGATGATGTTAGGCCATCGTTGATGACTCCAATTCCGAACATATAGACACACAGTCAGTCGTCAATTTATTCTTGTTGCACATCAAACAGCAGACCGTAAGATTTGCGCACGGCCGGTTTAGGGAACCAATACGATGACGTAGGACACAATGTCGCCAAACTCATAATCTCGATACCTTTAGACTTATGTCTGATTACTCAAGTGTAAACAGTCTACGACGAACAATACACGAAGCAACTTCCCCAAAGAGACAAAACTGCGACTGACGAAGTAGTTTACATTAATGTGTAACGTGGAAATAACTTGCGTCAAAGAATCCCAATAACGGTCTTGAACAGCACTAATGTGACGTAAAGCACAGATGAAGTCTGGACGGTGGAATGTCTCACTCACAACACTTGATTCGTCAAAAACGGACTGTTGTCGACCTACGACCTCGTCTTAGCGACACAGATGTATCAAGCATATCATCATTTTGACTTTTACGCAGAAAAGTGCAATGAAGATCCGAAATTAATCAGACCTTGGGTGCATTTTCTGCAGCGATCGAGAGGACGTGGACTAGATCAAACAACAGACCGTAAGATTAGCGTATCGCCTGTCTAGGGACTAAGGATGAGCCATTGCGATGACGTAGAACACACCACAATCGACAATCAGTAGTGGTTAGTGAACTGGACTACTAAAGACAGGTCGAATTCGATCCTGATTGACTGCTTCCAGTTTCAACCAGACTTGAATGGATACTGAATTTTTACTGGATAAGAAGGACACTGAGCTGACCACATTACCCATACAACAATGTCCCGCTGGTCTGTACAAAAATTTGAGCAGTAGCCACATTCACCCTATGCTTTATGTGGCGTGGCGGTACTCTTTTATTTCATTCTTCTCTCTCTCTCTCTCTCTCTCTATATATATATATATAATATATATATATATATATATACAATATATATATATATATATATATATATATATATATATATAGGCAGACCTAAACTACGACATAGAGATAATTGTAAATCATCTCTGAATGACTTCATCTGTGAAAATGACTGGGAACATCTGACAAGTGATTGCACATAACGGAGAGCATGTATAATAAGGAATGGTATAACATTATTAGAGACTGTGCTAAGGCAAAACTTAGAAGAGAAAAGACTCATTAAAAATTATGGAAAACCCTGCGGATCAGTGGGCCTGACTTGTTCATTCTGTGGCCGTGTGTGTTTGTCAAACACTGGTAGAATTAGCCACGAGAGAAGCTGTTTGACAAAAACAAATTCTAAAAAAATAAAATAAACAATAGCCTCCACTAGACCGTCTGACAAGACGAAAAGGGCCATAATATATATAAAACACAAAACATATAGAAGTAAAAGATCGTCCGCCTCTCAACCAAATTCAAACAATGAGTCAGCCCAACCCCTGTTCTTTCCCCATCCATTTAATTTCCTTTTCTCTGTGGCTTGGAACAATAGTAACAGAATCCTCTACAACTTTCACGGCAAGATGCCAAATCCATCAAGCCGACGATGAGGCAGGTCCTAGCGCAATGTTTTCTGTAGCAGCATAGAGTGGGAATGGAAACGTGTGATCTATCTATCTATCTTTCGTTCGCCTGAAGTATTGTCTATATCTGCAATGTCGTTTCCTGTATAAATTTTACTGTCTTTTGTAATTCTTGCAGTGGCCCATATAGTTTTGTCTGTAGTGTTGTATCTATGGGCCAATGGATTTTCCTCAGTCTACTATATTCAGTGCAGTCTTGAAGTATGTGTTCAGCAGTCTGGGTGCCTGTCCACATGTACAAGTAGTTGATGTGCCGATCTTGAATTTTGTATACATGTGACTATGGAGTCGATTGTGTCCTGTTCTTAGGCGTATAATGATAACTTGTTCATATCTATTCATATTATGAAAGGCATCCTGATTTGGGGCTTGTGGTCCTCTGATTGATTTGATTATCTGTTTCTTATGATGGTATGTAACTGGTGTATCTAGTTGTGTGCCTGTTGAACCTTCCTTTGCCAACTGATCTGCTTTCTCATTTCCTGGTATTCCACAGTGAGACGGGATCCACTGCAGGGCAACCCTGTGGTGCTTGCAGAGTTCAGTCAATAAGGTCTGCAGATGGGGTAATTTTCTGGATTGTAGTGCCTGGAGTACTGATCTTGCATCTGTCAAAAACACTACAGGCTGTGGGCTAAGATTACTGTTCAGCAGTTTTTCTATTGCCAACTTTATTGCTTGTATTTCTGCATCATAATTGTGACAATATTTCCCTGTTGCTATTTTATCCATATCCCTAGTGTTATTTGGGTACTCTATATATGCACCTGCTCCCCCATTCTTTACTGCATTCTGTGCTGATCCATCTGTGTACACACGAATCCATAGGTCTTGTGGGTATTCTTCATCCAGGAAACTGAGAGCTATTGTTTTCGCTGTAGACTATTTTGTTCCTCTTTGTCAACTATTCCTTTCACTTCTGTCCGTATTTGAACTGATAATCCTGATTCATCTGTCCAGGGAGTCTGTTCTGGTATGGGCAGAAGGGGTTTAACAACTCTTGGCATGTCTGGTGTTTGTCTACTAATACGCTTGGCTTGGTGGATAAAGCTGCTTCTCTTAAGTCGTCCCAATGCAAGATTTGGAATCTGTCCTTCATTGGATGTCTCGGCATGCATACACATTTTTCTGCCTGTATCAGCACCTTTGTGTCCCTCCGTTCTCTCAGTGCTGGTATCCTCCACAATTTCTCCATCTCCAATATTGGTGTTGATTTCATTGCTCCTGTGATGACCCTAAGTGCCTGGTTTTGTACTTTATCCAGTTCTTGCAATGTGGTGTTTGATGCTGAGCACCATGCGGATGATCCATATTCTAAATGTGGGCGTATACTCTGTTGGTAAACTTTACTGAGTATTTTCCCACTCGCACCCCATGTGGTTCCACACAACTTTCTTAGAATAGCCAATTTTCTCCTTGCTTTTTGGGTTGCCTTATTTATCTGCTGTTTCCAAGATAGTTTGTTATCAAATGTAACTCCGAGATATGTAGCTTGTATGTCTTCTTTCACAGGCTCATTGTTTATGTAGATGGCTCCTGCTTTTTGTTTTGGGGAGAGTGTGAAAAGTGTAGTACTGCATTTGTCTGTATTGATGCTGATACACCATCTATTTGTCCATGAATTCAGTGCATTCATAGCTCTTTGTAGCAATTTGGAGGCCACTGTTGCATACTCCTCTGTGCACCACATTACCAAGTCATCTGCATACATTGCCACTTTGATGCCATGTGGTAGTTCAGTAACTAGGTCATTGATGTAGATCAGAAAAAGTGTTGGAGATAGTACCCCTCCTTGTGGAACGCCCTGGCGCAATAAGACCTTCTTACTCTTAAGACCATCCAGTTGCACTCTGGCTCTCCTGTTATGCAGGTATGCTTTGACCCATTTGTACATCCTGCCATTTACTCCATAATTTCTCAGTTTCTTCAGAAGCCCTTCCTTCCATACCTTATCAAATGCTTTCTTTAGGTCTATCCATGCTGCTAGTACCAGTTTCTTTTCTTGAAACGCATCTTCGATTTCCTGGGAAAGATAGGTTGCTTGATCTTCGGTAGAGTAACACTGTCTAAAGCCTGCTTGTTGTGGGACAAGGAGATTTTCACTTTCCAGGTACCACTGCAGTCTGAGATTGATTATACGTTCCATTGTTTTACACAAACAGCTTGTAAGGCTGATTGGTCTATAGCTGGATGTCATTGAACTATCTTTTCCTGGCTTTAGTAATGGTATCATAATTGCTTCTCTCCATGCCTGTGGCACTCTACCTGTGATCCAGCAAATGTTGTAGATCTGCAGTAGTTTTGCTTTAGCTGCAGTTCCCAAGTTCTTAATCATTTCATTGGACACTCCATCATTGCCTGGTGACTTTTTCATTTTTAATTTGGATATTGCCAGCTCTAGCTCTCTTTGTGTAATGGGTGTTTCCATGACTTCATGTGTGGTCTCTTCTTGTCTTGCATTTTGTTGTTTTAGACGGGTCTCTTGTCGTTTTTCTAGGCTAATTTCAATATTATTGTCATTTGCAAAGGAGTCTGCAAAGTAATTTGCTGCATGTTTACCTGTTAGAATGTTTCCATCCTTCTTCAGTGTAATTTTGGTGTTCCTTTCTGTACCCTCATCATTCAGCTGTTTTACAAGCTTCCACACTTTTCTTGTGTCTCGTTCAAGATTCAAGGACTCTGTTTTCTCTTTCCAGCTTCTCCGTCTGGCTTGTAGTTTAGCCTGTTGAAATTTGGCTTTAGCATGCTGGTAGTTGTTGTGGTGTTCTTGGCAAGGGTTATTTTCTGCTTGCTTTCGAGATGTTTCCATGTCATTGTGCAGTTCCTCTAGTTCACTACTCCAGTATGGTTGTAGTGTTTCCGTGCCCCTCTAGGTATTGTTTCACTGGCAGCTTGTATTATTAGTCTACTGAATTCATCAACTATTTTGTTGATGTCTCTATCTGTATTTATATCTTTAGTCAGTACACTGGTGTAGTGTTGATACATTTTCCAGTCTGCCTTTTTGTAATTCCATCTGGAGAGAGTGCTGCTCTCCCTGATGGCCTCATTTTGCACCACTAAAAAGACTGGTCGGTGGTCGCTGCCTCAAGTTGTTTCCCAACAATTCGTGTGATATTCCAATCCAGGTCTGGAGAATGGAAAGCAAGGTCTGGTGTAGATGTGGTATGCCATGATCTGGAGTAGAATGTTGGTGGATCTGTTGCCTGGTTTAATAGTATAAGCCCATTGTCTCCTGCCAATTTTCAAGCTCTTCACCTCTCTTGTCCATATGTTCATAGCCCCAGCTCTGTGAGTGGCTGTTAAAGTCTCCACATACAATTATTCTTTCTTTTAATGTAATTGTGTCTAGTGCTAGTGGGCGGTCACTCGGACAGTAGTAGTTAAGTAGATGGAAGTCTGTATTTCCTGTCCTGAGGCGCAGTATTTTGATATTCCGCCCCATCCATATACACTTCAATCTGACATGCATTAATGTTGTTCCTTACAAGAGTCAGTATTCCACCCTTTTGTCTATTTATTCTGTCAGATCGGTAGCACTGTATCCCCTAATCTTCAAGGCTATGTCGTTGTTTAGATGGGTTTCCTGCAAACAGCATATGCTTATTTGTTCTTCATGCAGGATATTTTCTAATTCTATCTTTTTACTGTACCCATCTCTTTTGCTGTTGATGCCTTCAGCATTCCAGTGCATTATTTTAAG
Organism: Megaustenia siamemsis; assembly: GCA_032433765.1. Classification (NCBI taxonomy): domain Eukaryota; kingdom Metazoa; phylum Mollusca; class Gastropoda; order Stylommatophora; family Ariophantidae; genus Megaustenia; species Megaustenia siamemsis. The sequence goes on along the minus strand of JAVIAB010000041.1, from coordinate 47,978,363 downwards.
TGGTCTTATTTTGGATTGGCCAGTAGCTCTATTCTCTCGCCCCTGACTCCACAGGGCGGTTGAGAAGGACATCCAGTAATAGAGGTTGGGCCCTTTCGAGGCTGAGGGCCCGGCGCTGCACCTGCCTGAGTGCCCATCACAGGGCGAGTGCCATATCGATTTGCGGTTATAGACATACTTCCATATGCGTTGAGTGCGTGGCATCCTGATTGTTGTGCGCCTTTTGGCTGGTTGCCTCCGACTTCAGCACTTGAACTTGCTAGAGCAGACTGTGGTCTTGCTCGGTTGTAGGAAGGCCTGGCCAGTCTTAGTTTTCAGTCCCTGGTGACTGTTAAGCCCCATCCCCACGACAAGGAGCTGGCCTTGATGAGGGAAACGTGTGATGACTTTCAGGCATTATAGATTGTGCTTGTGGTACACAAAAGCGGCAATCAAACTGGCTGTCGATGGATATGTAGTTTCACCGAGCCACGAAAAGAATGACAGCAAGAAATAGCATTGCACAGTTGTTTATGGTTGATGTTTTAGTTGTGACACTCGCGTCAGGATATTATACTTCCAAAATTAGGAGGAAACAATCATCATTTTTTTGGCCATGTAATGAGAAGAGAACAGCTGGAATATATTGTAACAACTGGGAAAATTGAGGGACGAAGAGATAGAGGGAAGTAAAGAGAAAAGATACTAGACAGCATCAAAGAATGGTTCGGCAGAAAGTAAAAAAACAGAAATGATAAATAACTGTCGAGATCGAAAGTTGTGGAGACACATGATTACCTACGCCAGCAGGCCGGTACTTGATGATGATGACTCATGTCAGAAATAACACATGTATATGATTCTTCTACGTTTGGAAACAAGTAAAAATGAGGCTCATTTCAGTCATCTTGATATAACAATCATCTTGATTTGTGTGGCTGCAATGTTATGAGAAGGGGATTACAGGATTATACTGTGACAACATGAAATGTCGTGGGAAGAAAAATGATAGAGGAAAGCAGCAAGGGAAAAAAAATACAAGACAGTTTTAGAGAGCGGTTTTGGTAGGACAACAACAATAGTTGCGGAGGTGCGTGACCATCTACGCCTGCAGGCATGTTACTTGATGTTACATCTAAGTTAAGTTATGAAAGAGATATTTCACATCAACATGTGACACATTTATCATTCTTTGAGACGTCTTTCTAGCAAGCAATATTTAACTACAAATATTAAATACAGCATTAATCTACGTTCGAAAATCCACACAATTTGTTCATTTATTTCCTCTCGGATCGAAAACGGTACACAGGACGCGAAAGCCATTGTTTTCCACGACTAACGATTTACTGCTAGTTGTAGTTCGTGGTTATTTTAGTTTTATGGTTGAGCCTTCCAGAGTAATTGTTCTGCGTAGTGATTCCCTTGGTCTGTTTTTGTTTTCTTTTACCAGATGGTTTCCACATGCATGCCTGACGGGAAGTCTTTCTTTATTCATTCTCAGTACATGACCGATGTTTTTATACAACTTTTCTTATATAGCTCGACAAGTATTCATGTTTAGATGCGCCCCTGAGCTCGTTTGAAGCATTTTCATTCCAGCTTATGTTTGAGACTCTACGTAATCATTGGTTTTCAAAGGCATTCACATTCCTATCTAAAGTCTGGGTGATATCCAACTCTCATATCCATGTTACTCAGCAGTTGAATAATATGGATAGACAGATCCGTCCGCCGAATGAACAAGATGTATTTGTGGTGCCTGGCCTCGTCTCCTTTCTCCTGCATCTTTTGTCTTCTGAATTATATATCAGCGCTGTCTCGAAAGTTTTCTGTGCCATCTTGTATTGTTCTCCGTGTGCTACGATCTGTAGCCAGAATTTTACAGTTTGTTTCACAGATAGAGAATTCACTCAAGGAAGAACTCTTACAAACTACGGTACAAACCTCATCAAGGCCAGCTCCTTGACGTGGGGATGGGGCATAACAGTCACCAGGGACTGAAAACCAAGACTGGCCAGGCCTTACTACACCCGAGCAAGACCACAGTCTGCTCTAGCAAGTTTAAGTGCTGAAGTCGGAGGCAATCAGCCAAAAGGTGCACTACAACGATCAGGATGCCACGCACTCACGCCAATGGGAAGTATGTCTATAACCGCAAATCGATATGGCACTGGCCCTGTGATGGACACTCAGGCAGGTGCAGCGCCGGGCCCTCAGCCTCTAAAGGGCCCAACCTCTATTACTGGATGTCCTTCTCAACCGCTCTGTGGAGTCAGGAGGCGATAGAATAGAGCTACTGGTCAATCCAAAATAAGACCACTCAAAATAATGCACTGGAATGCTGAAGGCATCAACAGCAAAAGAGATGGGTACAGTAAAAGATAGAATTAGAAAATATCCAGCATGAAGAACAAGTAAACATATGCTGTTTGCAGGAAACCCATCTAAACAACGACATAGCCTTGAAGATTAGGGGATACCAGTGCTACCGATCTGACAGAAAAAAACAGACAAAAGGGAGGAATATTGACACTTGTAAGGAACAACATCAATGCATGTAAGCTTGAAGTGTATATGGATGGGGCGGAATATCAAATACTGCACCTCAAGACAGAAAAATACAGACTTTCATCCACTTAACTACTACTGTCCGAGTGACCGCACACTAGCGCTAGACACAATTACATTAAAAGAAAGAATAATTCTATGCGGAGATTTTAACAGCCATTCACAGAGCTGGGGCTATGAAGGTATGGACATGAGAGGTGAAGAACTTGTAAATTGGCAGGATGACAATGGACTTACACTATTAAACCAGACAACAGATCCACAAACATTCTATTCCAGATCATGGCATACCACATCTACACCAGACCTTGCTTTCCATTCACCAGACCTGGATTGGAATATCACACGTATTGTTGGGAAACAACTTGGAGGCTGCCTCATGTCCACCGACCTTAAGGTCCACCGATCCGTCTTTTTAGTGGTGCAAAATGAGGCTGTCAGGGAGAGCAGCATTCTCTCCAGATGGAATTACAAAAAGGCAAACTGGAAAATGTATCAACATTACACCAGTGTACTGACTAAAGATATAAATACAGATAGAGACATCAACAAAATAGTTGATGAATTCAGTAGACTAATAATACAAGCTGCCAGTGAAACAATATCTAGAGGGGCACGGAAACACTACAAACCATACTGGTGTAGTGAACTAGAGCAACTGCACAATGACATGGAAATATCTCGAAAGCAAACAGAAAATAATCCCTGCCAGGAACACCACAATAACTATCAGCATGCTAAAGCCAAATATCAATGGGCTAAACTACAAGCCAGACGGAGAAGCTGGAAAGAGAAAACAGAGTCCTTGAATCTCGAACGAGACAAGAAAAGTGTGGAAGTTTGTAAAACAGCTGAATGATGAGGGTACAGAAAGGAACACCAAAATTACACTGAATAATGATGGAAACATCCTAGCAGGTAAACATGCAGCAAATCACTTTGCAGACTCCTTTGCAAATGACAACAATATTGAAAAAAGCCTAGAGAAACGACAAGAGACCCGTTTAAAACAAAAAAAAAAGCAAGACAAGAAGAGACCGCACATGAAGTCATGGAAATACCCATTACACAAAGAGAGCTAGAGCTGGCAATATCCATATTAAAAATGAAAAAGTCACCACGTAGTGATGGAGTGTCCAATGAAATGATTAAGTACTTGGGAACTGCAGCTAAAGCAAAACTACTGCAGATCTAATACGGGAGGTCAAAAAGTAATGCACACCCATTTTTTTCTCGGCTAATAATAAAGATAGGAATATGAAATTTTGCACACTTGGAATATGACATGTTTCCAATTATGTGTACCAAACTGCACAGCATTCTGATAAATATTACGCAATCTATGAACCGTTAAAATGGAGCTTGTCAACAATGTCCGTTACAAACAGCGAATTGTCATAGAATTTCTGGTTGCGGAAAAAGAAACTGTGGCAAACATTCATAAACGACTGTGTGCAGTGTACAAATGTTCTGCAGTCGATAGGAGCACAGTTAGTCGCTGGGTTCAGAGAATTAAAGCTGCAGAAAGTGTACGAGTGGAGCTGCATGATTACCGAGTTCTGGACGTGTTGCCTCGGCTACCAGCACAGACATGTTAAACCGGGCTGATGCCATTATTCGTAAGGATAGGCGTACCACTAGTCAGCAATTGGCATTGCAGCTTACAGTCAGCAAGGGAAGTGCAATCGCAATTTTTAAAACTCTCGGATATTCAAAGATTTGCGCTCGATGGGTTCCTCGGTGCCTAACAAATGATCACAGAGTTCAAAGGAAAACATTCTGTTCTGAATTGTGGAGCGTTTCGGTGTTGAATGAGAAATGTTTTTGTCAAAAATTGTTACCGGTGACGAAACGTGGGCACATTATTATGAGCCTGAAACAAAATGCAGTCAATGGAATGGCATCATCCGCAGTCACCAAAAAGAAAAAATTCAAAACATCTCCATCAGCCGGAAAGGTGATGATCACTGTCTTCTGGGACATTGATGGTGTGATTCTTGTTGATGTAATGACAAGAGGTGAGACAATCAACTCGACAGCTTACATCAATACACTGACAAAACTCAAAATCGGTTCCACAGAGTTCGGCCTAATAAGCCATCTGCAGATTTGTTGCTTCAACATGACAATGCACGCCCTCACACAAGTCTGGTAACACGGGAAGCAATCAACAAATTTGGTTGGACTGTACTGCCCATCCTCCTTACAGCCCTGATCTGGCTCCCTCAGATTTCCATCTGTTTGGACCACTCAAAAAATTCCTGCGTGGGACACACTTTGACAATGATGAGGGTGTGATCCGTGCAGTTAAAAATGGCTACGCGAGCAGGACAAAACTTGGTACAAACGAGACAGTCATGACCTAGTTTCGCGTTGGCGTAAGGCAATACGCTTGGACGGAGATTATATTGAAAAATAGGCAGTGTAAAGGGGATGTTCAGCTACAATCTGTGAAAATTTCACACATTTTGCCCGAATAGTTTCGAGAAAAAAATTGGTGTGCATTACTTTTTGACCTCCCTACGTACATTTGCTGGATCACAGGTAGAGTGCCACAGGCATGGAGAGAAGCAATTATGATACCATTACTAAAGACTGGAAAAGATGGTTCAACGACATCCAGCTATAGACCAATCAGCCTTACAAGCTGTTTGTGCAAAACAATGGAACGTATAATCAATCTCAGACTGCAGTGGTACCTGGAAAGTGAAAAATCTCCTTGTCCCACAACAAGCAGGCTTTAGACAGTGTTACTCTACCGAAGATCAGGCAACCTATCTTTCCCAGGAAATTGAGGATGCGTTTTAAGAAAAGAAACTGGTACTAGCAGCATGGATAGACCTAAAGAAAGCATTTGATAAGGTATGGAAGGAAAGGGCTTTTGAAGAAACTGAGAAATTATGGAGTAAATGGCAGGATGTACAAATGGGTCAAAAGCATACCTACATAACAGGAGAGCCAGAGTGCAACTGGATGGTCCTTAAGAGTAAGAAGGTCTTACTGCGCCAGGGCGTTCCACGGGGAGGGGTACTATCTCCAACACTTTTTTCTGATCTACATCAATGACCTACTTAATGAACTACCACATGGCATCAAAGTGGCAGTGTATGCAGATGACTTGGTAATGTGGTACACAGAGGAGTATGCAACAGTGGCCTCCAAATTGTTACAAAGAGCTATAAATGCACTGAATTCATGGACAAATAGATGGCGTATCAGCATCAATACAGACAAATGCAGTACTATACTTTCCACTCTCTCCCCAAAACAAAAAGCAGGAGCCATCTACATAAACAATGAGCCTGTGAAAGAAGACATACAAGCTACGTACCTCGGAGTTACAGTTGATAACAAACTATCTTGGAAACAGCGGATAAATAAGGCAACCCGAAAAGCAAGGAGAAAGTTGGCTATTCAAAAAAGCTGTGTGGAACTACGTGGGTGCGAGTGGGAAATACTCAGTAAAGTTTACCAACAGAGTATACGCCCACATTTAGAATATGGATCATCTGCATGGTGCTCAGCATCAAACACCACACTGCAAGAACTGGACAAAGTACAAAACCAGGCACTTAGGGTCATCACAGGAGCAATGAAATCAACATCAATATTGGAGATGGAGAAATTGTGGAGGAAACCAGCACTGAGAGAACGGAGAGACACAAGGTGCTGATACAGACAGAAAAATGTGTTTGCATGCCGAGACATCCAATGAAGGACCGATTCCAAAATCTTGCATTGGGACGACTTAAGAGAAGCAGCTTTATCCACCAAGCCAAGCGTATTAGTAGACAAACACCAGACATGCCAAGAGTTGTTAACCCCCTACTGCCCATACCAGAACAGACTCCCTGGACAGATGAATCAGGATTATCAGTTCAAATACGGACAGAAGTGAATGGAATAGTTGACAAAGAAGAACAAAATAGTCTACAGCGATAACAATAACTCTCAGATTCCGGGATGAAGAATACTCACACGACCCATGGATTCGTATGCACACAGATGGATCAGCACAGAATGCAGTAAAGAATGGGGGAGCAGATGCATATATAGAGTACCCTAATAACACTAGGGATATGAATAAAATAGCAACAGGGAAGTATTGTCACAATTATGATGCAGAAATACAAGCAATAAAGTTGGCAATAGAAAAACTGCTGAACAGTAATTTTAGCCCACAGCCTGTAGTGTTTTTGACAGATGCAAGATCAGTACTCCAGGCACTACAATCCAGAAAATTACCACATCTGCAGACCTTATTGACTGAACTCTGCAAGCACCACAAGGTTGCCCTGCAGTGGATCCCATCTCACTGTGGAATACCAGGAAATGAGAAAGCAGATCAGTTGGCAAAGGAAGGTTCAACAGGCACACAACTAGATACACCGGTTACATACCATCATAAGAAACAGATAATCAAATCAATCAGAGGACCACAAGCCCCAAATCAGGATGCCTTTCATAATATGAATAGATATGAACAAGTTATCATTATACGCCTCAGAGCAGGACACAATCGACTCCATAGTCACATGTATACAAAATTCAAGATCGGCACATCAACTACTTGTACATGTGGACAGGCACCCAGACTGCTGAACACATACTTCAAGACTGCACTGAATATAGTAGACTGAGGAAACTCCATTGGCCCATAGATACAACACTACAGACAAAACTATATGGGCCACTGCAAGAATTACAAAAGACAGTAAAATGTATACAGGAAACGACATTGCAGATATAGACACTACTTCGGGCGAACGATAGATAGATACCGTACAAACCTTTTCGACGATCCATGACGTATGTTTTCCGTCAATAAAAACAAAAAAATCACAAACGTGCGCGCGTATACAATAAAACGGTTCCATTATCATTATAATCAAGCTCGAAGATAATGTACGCTGGGCCAACAGAGAATAATTGGTGAACTGGAGAGGGGGGGGGGGGGAGAGAGAGAAGAATTTCGTCACGCCACTAGAGTGACGTAGAGAGGACATTAGTGCTGGTGTCCTTATTGTTCAACTATTGGCACATTTTGATGGAATGTTGTGGGTATTTCCCCGTACGTTGTCGGCTTTAGGGTAGGTATTAGCTCCGTACGTTGTCGGTATTAGCCCCGTACGTTGCCGGCTTTAGGGTAGGTATTAGCCATGTACGTTGTCGGGTTTAAGGGTCGAGATTAGCCATGTACGTTGTCGGGTTTAAGGGTCGAGATTAGCCATGTACGTTGTCGGGTTTAAGGGTTGAGATTAGCCATGTACGTTTGTCGGCTTTAGGGTAGGTATTATCCCCGTACGTTGTCGACTTTAGGGTAGGTATTATCCCCGTACGTTGTCGACTTTAGGGTAGGTATTAGCCCCGTACGTTGTCGGTATTAGCCATGTACGTTGTCGACTTTAGGGTAGGTATTATCCCCGTACGTTGTCGACTTTAGGGTAGGTATTAGCCCCGTACGTTGTCGACTTTAGGGTAGGTATTAGCCCGTACGTTGTCGGTATTAGCCATGTACGTTGTCGGCTTTAGGGTAGGTATTAGCCCGTACGTTGTCGACTTTAGGGTAGGTATTAGCCCCGTACGTTGTCGAGTTTAAGGGTCTAGATTAGCCATGTACGTTGCCGACATTAGGGTCGGCATTAGCCCTGTAAGTTGTCGGTTTTAGCCATGTACGTTGTCGAGAATTAGGGTGAGCATTAGCTCTGTGTGTTGTTGGCATTAGGCATGTACGTTGCCATTAGGCCTGTACGTTGTTGGAGTTAGGCATGTACGTTGTTGCATACGGCCTGTACGTTGTTGGCATTAGGCATGTACGTTGTTGGCGTTAGGCATGTACACTGTAGGCATTAGACCAGTACGTTGTTGGCATTAGGCATGTACGTTGTTGGCATTAGGCCTGTACGTTGTTGGCGTTAGGCCTGTACCCTGTTGGCATTAGACATGAACGTTATCGGTTTTAGGCCTGTACCCTCTTGCTTCCCCAGAAAACAGTACCGGTACCCATTTAAGGCTTAAGTTTCGATCTCGACAGTTATTTATCATTTCTGTTGTTTACCTTCTGCCAAGCCATTTTCTTAAGTCGTCTGGTATTTTTTTCTCTTTGATTCCCTCTATATCTTCGTCCCTCAATTTTTCCAGTTATTTACAATATATACCAGTTGTTCTCTTCTCACTACATGGCCAAAAAATAATGATTGTTTTATTCCTAATATTGGAAATTAGCTCTCTTTTTGCTTTGACCTCATTCAGAACATTTAATTACTCTCCTTAGCTGGCCATGGTATTCTCAACGTTCTTCTGTAAAACCACATTTCTACAGACTCAGTGATTTTATGTAACTATGGCGCTCTCTCTCTCTCTCTCTCTCTCTCTATATATATATATATATATATATATATATATATATATATATATATATGGCGTGCATGAAGGACAGCTTACAGAAGCATTTCAAATAAAAACAGGAGTAAGGCAGGGATGCCTTCTGTCTCCATTTATCTTTCTACTGGCCATAGATTGGATTATGAAAATAACTCAAAACAACAGAAATGGGATCCAGTGGTCACTGACCAAACAACTTGATGATTTAGACTTTGCTGATAGCATAGCTCTCCTATCACACAGCCATCAACGATGCAAGATAAAATGAGCATATTTGATGGGAGATCACAACAGTTAGGACTGAAGATTAATAGAGATAAGACCAATATTATGAGAATTAATAGAGTTGGCAATAACCAAATAAAATTAGGAGAAATACCTCTACTAGACGTACAATCTTACATATATCTAGGCAGTAATATAGATAAAGAGGGAGGAACAGAAAATGATATCAAATAAGGATATCAAAAGCAAGAGGAGCTTTCATTGCACTGGGAAACATATGCAATCCAAAGAAATTAGGTTGAATACAAAAATAAAAAATGTTCAACTCAAATGTTAAGTTAGTCCTATTATATGGCTGTAAAACATGGAGAACAACAAAAATGACAATCACGAAGATACAGATTTTCATTAATGGATTCTTACGCAGAATAAAAGGATGGGAATGGTAGGACAAAAATCACTAACATAGAATTATGGAAAAGGTACCAGTCAAATACGAGTGGATAAAGACATACAGCGAAGACGATGGCTCTGGATAGGACTAACACTACGGAAGCCAACTGAGAGTATTACACAACAGACCCATTTTTGGAATCCCCATGAGAAAAGACAAAGAGGAAGACCAAGGAATTCTTGGAGAAGACAGATAGAAGCAGAGATGAAGATGATGGGGAAGACATGGAATGATCTTAAAAGAATGGCAAAAAACAGAATGACTTGACAAGTGTTTGTTGAAGACCTATGCTCCACTTGGAGTTACAAAGGTAGAAGAAGATGGCGCTATATAAAACCAATGGAGATAGAGTGAAGGAAAAGAAAGCACATGTGCAGAGCCATTATGTCGAAAGCATTCGATGTATTGTACGATTTATTTTTCCTTCAATGACGCCTCCAATTTCACCGAAAATTGCACCCCAATTAGAACTCTATTGCTCTTTTCTTCTAATTGTTTCACCGTTCGTTTTTCCCAGTTGCGTTATTGCTCTTACTTGTATTTACTGCTCTCTATTATACAGCATGTATTTTTAAAAATCTTTTCTTCTGTTCTTCTCTCACATTGATTTTCTGTTCTTCTCTCAACATTGATTGATTGTTCTACTCTCAACATGATTTTCTGTTCTTCTCTCAACATTGATTTTCTGTTCTTCTCTCAACATGATTTTCTGTTCTACTCTCAACATTGATTTTCTGTTCTTCTCTCAACATTGATTTTCTGTTCTACTCTCAACATTGATTTTCTGTTCTACTCTCAACATTGATTTTCTGTTCTACTCTCAACATTGATTTTCTGTTTTACTCTCAACATTGATTTTCTGTTCTTCTCTCAACATTGATTTTATGTTCTACTCTCAACATTGATTTTCTGTTCTACTCTCACATTGATTTTCTGTTCTCCTCTCAACATTGATTGATTGTTCTATTCTCAACATTCATTTTCTGTTCTTCTCTCAACATTGATTTTCTGTTCTACTCTCAACATTGATTTTCTGTTCTTCTCTCAACATTGATTTTTCTGTTCTACTCTCAACATTGATTTTCTGTTCTTCTCTCAACATTGATTGATTGTTCTTCTCTCAACATTGATTTTCTGTTCTACTCTCAACATTGATTGATTGTTCTTCTCTCAACATTGATTTTCTGTTCTACTCTCAACATTGATTTTCTGTTCTTCTCTCAACATTGATTGATTGTTCTTCTCTCAACATTGATTTTTCTGTTCTACTCTCAACATTGATTTTCTGTTCTTCTCTCAACATTGATTTTCTGTTCTACTCTCAACATTGATTTTCTGTTCTTCTCTCAACATTCATTTTCTGTTCTACTCTCAACATTGATTTTATGTTCTTCTCTCAACATTGATTTTTCTGTTCTACTCTCAGCATTTCTTTACCGGTCTTTCATCATCTGATTGTTTTGACCACAGCCTCACATATAATTGACACTTCGCCACCAAATTGTTTGCTTTTATGATACGCAGCTCACTAAACATCTCTATTTTGTTTTTATTCAACTTCCAGACACACACGCAAACTCATATCTATTTCTCTGATATCACACTTCTATCTATCTACAAGTGGATACCAAAGTACACATACTATAACCAGTGATGGAAAATGTGAAACGAAATAAACAAAAGAATAAGAATGGAAAAAAAAGTAATTTTAATGCCATGAAAATATATTGGCATCAAAACAAATAACACCAGGGCTAAAACTAAAATAGTAAAATGGTATATCTTCTCAACACTCTTGTATGGAGCAGAAACATGGACATTAGAAAAGAAAACAGAACAGAAAATTGAAGTTTTTAAAACGTAGATTGATAGAAGAATAGGGAGAATTAGATGGAAAGAAAAGAAAACAAACTATGAAGCCTTACAACAACTAAAAATGAAAAGAGAACTACTAAATACAATTCAACAAACACAAATAAGACTTTGAGGACATGTTAACAAAGTACAGAATCCTACTAAAAGTAATTTTAGGAGGGAAAATACAAGGTAAAAGAGGTCGAGGCAGACCAAGATGAAATGGACGAGTAAAATCAAAAGATGAGCAAGACAGCCTATGACAACATGCACCATCAAAGCAAGAGACATAGCGGAATGGCGCACCATGGTAGCCAACCTTCGATACGGAGACGGCACCCAATGTTGAGGATGATCTAACAAACTCGACTTCAACTCAAACGCGTACCAAATGTTACGGCCCTCAGCACACTCTATTAATCATAGTCTCACCTACCCCACTTCCTTTAATCATAGTCTCACCTACCCCACTTCCTTTAATCATAGTCTCACCTACCCATCTTCCCTCAGACATAGTTCTCCTCCCCCCACGCTCCCTCAATCAGAGTTCCCACCCTATTCCTCTCAGTCATAGTCCCCACGAACCCATTCCCTTCAATCATAACCCATCTCCACTCCTCTCAACCATAGTCGCCCACCCTATTTCCCTCGCCCTTCTCCCCTCAATCATAGATTCTCCACCAAATCCCCACAATCATAATCCCCCACATCATCATCATCATTGAGTGCCGTCTCCGTAACGAAGGTTGGCTACCATGGAGCGCCATTCTGCTATCTCTTGCTTTGATGGTGCAGTTTGTCATTATTTTAAGATATTTCCTCCGACATAAGTTCGAATTTCTCCGACTCTCCATGGCTTCCTCTGGACTAGTACGTGATGAGGCTCCAATCTCTTTCACGGTGGTCAGCCATGTTCGTCTTTCGTGTTCTGAACATGCCTCTTGTGTACCACACACTTTGCTGTTTTCGCTTTCTGGGCCGTTGATCATTCTTGATTCCTCCGCCTCCATCCACCGTCACAGACTTTTCACCATCCCCCACACACTTCTCTTAATCATAATTACCTCACCCTACTACTCCCTCAATCATAGACCCCCCCCCCCAACCCACTCACCACAATCATAGTTTCCCTACCCACTCACCACAATCATAATCCCCCTCCCACTTCTCTAACCATAGTCCCCACCACCTTTCTGTCAACCATAGTCCCCCACCACCACTTCTGTCAACCATAGTCCCGCAACCTACTTCTCTCAACGATAGTCCACCATACTACTTTTCTCAACCATAGTCCACCACACTACTTCTCTCAACAATAGTCCACCACACTACTTCTCTCAACAATAGTCCACCACACTACTTCTCTCAACCATAGTCCACCACACTACTTCTCTCAACCATAGTCCACCACCCTACTTCTCTCAACCATAGTCCACCACCCCCCTTCTCTCAACCATAGTCCCGCAACCCACTTCTCTCAACCATAGTCCACTAAACCCACTTCTCTCAACCGTAGTCCCGCAACCCACTTCTCTCAACCGTAGTCCCCCACCCACTTCTCTCAACCGTAGTCCACCACTACTCCACTTCTCTCAACCATAGTCCACCACCCCACTTCTCTCAACCATAGTCCCGCAACCCACTTCTCTCAACCATAGTCCACTAACCCACTTCTCTCAACCGTAGTCCCGCAACCTACTTCTCTCAACCATAGTCCACTAACCCACTTCTCTCAACCGTAGTCCCGTGAACCCACTTCTCTCAACCATAGTCCCCCACCCCACTTCTCTCAACCATAGTCCACCACCCCACTTCTCTCAACCATAGTCCCGCAACCCACTTCTCTCAACCATAGTCCACCAACCCACTTCTCTCAACCATAGTCCCGCAACCCACTTCTCTCAACCATAGTCTCCCACCCCACTTCTCTCAACCATAGTCCCCACCCCACTTCTCTCACCCATACCCCCCCACTTCTCTCACACAAAGCCCCCCCCCCTCACCCTTTTGAATCACAGCCCAACAACAAATGTGATAGCCGCAAAACAAATGTAAACACAAGGAAACGATTACAACCCTTCACATAATGCACTGGAGTAATGCACCTGTATACACAACCCAGCCAGAACCACACAATAGTGATAGACAAACTGCTACTCCACTAACGAATTAAACGGAATATGGGACACGAAATTCGTTCGTTATCACTCACTCATCGTGGAACAATAGGAATCTTGTTTACGAGAAGCTACGAGGGTTTGGAGTGTGATAATGCAAACATAATAGCATTTCGTAAGCATGTTTTATTTTACACATGGCCCACGTCATCACGAGCACACACTGTATAAATACCAATTAACGAGCCATGTGCACTAATGAGAAGTAAATAATATAACGAGGGATTAAAATTGTTTCCATACGTAAGCCAAGGTGAAATTTGTGTTTATTACTTTTACTTCTTCTTCTTCTTCTTTCCTTCCTCATCTGCCTTTCAGCGTCGAGGGGAGATATAATTTGCGGTATTTTGCTCTTCTGTTCGCCTCTGCTGTTGTTTCCTAGTGCTTCTAATATTCCATCTATCCATCTTTTTGGTGGTCGACCCTTGAGTCGTGTGTTCTCACAACGTTTGTTGAAAGCTCGTTTGTTGTATTTTGAACTTTCTGCCTTGTTACGTGGCCAAACAATTTTTATCTGTTGTTTCTCTATATATCATATGGTGGGGGCTATTGCAAGCTTTTTTCCTCAGTTCTCCATTTCAGATCTTATCTCTCAGATTGTTTCCTGTCATTCGTCTAACACATTTCATCTCTGTAGAGGTTATTTTTCTTATTGATCTTGCATCTAGGGTCCAGGTCTGGCATTGGTAGCACAACGTTGGGATGAAGATTGTATTGTATAGTGCTCGTTTTGCATCCATAGTTATTTCCTTGTTGGACAATAGTGGTGATAACTGTCCAATGTTTTGACAACCTTTGTTGCATCTTGATTCTATCTCTACTGTTTGAGAATTATCGTTTTACTTTTACTTAATGTTTTTATTTTCTTATCTGTTTTTGAGAGTGAAACTGGCATTGTTTGTTATACAGGAATAGGGAGGACGTGGGAAAAGAGTTGAAAAGAATAATAGTTAAAGGCAGGAGAAAATGGAGTCGTTTTGTTGCGTTTCACAATGAGTTGAACGGATGATGATGGTGATAAAACTAATGATTGATTTTTCTTCTTTTCTTGGTCACAGACTAACGCAAGAAGGAGAGGTAGCGAGAGAAAGAGATAGGAAGATAATATCAAGAACTGGCATATAGACCTCGACATTGCAGTCCCCAAAAATATGACTGACGATAGAGAGAATGGAGAAAGTTGATTGATGAAGTATGTCAGTGGTGTCACGATAATCCCCACGATTGCACCAACAATGCACTCCGAGGCGGGTAGTTCTTGTGACGTCTTGAAACACAGGAGTTACTTCTCTACCTATGTCTCGTGACCATCTATCGCAGCCGCCGAGTCTTGCTTACACTAGGTAAATAAATATGTTTTAAATACATCTTTTCTTCCACTATTCTTCGTCATGTCGTCCTTTCCTTCCTGCCTGCCTCCCTCCCAGCCTACCTGCCTCCTCCCTGCCTGCATGCCTCCCTACCTACCTCCCTCTCTCTCTCTCTCTCTTTCTTCCTTTCTTTCCGTCCTTCCTTCTTTCTTTCTTTTTTTTCTTTCTTTCCGTCCTTCCTTCTTTATTTCTTTCTTTCCGTCCTTCCTTCTTTATTTCTTTCTTTTCTCATTTGTCTTTCAGTATTTATAGGGGATGCAATTTGCAATCTCCTGCTCTTCCGTTGGCTTCTGCTATTATGTTTCCTAGTGTTTCTAACATTCTATCATTCCATCAGTTTTGATCTTTTTGTCTAATCACGTGGCCAAACCATTGTGTCTGTTCTTTTTTTTCGTTTTCTTGATTTATTCAATATTGTTTGTAATAATCTACTGATATCAGATATTTTATTCTAGCAGATAAAGTATATTGGACTTTATATGTAGAGGAAGATAACAGGCTAAGAAAATAACATGAAAAATACAAAGCAACGGCGATACTGTGATAAGTGGCAAATGTTGGATATAAACATTTTTATTTTTTCTTCATTTGTTCTCATACAGATGGGACATACAAAATCTAGTAGCATATGGGAGGTATGACATTAGTGTCCATGTACTTTCAATGACCTTCGATACAATTATGGGTATGTGGTTAACATTTTGCCAGGTCGTTGTCTATTGCTTTCTTGTGTCAGACTACATCCATTTCTGCCTTAAAGCTGGCAGTCTGTCTTTGCATTCTACTCTTCACATACAAATAATCTGCATGATGTGTGCGGAAGAGAGAAAGAGAGAGGCAGACGGACAGACACAGACATGCAGGCAGTGAGACAGACATGTTAGTTGACATGAGTCAAATCTTTATTTCGTTATTCTTATTAATTCAATTGAAAAAAAAAAAAATCTGCTGCCTTGCGAACAAAAATATAACAAAAAATAAAACAAAAAACTCGAGCAATCAAAGGCTAGGGGGAAACATAACCGATATCATGATTTCACCTACAACACATAAACCGTAGCACATGCCTAAGTAAATATGCAAGACATAATATACACTCATGACCGCAGAAATCAAAAAGAAATTAAAAGCAATACTCGACATTAAACGCTACAGTAGTTGTCCACTGTATCCTACTCATGCTGACATAGCTTATGACGATTAATATCACGAAATTAAAATGGCAATTCATTGCTTAAAGATAGGCTTGCGCAAGTGAAGACTTTATTATATATAGACGTGGTTACATAAAGGTGTTACATACCTTTCCCCTTCTGGGTGGCTACGCTATGTCAATATTAGACGGCTCTTTGGTACATATCCCACGCATATTCTAAATCGGATCAAGGTTATTTAAAAACAGCTTTTTAATGCCAAGGGGTTTGCAAACTACGGTCTATATGTCACATGAGGCTCGCTGTTTAAGATTTTTTTTTTATAACTTGTTTTTGCCCTCCCTTATAGTGCACTGCTTGCTAACAATGTTCAGTAGTGACGTTATTTTATACGGTTTGGGTTCAGGTGGCTATCGTGCCTTATAAAGACTGTGCCCTTCATGAACATATTTAGATAAGTCCTGCGACTGCTATAAAGAGGTTCTGTGGCTGAATGGTTAATGTTTTCGCATCTTGATCAGAAGGGTCTGCGTTCGGTTTCCCAGAATTGGCGGATTTTTGTTTTCGAACCAACAGGGCCCCGGGGTTCATCCAGTCTCTAAACATTGGTTATAAGATATTTTTTTTTTCTGGGAAGTAAAGGCGCGCTTGCGTGATACCGACCGTATGATACAAGAATGTACCCTGGTCATGTAAAAACATGGCCACTAACGTCCTATTTTACATATGTTCTAATATTTAAAACGAAAGCCTATACATGAAAAGTTAGATTTTGTCCCGTTTTCCTATTTGTTTAATAGCTCAGGAAAATTGTATGTTGTTTTTTTTTCCATCTTTCTATTCAGCTGTACTCGCCCCCTGCACGATATGAGCTTATCTCTGCCTAACTCTCATATTCCCCTTACGCCGGGGGAGTTTTTATATTTATTTTCTTTTTTTTAACTAATTAGCAAACATCATCATCACTTATCATGCCTGCTGGCGTAGGTGATCACGTCTCTCAACAACCTTCGATTTCGACTGTTATTTATAATTTCTGTTGTTGACCTTCTACCAAACCATTCTCTTCAGCTGTCTTGTGTCTGTTCTCTTTGCTTCCCTCTATCTCTTCGTCCCTCAATTTTCCCAGTTGTTACAATATATTCCAGTTGTTCCCTTCTCATTACATAGTAAAAATAGTCACCTCTAGTGACTCGGGCAGATGGTGCTCGTAAACCTGGGAGGGCCTACCATCCAAGGGCAGAATCCCCCTACAGAAAAGATCATTTGCTGCCTTGCAGGAATATTGGGGACAATCAAAAGCTAGGGAAAGCAACCCGAATAAAATGCTGGCTGGAATCGGATGCACTGGGCCACTGGCGCAGAACACAGTGCAACGTATTAACGGGTGTTCAGTCAGAGTGGATCTGACAGACTCTAATTGTGATGTTCTGTCTGTGGGGGCGATCAACACACTTAGCCTGACAGGTGACTTCATATGAGAGTCTGGAATCCTTACTCTGATTGAGTCCTGAACGCAGAGAGAGAGAGACATAGTAAAAAAAAAAATATGACTGTTTCGTCCTAAGTAAGTAAAGTACCCCGTCACGCCAAGTGGCGTATAGGGAAGTAAGGTGTTAGTGACCCTATATTTTACAGACCTTCAGCACATGATTTTTGGGGTAATGTGGTCGGTATTACGCCCGTGCTGCTTTACTTTCCCAGAAAAAAAATCCGGTACCCATTTAAGGCTGGGTGAACCCGGAAGCCGTCGGTTGGGATCGAACCCTACCCCTTGTCCTTTGTAGTCCAGTTCACTAACCACTAAGCTATCGCGGCTCCCTACTGTTTCGTCCTAATATTGAAAATTAGCTCCCTTTTTGCTTTGGCCTCTTTCATAACGTTTTCATTACTCTTCTTAGCTGTCTATGGTATTCTCAACATTCTTCTGTAAAACCACATTTCTACAGCCACCAGTGATTTTATTATTTTGTTGTCCTAATGTCAATGATTTACATCCACATGTTAAGACTGGTTCTACATAACATTTAAGAACTTATTATCTTGTTTCTATTGTCAAAAATTGTTTGCACAGTATCTTCCTCATATTTTGAAAGCTGCTTTTGCCTGAGCCATTCTGTATTTCACCTCTGTTGTACATCCATCATCTGCGGTTAACATTGTTCCCAGATATTGACATTCTTTGACTTGTTTTAATATGTTTCACTTGTCTTTATTGAGCATTGCAGTGCTGTCTTTTCCTTTGTTGCTACCATTATTTCTGTATGTTTGCTATTAAGGCTGAGTTCTTTATTGTTGCTTTCCTTCACTATAATGTCTAACATTTCTTGTGACTCATTTTCACTCTTAGCGATTAAGACTATCATCAGCATACCTTATTTAATTCATATTATGACTTCCAACATAGCAAACAGTCAAAAACAAATATCACATTTAGCACGCACAAAACTAAATAAACAAAATAATAGACAGAATAGATGACATGTACTCATTGATGTAGCACCTTGCTGCCAGTGCAGCGTATTCATGAAGTTTGCCACAGCGATCGTTGTATACACAAGCACAGGCCACTGGTTATAATCTCATTGTGATCCAATAGCTCTAACACTTCCAAACGTTGCAGCACTGATTGGCAAAGATGCGTTTGTGCAAATAATTGAACGTGTAACATCATACAGAGATCCAGATTGTCTAGCTCAGTTTCAGCTTTTATTTTAATGTTTTATTTTTCGTCATTCGTTCGCCTGAAGTATTTTGTCGCATCTGCAACTGTCGCTTCTTGTACAAGTTGTACTTTTTAATATTTTTTAAGTTCCTGCAGAGGTCCATATAGTTTTGCATTTAGTTTGTATTTATGGGTCAATGAGTTTTCTTCAGTTTACTATATTCAGTACAATCTTGAAGTTTGTGTTCAGCATTATGGTGAGCCTGTACACATGAACATGTGGCTGAGGTGCCGATCTTGAATTTTGAATACATGTGACTACGGAGTCGATGGTGTTGTGTTCTGAGGTATATAATGATAACTTGTTCCATCAATCAGAGGACCACAAGCCCCAAATGAGGATGCCTTTCATAATATGGGTAGATGTGAACAAGTTATCATTATAGTCTGAGAACAGGACACATCGACTCCACAGTCACATGTATACAAAATTCAAGATCGGCACCTCAACTACATGTACACGTGGACAGGCGCCCCAGACTGCTGAACACATACTCCAAGATTGTACTGAATATAGTTGTTGATGGATTGCCACGAGTTGGTGCGAGCATGTTGCCCTTTGACTCATAAGATGTGGCGGGTCGTAATGGCTTTCTTGACATTCCCGGCTCTTACTGGAGAGGTTGGATTTCGTCTGTCCCAGGCTATGCTGGGAAACTACTAGTCCAGCCCAGAGGTACTGCAATACTGGGTCCTCTATATCAGTAACAGCCCCACCACTACGGGAAACACGGCGATCCTAGCTTCTGTTAGCCAGTCTGGTTTGACGCAGACTGTTTCGAGGGGAGACCACGAAGAGGTATAGAACTGCTAGGTCTTGGTCGGCTGATGGTGCGTCGACCCTGCTATTGCGACCGCAGGTCGCAGGCGCTTATTCTCCCCAACTGAATATAGTAGACTGAGGAAAATCTACTGGCCCATAGATACAACACTACAGACAAAACTATATGGGCCACTGCAAGAATTACAAAGGACAGTAAAATTTATACAGGAAACGACATTGCAGACATAGACAATACTTCAGGTGAACGAAGGTAGATAGATAACTTGTTCCCATATGGTCATACGAATGTTTTATTACAAAAATGCTGCTGGGAATAAATACTACAAATATTGACACTCTGTTATGTGAAAAATTACATTAAAACCACACATCAACCAGTGAGGGAAAATGTAAAACTGAAATAAACAAAAGAAATGGTATGACAAAAAGTAATGTTAATACCATGAAAAGTATACTGACATGAAAACAAATAACACAATGGCTAAAAGTAAGAATAGCAAAATGATACATCTTCTCAGTATTCCTATATGGTGCAGAAACATGGACATTAGACATGAAAATAAAACAGAAAATTGAAACCTTTGAAATGTGGATTTATAGAAGAATAGGTAAAATTGGATGAAAAGAAAAGAAAACAAACGATGGCGTTTTAAAACAACTAAAGATGAAAGGAGAACTACTAAACACAATTAGAACAAGACACATGAAAGTTGTGGGCATGTTAAAAGACACAACAGCCTACTAAAAGTAATATTGGAAGGGAAAATACAAGGTAAAAGAGGCAGAGGCAGACCAAGACTAACATGGACGAGTAACATCAAAAGATGGAAAAGTCAACCTATGACAATCTGCACCATTAAAGCAAGAGTCAGAGTGGAATGGCACTCCATGATAGCCAACCTTCGATGCGGAGACGGTGCTCAATGAATGAATGAACCACACATCGCACAAATCAATGTCAATTAATGTTGGAAAACGTGCCCTAAAGTGCTACATCGAACCTGTTCTACTATGTGGAAGCGAGCCATCGACAATAAGTAACACAAGAACATTAGAGGCAGCTAAGATGTGGTTTATCAGTAAAATGCTACGAATTCCATGGTCAGCAAAAAGTATAAAGGAAAAAATGTTTAAACGAGCTGGAGAGACAACATTTCATCAAAATCATAAGGAATAGATCACAACAGCTAGGACTGAAGATTAATAGAGATAAGACCAAAATTATGAGAATTAATACAGTTGGCAATAACCAAATAAAATTAGGAGAAATACCTCTACTAGACGTACAATCTTACATATATCTGGGTAGTAATATAGATAAAGAGGGAGGAACAGAAAATGATACCAGAATAAAGATATCAAAAGCAAAAGGAGCTTTTGATGCACTGGGAAACATATGGAAATCCAAAGAAATTAGGTTAAATACAAAAATAAAAATGTTCAACTCAAATGTTAAGTCGGTCCTATTATATGGCTGTGAAGCATGGAGAACAACAAAATCGACAATCACGAAGATACAGACTTTCATTAATGGATGCTTACGCAGAATAAAAGGATGGAAATGGCAGGACAAAATCACTAACACATAATTATGGAAATGTGCCAGTCAAATACCAGTGGATAAAGAGATTCAGCGATGACGGTGGCGCTGTATAGACACACACTGCGGAAGCCAACTGAGAGTATTACACAACAGGCCCTTTTTTGGAATCCCCAGGGGAAAAGACGAAGAGGAAGACCAAGGAATTCTTGGAGAAGACAGAGAGAAGCAGAGATGAAGATGATGGGGAAGACATGGAATGATCATAAAAGATTGGCAAAAAACAGAACGACTTGGAAAGTGTTTGTTGAAGACCTATGGTCCACTGGGAACTAAAAAGGTAGAAGAATGAACATTTATTGGACATGTCATGTGAAAAGAAGACATTGAGAAAACTGTAACAACGAATGAATGGAAAGAAGAGCAGAAGAAAACCAATAGCACAGCTTATCCAAATAGCTTATCCAAATGACATTTTAAAAAAAATCATCCACTGAAATTATGACATGCATGAAGGACCGACCGAGTGAAGTAAAGAGAGATGATCGACTACACCAACGTCACGCCACCTGATGATGACGATGTGATGATCCACAAATGTTATTAACATCTAATGTAATACTTCCACTAATCAACATGACAGATCACTACAACGAAGAACTTGAAATTGCAACAAACTATGATCATCCAGGTTCTGTAATAACTTTAACAATGGAGACTGCCAGAAGGAGATTAAATGAATGTTAGCAACAGCAACATGTTCACATTAAATGTCATGAAGAACGTAAGGCACAAATTCAGTGGCGGATATAGACTTGGTGATACCCTAAGCTTAATGAAACATTTGAAGCTTCCTTCCCCAATCCCACTCTTCCCCCCCCCCCCTCCCGCAACCCTATTTTAAAAGGAACATCAAAGATACTCACAAAACATGAAATCATATAGAGGTATGCAAAAGGGTGGTCCTACGACACATTTTCTGTAATTGTTTATACCGTTCGGATTGTGTGGCCCTAAGCTTATTTAACTTACAGGTAAATCCGGCCTTGGGCACACAACTAACAAGGCAGTGAGATTAAAACTACTGAAGCCATGTATCTTCTAAATAGCAACATGTAGATGTGAATAATGGACAATCTCGCAAACAAGCATGAAGAAAGTTGTATCATTCCAAAGAAAATAGAACCCAAAAAAATCCAAGAAAAACGTATTAACACGCAAAAATTCAGTTCCCAGTCTTTAGGGACTTCGTCTGAGGTAAAAGCTGGCGAACGCAAATAAAAAAAAAATTGCTGAATTATTACAATTTGGAGAGAGAAGTCAGAGAGACCTCAGAAAGAAACCTCATAGATCTCTAAGAAGAGAGATCTCAGAAAATTATATGAATAATATAGGTCAACGTATAACACATATAAGCAGCAACAATTACACAGAGAAAAGATCCATTTTTATGAGTTTTTTTCTTTTATTTATTACGTCCGTCACAAAACAAAAACAGTCTTTTCTTGCATTGATAGAAATGTAAATACAGTTTCCAAACGGAAATCAATACCAGAAAAGCGCAGGGAACAACTGCATTGACAAGACTCAAAGAATTTGGCCATGCAAATCAATCAACCAATTACAAGAATAACCTATTGGACACACTGCTAAAAATCAATAGTCCTGTGAAACATGGACCTTCAATGGAGAATTAAACAGAGAATGCAGGCTGTGGAAATAGGGCGTTGCCGTAACATCCCAGATATTTCACACAGAGACCACACTACAAACAAGAAAGCTTATAAAATCATCGTTACCAATAACATAAGCCCGCCTCAAGAGTTGATATCATATGGATGGAAATATAGTTATGTTAGCACGGGAATGTCACTAAGTCCACCTCTAGACAAGGATTCGGGATGGAAATGTAGTTATGTTAGCACGGGGAAATGTCACTAAGTCCACCTCTAGACAAGGATTCAGGATGGAAATATAGTTATGTTAGCAAGGTGAATGTCACTAAGTCCACCTCTAGACAAGGATTCAGGATGGAAATATAGTTATGTTAGCAAGGTGAATGTCACTAAGTCCACCTCTAGACAAGGATTCAGGATGGAAATATAGTTATGTTAGCAAGGTGAATGTCACTAAGTCCACCTCTAGACAAGGATTGAGGCTAGCATCTCATTATATGTGCTGGGAATTTTCCTCTTCGAATCCGAGTTTTCTTTTGTGGCTTTACTTTCCCCAAGCCTCTGGGTAGTGAGATCTGATACCTAGCCCTCTCATTTGCGGAAAAACAGAAGGTCGCGTGTGCACTCATCGCACGTTAAAAATAAACATTGCCCTTTGAGAGCCGAAAGATGTAGGCCCAAGGGCCGCTGCCCGCTTCTATATTGTTAGCACTACCCGCTTCGATATTTTTGGCACTGCCCACTTCGATATTGTTAGCACTGCCCGCTTCTATATTGTAAGCACTGCTCGCTTCTATATTGTAAGCACTGCCCGCTTCTATATTGTTAGCACTGCCCGTTACGATATTGTTAGCACTGCCCGCTTCTATATTGTAAGCACTGCCCGCTTCTATATTGTTAGCACTGCCTGCTTCTATATTGTTAACACTGTCCACTTCTATATTGTTAGCACTGCCCGCTTCTATATTGTTAGCACTGCCCGCTTCTATATTGTTAGCACTGCCCACTTCTATATTGTTAGCACTGCCCGCTTCTATATTGTTAGCACTGCACGATTCGATATTGTTAACAATCTGACAAAAAAACGAATCCAAGACAGTGCACCAAAGTTCCGTGGATCATTGCTCCCCTCGGAGGTTCTACAAATGTCGATTGTCAAAAATGTAGTTATGATAAAAGGTTTTCTATCCCGGGGCTCTCCGATCGATGTCTCACTGTAAGTCACTCAAGAGTTAACTAAATAGTCTTAGTCTAGAATGACAGTCTAGTCCACATATAGAAAAGAACTAGTTGGATGAAAAAGCTGACGCTGGTGATTTTGCGGTATCTTCATTGTTACGTTTTTTTTCTTTCCTTGACATGTTTGTGTTTGACTTCCCGATTTGCTTGTCACTCTTCACCAGCGCATGCAACTTCTGGCTACGGCATACATTTTCTGCCAGAACAATTTGATATTTAATCATTTCCCTACTTCATAAACCCTTAATCTTAGTAATGAATTATTCTGGCAGTCCTAAATTATAAAGATATCAGCGGCAGAGCAACTGCTATTGAATCAATCTACTCAGGGAGGATAAGAGGTCATGCAGATCCTAATAGACAGATTCTAGTTTCACCTAGCCATAAGCAATATCAGTTATTTCTTTTGGTGAGAAGGAAGCCCGGTGTTGGAGTAGTGATGTCCACAATACCGATGATTACAAAAATGTGTGCACTAACAAAACACCCTAAACGCCACTCGAGTCGTGGTTGGGTTAATGTTTCTGCTATTCCGGAGTGGAAAAATGACAAAATCGTTCTCACCTGTTTGTCATTGATACTTTAGTCAATTTGCTCATGTGTGTCTTACCGAGAAGATAAAATACACATGCACCTTCTATTTTACATCCAAAGTGACTAGAAGAAACCATAGCTTAAAATAGTTGTTTTTTTTTAAATTGTTTACCTAAAAAAACTGAATAGTGTATCCGCTGAAACACTCAGATTTGCCGAACTTTGATGTCTTATATCACAAGCATTAACCACTTACATATTCAGAAATACAAATTTAATTTAGTCGAAAATTTTACTTTTTGTGTATAGCCACAAATTGAAACCACTTCTATACAATATCAATTTTAAGATTTAGGGGAATGTACTACACTCTAGACATCTTCATCTATAAACAATGGTTTCTAAAATTAGAATGATTAGGATGAAAATGTCACCTTGATGTGAAAGCTAACAGCTGTGAGTTGAAATCGAAGGTATGCCGCTGTCAGAACCACAATAAGTCAGGCTTGAAGACCCCTGTTAGCATTAGACAGTCATGACAGCATCCACTGGTTCTGCTAACAGAGTTATCTGTCAGTAATTTGTATTCGACCTTACTCTAGCGCGATCGATCGTTTTATTATACAGTTCACTCCCTCTGTATGCAACATGAACACAAAAACACACACTGTTCAGGCTGGTTTAATTAACAACACTAAGAACAGATCAAATCGACTTTCAGACTGCTATGCTTACCGCTACAACAATAATCACTCTGTGATCATTTTGGTAGAAACATTGATTATTTCTTTTATGTTGGTGTTTTTTTTGTTTAGCCCTGTCACGCCAAGTGGCGTATAGGGAATATGGTGTTAGTTACCATAATTTTTACAGACCTTCGGCACATGATTTTTAGGGTTATGTGGTCGGTATTAAGCCCGTACCGCTTTCCTTTCCCAGAACAAAAAATCCGGTACCCATTTAAGGCTGGGTGAACCCGAAAGCCGTCGGTCAGGTTCGAACCCGACCTCTTGTCCTTTGTAGTCCAGTTCACTACCACTGAACTATAGCGGCTCACTTTATGTTGGTGTACTTATGTAAAGTTCTGTTTCCATAACAATACTTTTTACAATGACAGCTTGTCAAACCATCAATCAATCGCCTTAGTCGCCTCTTACGACATGCCTGGAAGGTCACAGTGTCACTATTCTTTACTTCCGAAAGTAAAGAATATTATTATTATTTATTCTTTTTTGGCACGCAAGGTTTGTTTTTGAGATTGTAGTTCTGCCCTATGTGCCGTCTTCGGCTCGAAAAGACAATAGATAGATAGACTTGCAAAAATATATTTTTAAAATAATAAAATGGTATTGAGCAGCTAGACCAGCAGAAAGACAAGAGAAACTAAAAAGTGTTGGTACTAGCATTCATCAGATATAGGAAACAAACTATACACACATTTAAACACAAAATCCAAATAATAAAACACGACACAGGTCAAAAGATTGGCGGAGAAAACGTATTTATGTATGTAAAAAGTAAAGGGCCCCGTCACGCCAAGTGGCGTATAGGGAATATGGTGTTAGGACCATAATTTGTATAGACCCTCGGCACATGATTTTTGGGGTAATGTGTTCGGTATTACGTCCGTGCCGCTTTACTTACCTAGAAATAAAACTCCGGTACCCATTTAAGACTGAGTGAACCTGGAAGCCGTCGATCAGGATCGAACCCAACCTCTTCTTCTTTACTCCTAGTCCAGTTCACTAACCAGTGAGCTATCGCGACTCCCTCGTACTTATGTCATCATCATCATCAAGTACCGGGCCTACTGGCGTAGGTGATCATGTCTCTCCACAACTTTCGATTTCGGCAGCTATTTATCATTTCTGTTGTTGACCTTCTGCCAAGCCATTCTCTTAAGCTGTCTGGTATTTTCTCTCTTTGCTTCCCTCTAGCTCTTCGTCCCTCAATTTTTCCAGTTGTTACAATATATTCTAGTTGTTCTCTTCTCATTGTGTGGCCAAAAAAATGATGATTGTTTTTTCCTAATATTGGAAATTAGCTCTCTTTTTGCTTTGACCTCTCTCAGAACATCTTCTTATGTACTTAAGTAAAATATAATTTATGCGTTTTTTTCACTTCGCAGATTTAGCTCTTCTGTAGTTTTATCATATACTAGCGCCCCCCCCCCCACCCCCCAGTAGATACAGGTAAATGTCACGAAGAACATGTTGCATAATTCAGTGAGGCAGTAAAATTAAAATTACTCTGAACAAGTATCTTCCCGATAGCAACATATGGTTGTTAATCATGGACAATATCGCAAACAGCAAAGAATAAAATCGATTTATTAGCTACAGTAAAATACATAAGATATCTTGGATGTTGAAAAAAGAGCAATGAAGACATACTAAAAGACTACAATTTGAAACAATTGGTTTATAAATACAATCCACAGAGGAAATTAATATAATATAGTCACGCCAAAAGGCACAGCGGATTGGAAAGAAGAATAATTGAAGGCATGGTTCCAGGACGAGGAAAGAGGGGCACACCAAGAAAGAAGATGGTTTCAAAACTTCAAAGAGACCTTGAACATGACAACAGAAGAAGTGGGTAGCCTGGCTAGAGAAAACGATTCTTTCAGACGAGCTGTGGTGAATGCACGTTCAGCAAAGAACATGCGACCTGATGATCATGAGTAGATTAAGCTAAGAATATAATTGGAAAGATAAGAACATCGTTCTTGGCTCTAAAATCAGGCTGATGTGCACGATTGTTATATCAATTGTTCTATACACTTGCCAAAAATGAACAAATACAGCAGAGCTACAGAATACAAAAAAATACAACCAATGGAGATGACATATTATCTTAAGATGTTTAACATCTTTACTTCGATCGTATCACAACTGAAAAAAAAGTCGCAAAGGATACAACAAGCAATCGGAGTACAAAACGATGTCCTAACATTATCAAGCGCTATACCTTAATAAAAAATATGACGATCACCATTCAGGAGGACGTGAACTTCCGGTCAACATGGTAGATAGGCGGCAGGAACCATTGAAGGTTATTATGAAAGTGTTCCTTGTTGCAGTTTCCTCATATTCCAACTCCGGTTTGTTGCAGGAGCTACTGAGTTAAGTGCTCTGTGCACACTGTGAGCTGTGTGTTTCATCCGTTTTGATCATGTTTCGATATTCCAAGTGTTTACAATCAATGATGATATCGTATGACAGGGTACAGTTGGCTGTGTTCACTTTCTGTGCGGTTTCGCCTTATGTCTTTTGGCGTGTGCTGAGACTGCTATGATGGGGACTACAGCTACCTTTCCTTGTTTGGGAGATGAGTTAGTAATTCAGATGATTCTACTGGCACGGGCGGTTCAGCAATTATGGATTTTAATTCGTTTGTAGTGATACCGGGACCTTCCATAACCAAAGAATCGGAGTGCACGATGATCTTTTAACTATTGTTACTAAAACAAAATGAAAATGTTTTACACGAATCTCGATCATCTGACATAGGAAAGACCATTCTGCAAGGAACTGTAAAAAGAGCGACAAGGGGAGGTAGGCAGAGAAAGAGAAGGGAAGATAACATTAAAGAATCGATAGACCTCGACTTTGTAGAGTCTCAAAGAATGACTGGAGGTAGAGATGCACGGAGAAGGTTGACGAAGTCTGTCCGTATTGCCCAAACGATCCCTGTGGCTAATGGAAGAGGAAGATGATTACGTGAAACCGATTTAAAACAAGAACAGTTGACAACGTTAGTTATGATGCAACTGTCAACTTGTAGCGCTTACAATTTGTTTACTACAATGAAAACGGATAGTTCTATGTGTAGACACTTGTATAGTTTTAGTTCATTCTCAAAACGGATGATTCTCTGTGAAGACACTTGTATAGTTTTAGTTCATTCTCAAAACGGATAATTTTCTGTGATGATACTTGTATAGTTTTAGTTCATTCTCAAAACGGATAGTTCTTTGTGAAGACACTTGTATAGTTTTAGTTCATTCTCAAAACGGATAATTTTCTGTGATGACACTTGTATAGTTTTAAGTTCATTCTCAAAACGGATAGTTCTTTGTGAAGACACTTGTATAGTTTTTAGTTCATTCTCAAAACGGATAATTTTCTGTGATGACACTTGTATAGTTTTAAGTTCATTCTCAAAACGGATAGCTCTTTGTGAAGACACTTGTATAGTTTTAGTTCATTCTCAAAGCGGATAGTTCTTTGTAAAGACACTTGTATAGTTTTAGCTCATTCTCAAAGCGGATAGTTCTTTGTAAAGACACTTGTATAGTTTTAGTTCATTCTCAAAAGGAGGCAGAGGTTAAGATTTGATGTCCGAGAAAACTGGAGCAAGGAACTAGCAAACTACTGGAACAATCAGCTTTCGCATTCGGATGAAAGGGGAGGGCATCTATGGGAGTGCTTAAAGTGCAGTATTATGTTGCTCCAAGTGATTTCTAGGGGTTGTGGATCAATAGACAATGTGTGAGTTAGAGAGATGAAAATAGTATAGTTTATACAGTTCATCGCATTGTACACAGGACACCTGTTAATGAGTTCTTATATCGCCTCCTATGTGTATTTCTCCACGTGTGAATTAGAGAGATAAAAATTGTATAGTTTAGTCGACAGGTCGTCTTATTGCACACCGAACAAGTTCATAAGTTCTCATACCCCCTCCTATGTGTATCTCTCAACGTGTAGCGACTAACGACACGGGCGTTGTGTTGGGTGACAAGTCTTCATTGGATTGCTGTATAGCGTTCCCGCCTTGCATCTCCCACATTGACATGATATCTGTGCAGTCTGTTCACGTGTGCCGATACAGGGTCAATTTTTGTAAGTCATTTTTTTCCCATCCGCCGTCTCTGATGATATTCAGAATGTCATCGTGGTTCATTACCCTTCCGTACTCAACTTCAGCCAAACTGGCAAGTTTGTCAGCACAACCACTATCTCTTACACCCGCGTGCTCTGGCACAAAAACGAAGCAGATTTTTGTTTGAATAGACATCTGTATATATTTTATATCATGTACAGTATACAAACAAATGAAAAGACAATTAGAAGCCACAGAGATGGGATTTCTCAAAAGAATGTTAAAATTTCCCTGGACAGCTAAAAAGACCAATGAGGAAATTCTCAAAAAGGCCAACACAAAAAGGGATCTCCTAAAAAAAACAGAAAGAAACAATCAACATTTTTCGGGCACATCACGAGAAGAGGAAAGTTGGAATACTTGATTACAACTGACAAAAATTAAAGGAAAAAGAGGTCGCAGACGACAAAGAGAGAAAATACTGGATAGCTTGGTGTCATGGCATGAAAAACAGTCAACAACAGAGCTAATACGATGCACTGTAGATAGAAGATTGTGAAAGGACATGATCGCCTACGTCAACCGGTATGGCACATGATGATGATGATAGATTCTAACCACTGCCTTCGAGCCCAGCCAGTTGCGATCTCTCTGAGCACACTCATTGCTGAGAAACACACATGTGTATAAGGCTTTGTTTCAAGCTATGACAATGCTTTCATGACAATCATAATCGCCATGGTCAAACCTCTTGTAGTCAATACGAAAGCATTGGACTTCCTTCACAGTTCTACCTCCAACATGAGCCGTGAGAGCTCCGAGCTTCGTGCGTGTTGCCGTATAGCAGACTCATCTGTGAAAATAAACTGCGTCACTCTTAGAAATTAAAATATAAATAAATAGCCCCGTCACGCCAGGTGGCGTATAGGGAATATGGTGTTAGTGACCATAATTTTTACAGACTTTCGGCATATGATTTTTGGGATATTGTGGTTGGTATTACGCCCGTGCAGCTTTACTTTCCCAGAAAAAAAAAAATCCGGTACCCATTTAAGGTTGGGTGAACCCGGAAACCGTCGATCAGGATCGAACCCGACCTCTTGTTCGTTGTAGTCCAGTTTACTAACCACTGAGCTGTCGCGACTCCCTCACTCTTAGAAGAGTTCACAAAAATCAAGGCCAGCACTTCTGCCTCAAGGACCAAGGGGTTTTGTACATTTTCTGTCCAGCGAGATGACAAGGAAGGGACGTAATTTACTTTGACGGCACCCGAACTCATTCTACCCCTGGTTCTATATCCACGGTTGAACAAACCTCCTGAATAATATAGATAGTTTCCCCATCCACTATGTTTCTCTTTGGAAAAAAAAAAAAAAAAGTAAGAGAAAGAAAGGCAGGGTAGAAATAGATGAACATTAGAATGTGAGCGTTAGGAGGAGAGTAGAATTGTGGTGAAGACAAATAAGAGCCAGGAAGGAAGAGAGAGATAAGAGATTGGTGAAGTGATTAAAAAGGCAGCAGTGCAGTGTGGAATAGGATATAGATGAACGTATGAGAATGAAGATAGGGGATATTTAGATAGGGAAAAGAGAACGACATAGAGAGGGTCATTGAGAAAATCTCTATGAGAGTGAGAATCAAATTAATAAAGAAAGCTGTAAGGAGTGATTGTAGAGAGATGGGATTAATAAGAGAGACTAGAAAAAGGATGAGATTCTGAGATGCGTATAGAGAAGGCTGAGAAAAATGAAGCTGTAACGGTAAAATAAGAATTAGAAAGAGAAAAGCAGAACGAGATGAGAGAGACAGAGGGATGTGAAAATGAGTAGGCCGAGAAAGAAAGAGATGGTGGAGAAATAACAAGACAGGCTGATGTTCAAGGGGTGGGAGGATAGAGTATCGATGGTGGATATTTGTGTACGTGGGAGGATAGCTACTGAAAGAACAGCCAAGTTGTTAGTTCGCTGGCTACTTTCCAAAGTGCCGACTACTCAGTGAGTGCAATTGGCCAGAAACAAGATTCCGGTTATCCGATTTTGTCAGCCCAGTGATGTCTTTTAATCGATTAGCTTCAGGACGAACGGATAGGAGCAGGCATTAAGTGCACTTTCAATGGAGAAAACAGGAGCCAAAACGAAAGCTAGCTTTACTTGAACTACCCTCGAGCGTCCCTCGGGAACTTGGTGTGTGTGACCAAGCACTAACAAGAAGGTCTGAAGAGTCGGTGAATGAGACCTTCGACATGGGCATTTCTTTACATTTCTTCACAAGCAGTTCTCATCAAGAAACTATAAACCCATGATCTCCCCTAGCACAGTTGCCTATTTTAAGGTCAAAGTGGCATTGTTGCTATAATTACTGAAGCCAAGCAACATTTACAAAGGTCAAGATGCTCTGAGTTTACTATACTCATTATTTCTTAACTCTATAACTCCGGGCACAAGCTCCTATATCCCACTTTGTATACTCTATAACTCCGGGCACAGGCTCCTATATCCCACTTTGTATACTCTATAACTCCGGGTACAGGCTCCTATATTCCACTTTCTATACTCTATAACGGCGGTCTTCCCTGGTAACAGAGTCTGCGTCAAAACAGGCTGGCTAACAGAAGCTAAGATCGCCGTGTTCCCCGTAGCGATGGCTGTTACTGATATAGAAGACCCAGTATTGCAGTACCTCTGGGCTGGACTAGTAGTTTCCCAGCATAGCCTGGGATAGACGAACTCCAACCTCTCAAGTAAGAGCCGGAAATGTCAAGAAAGCCATTAAAACCCGCCACATCTAATGAGTCAAAAAGCAGCAAGCCCGTATCAGCTTGTGGCAATCAATCAATCAATCAATACTCTATAACTCCGGGTACAGGCTCTTATATCCCACTTTCTACACCATTTAACTCCGGGACCATGCTAATATATTCCACTCATTCTTAACCCTTTATAGGAGTCGAGACTCCTATACTCAGTTCTTTCTTAACTCTTTAACTCCGGCCGGGTCCAAGCTCATATATTCCACTCTCTTAACTCTTAACTCCGGCCGGGTCCAAGCTCATATATTCCACTCTCTTAACTCTTTAACTCCGGCCGGGTCCAAGCTCATATATTCCACTCTCTTAACTCTTTAACTCCAAGCTCAGGCTCATATATTCCACTCTCTTAACTCTTAACTCCAAGCTCAGGCTCATATATTCCACTCTCTTAACTCTTTAACTCCGGCCGGGTCCAAGCTCATATATTCCACTCTCTTAACTCTTTAACTCCAAGCTGAGACTCATATATTCCACTCTCTTAACTCTTTAACTCCGGCCGGGTCCAAGCTAATATATTCCACTCTCTTAACTCTTTAACTCCAAGCTCAGGCTCATATATTCCACTCATTCTAAAATCTTTAACGTCGAGCTCAAGCTCCTCAAACTAATATATACAGACTCTCTTATATCCCATTGTATTTGAATGCTGCATACCATTGTTCTTCTATATGACTTACACTTCGGCAAGTTCACGCAAGGAAGAAAGTTACAAAATTGTGAACATGAAACAACCACAAAATTCAGACCATGCTCTCCAAAACAGTCAAATAATTCAGGGGTGAACAATGATCTTCTATCAGAGTAGCTCTCAATTCTCGACACCAGACCAAAACATCAATCGTATCTCTTTATTCTATATGATATTTAGTAGTAGTTTAATGGTGATTGCTTATGAGAAGAAATATGTTCACAATGACTAAATGAACACTTTATGGTGCTAAATAATCTATCTTCTTCTTCTTTTCTTCTTTCACTGATACCTAAAAGGTGTCGTGGTTTATATCATTTGTCGTTCTTGTGCTGCTCGAATTGTCTGAATTAGTGATTTTCCTTTGTTGTTACATGTCTCTGTCACTGCATCTATCCATCTTCTTCTGGGTCTTCCTCTTGGTCTTTTTCCATGCATTCTTGAGAAGAACGCCCTTGATGGTGATTGGTAAGGATTCATTCTGACCAGATAGCCAAACCATTTAAATTGTTGTTGTTCTATATATTCTTGGCAGGGTTTTGTTCCTACTATTTTTCTTATGGTTTCATTTGGTATTCTATCTCTTCTTGTGTTGTTTGTTACTTTTCTCAAGCATCGCATCTCACATGTATTGATCTTTCTTAAACGCGATTTAGAAAGGGTCCATGTTTGACTTTCATAGCACAAAGTTGGTATGACGATGCTATTTATCATTTGTTGTTTAGCTGGCATAGAAATGGTTGGATGTCTTAGCAATGGTGAAAGCTGGTATGTGACAGCATTTGCTTTTTGTATTCTCATGTCAATTTCTCTGTCTAGTTTTCCATCTTTTGTGAACAAATAATCTATATTTACCATAAATATGATCAAAGTCAGACATATTACTACTATTAATTTTAACCGTATTTTTCTTTTTCGTTCACCAGTTTGGACCTCTCACGAAATCCCTAGAGACTAGAACTGAATTTTGCATGTTACTTAATCCATTTCCCTCTTATGAAGAATTATATAAGGTAATATTTACGGAAAACATCAATGAGCAACACAACTGAAATACCAAAGATAAACAGATGTGCTAATCAATAAAGCTGTTCGAACATAAACATGATAGGGAGAAAGATAAAGAATTCAGTGAAAACAGGTTTCAGTAGTTATCTATTTGTCTCTATATTTTAACTATATTTTAGTAACCTTATAGACAAACAAGCAAAGTGGACTGACAAGAAACACAAAGAGCAACGTTGTTTGTCACTGATAATTTAATTGATGTCCTTTGCGCATTTTCAGGAAGATGAAAAAAAAACAAAAAAACTTCTGCAGTTAAAAATGGGATGTTCCACTCGTGAAACTCTTAGAGTTGTCAATCTTTGATCTGAATAGAATGTTGCACTCATGAAACTCTTAGAGTTGTCAATCTTTGATCTGAATGGAATGTTGCACTCGTGAAACTCTTAGAGTTGTCAATCTTTGATCTGAATAGAATGTTGCACTCATGAAACTCTTAGAGTTGTCAATCTTTGATCTGAATGGAATGTTGCACTCATGAAACTCTTAGAGTTGTCAATCTTTGATCTGAATGGAATGTTGCACTCATGAAACTCTTAGAGTTGTCAATCTTTGATCTTAATGGAATGTTGCACTCATGAAACTCTTAGAGTTGTTAATTTTTTATCTGAATGGCATGTTGCACTCATGAAACTCTTAGAGTTGTCAATCTTTGATCTGAATGGAATGTTGCACTCATGAAACTCTTAGAGTTGTCAATCTTTGATCTGAATGGAATGTTGCACTCATGAAACTCTTAGAGTTGTCAATCTTTGATCTGAATGGAATGTTGCACTCATGAAACTCTTAGAGTTGTCAATCTTTGATCTGAATGGAATGTTGCACTCATGAAACTCTTAGAGTTGTTAATCTTTGATCTGAATGGAATGTTGCACTCATGAAACTCTTAGAGTTGTCAATCTTTGATCTGAATGGAATGTTGCACTCATGAAACTCTTAGAGTTGTTAATTTTTTATCTGAATGGAATGTTGCCCTCATGAAACTCTTAGAGTTGTTAATTTTTGATCTGAATGGAATGTACCAGGCTCAGGACATCTTCATCGATAACAATTGCATGAACCTCTCAGATTTGATTGGCTGTTCACTTATTATATACAATGTCGTTTTGGACGAGCACTGCTCTATATACTCCATTTTTATTACTTTCTATAAAGTAATTATATCTTAAAGCATTTTAGGACTCCCACCCTCCCTCCCTTACTTCATAAATAGCGTCAGTAGCGTAGTGGACAACGTTGATAGAGCGAACAAGTGAACGCGTGGTCAGTTCGAAGATGACGCTTTGCAATCGGAACTCATCCTTTTTTTTTTAAATGGGTACCTGACTCACTGAGTATATCACGTAAATCATCAAAGGAACCAATGGCCAACAAGACTCAAGTGATCCTGTATCACAGAAGCAAACAAGTAAAGCCTCAGTAACCTGTTAACAAAGTTACACTCAAGAGACAGACCTGTCAAAGTCAAGAGAATCAAAGGCAAACACAGTTACAAAAGACTAGTTCCCGCTATCATTATGGCTAGTAGCTGTAGATCTGTTGTGTGTTTTCGTGGCTTAGATTTGTGTCTTTAATTTGTATAGTTTGTTATATCGGATGAAGGCTTTTGCCGAAACATTGTAGTTTGTCTTGTCTTTTATTAGTTTAGCTCCTTTATACCAATTTAAAAAAGGGAGCTCTTAAAAAACATCAGAAAGAAGCAATCAACATTTTTCGGGCACATCATGAGAAGAGGAAAGTTAGAATACTTGGTTACAACAGACAAAATAAAAGGGAAGAGAGATCGCGGACGACAAAGAGAGAAAATACTGGATAGCTTGGTGTCATGGCATGGAAAACAGTCAATAACAGAACTGATACTATGCACTGTAGATAGAAGATTGTGGGGGGACATGATCAACTACGCCAACCGGTATGGCACATGATGATGATGATACCAATTTATGTATATTTTATGTTTTCTACAGCTATACTCGCGGCCCCGTACTGTATTTAATATTGTATATATTTTATATTTGTGCTGATCTAAATCTATAGTAGCCAGCATTTGATGCTGCGACAGCACATGCTAATGATGTGTACAGCTTTTACCAGGATACAAGATGTACGCCAGAACAAGGACCAGAGGTCATCCAAGATACTGTTATTGGGTTGTGTGCCTTCGAGACATGAGCAGTGCTACCCACACTCCGAGAGTTAGGAGTCGGACGTCAAAAACGGCATCAGTTGGCGGGCAACTGTCAAGCTGGGCGCGAAGGTATGACAACAGGAATGACGCCTCGCACTGGCGACATTGCGCTATTAGTGTCAAACGTGAATACTTAGGACTAATCACAAGCATTCGTTGGTCACTACAGAGATGGGATGCTGAGATGACCAGCGTCATTAAGTGGCGAAATGACATTAAACCGACCTTGCACTGCATGCTGACAACAATTGAAATGATTTGTCCACCTCCAAAGAATGACTGTAAATGCCTTACCATTTAGGGACACAAGCTAAGCAGATTGTATAGGCCACGAGGAAAACATCAAAATAAACGATAATATTGAATACTAGATAGCTTGATACTTGATCGATATTGAATATGATTTATTTTTCTATATGTCGTGTGTTTGCGGTTCGACAGGCAAACATATATTTCGGCAACAATGACACCGGGCGGGAATGCCCATCCCGAATGTAAAAAGTCTGACGGTGGATAGGGCGGAAGAAAGCGAAAACAGCGAAGTGCGTTGTACATGTGAGGCATATTCAGGACACGAAAGACGAAGATGGCAGACCACCGTGAAAGAGATTGGAGCCTCATCACGCAACATTCCAAAGAATGCCATGGTGAGAAATTGTAACTATTGACATAAGAAAAAATTAAAAGAGAAGTACTAAACACAATTAGAACAAGACAAATGAAATTTTTGGGGCATGTTAAAAGACACAACAGCCTACTAAAAGTAATATTGGAAGGGAAAATACAGAGTAATATAGGCAGACCAAGATTAACATGTGCGAGTAACATCAAAAGATGGACAAGTCAACCTATGACAATCTGCACCATCAAAGCACGAGAAAGAGCGGAATGGTAACCAACCTTCGATACGGAGACGGCACTCAATGATGATGATGAGATAGCTTGGTGTGAAAGCATGGAAAACAGTCAGTAACAGAATTGATATGATGCACGGTGGATAGAAAATTGTGGAAGGACATGATCGCTTTCGCCAACCGATATGCCACATGATGATGATTGACGATACCTTGCAACAACGCAAGTTGACTATCCTAGAAGCCATGAGACAAACCAGAGCAAGAATCCTCAAGCTATCTCGACAACAGAAAAAAAATGGCGAAATCACTCCCGCTAAATCTGGCATAACTAGCAAAGAAAGGATTGAAGACTACACATCAACATCGCAATAACAGGCTAATAGTGTGTAGTTGACTAGGGCAATATGTGTACATAGGACGTTCAGCATGTGTCGCTCCAAAATCGTTATGCTCAGTCACAACTGGATTTGAACAAATAGTGAACAATCTCTTGATACGCAAATTAACTAACCCACCCACTACATTTCTATGAATCATGAGAAGCAGAAATAAAGAAGTCCCGCCGTCACGCTGTGTGGTGTTCATGGGCATTGGCCTGCCTCCCCCCCCCCCCCTTTCTCTCTCTCTCTCTCTACACACACACTCGCACGCACACATAATGGGCTTTGAAGTCTTGAACTCAGACAGAACGGTTGGTAGGAAGCAATTAAGACTTGTCAGTAGTTTGGTAATATATATATATATATATTATGTTGGGGTATTCTGGTAGATTACTAAGAATAATCATGAGTGCGAAACAAAATCGGTCCGGAAATTAGTGACGGACAATTTTTTGTTTTGTTAGAGATAAAGGTACGAACAATGCCATACACATCATAAGATTTCTAGTGGAAAGAGCCATAAAGGTGAAAACAGATCTATACCTGTTTCATAGATTATACCAAAGCATTTGACAAAGTATAGCACCAAGAAATAATCAATTTTTGAAGGCATAAATATTGACAGCAAAGATCTAAGAACAATAAAGAACATGTGCTGGCAACAAACAGCGGCCATAAGAACTAGAAATCGGTTGGGAATGTTTCAACAAATAAAACAGGGTGTTAGTCAAGGTTGTGTGCTGTCACCAGATTTATTTTATAAGTATAGTGTGATTATGTTAAGATCCATAAGGAACATGCCTGGAATAACAATTGGAGGTCATAATATAATAACCTCAGGTATACTGATAATACAGTCTTCAATCGCTAAGATTGAAAATTAATTAAAAGAAATGTTAGACATTATAGTGAAAGAAAGCAAAAATAAAGGTCTCAGCCTCAATAGCAAAAGACAGAAGTAGTGGTAGCAACAAGGAAAAAGACATCACTGCAATGCACAATAAAGACAAGTGGAACAATATTAAAACAGGTAAACGAATTTAAATATCTATGGACAATGTTAACCGCAGATGATAGATGTACAACAAAGGTTAGTTACAGAATAGTTCAGGCAAAAGCAGCTTTCCCAAAAATGAGGAAGATACAGTGCAATCTATTTTTGGCAATAGAAACAAGAAAAAGAGTTCTTAAATATTATGTAGAGCCAGTCTTAACATATGGATGTGAATCATGAACAATAGGACAACAGACAGGACAATCAATGGAGGCTGTAGAATTGTGGTTTTACAGAAGAATGTTGAGAATATCATGTACAGCTAAGAAGAGTAATAAAAACGTTCTGAAAGAGGCCAAAGTAAAAAGATTTCATATATTAGGAAAATACAATCATCATTTTTGGTCATGTAATGAGAAGGGAACAGTCGGCATATATTGTAACAAATGGACAAATTGAGGGTCGAAGATATATAGGGAAGCAAAGGGAAAAGATACCACACAGTTTCAGAGAATGGCTTGACAGAAGGTCAACAACAGAAATGATAAATAACTGTCGAGATCAAAAGTTGTGGAGAGACATGATCACCTATGCCAGCAGGCCCGGTACTTGATGATGATGATGGGTGCTGTTTGACTGTGCAGCCTCTCTCATCAATGAGTCTGCCAATAATGTAAAGACAGATCTGACAGCAGTTGAGCATATTCATAGATTCATATGGACACATATTTCGGTAATATATGACGTTTTTCTAAACAAAAACAAAATAACAAAAAAGTATATTAAAAAAACCTACCCTGTACTCATTTAAGTCCGAACAACATAGAAACCATCTATAAGGATTGGATCAGGCACATTGAATAATGAACATATGTGGACATGGAAAAATTGGCTACTACCACATCTACTCAAAAAAAATAAGAAGAGTAAATAGATATTCCAGCTCAAGACAATAATAGGTAAGCGCGTACTTTGCTATTAGATTACAGCCAAAAAAAAAATCATTCGACATATATATATATTATTTATAATATCAGGGGTGGACAACTGCGAACACACTATCTGGGTGACTGACTTCTAGTCCCAGAGCAGTACAGGCTATGAAGATATTTTTACCTTTCATTGGGAAACAAATACAGACATCGATGTACGCCATGTTCGCTGTTTAAACTGCCCGGTAAATCGGTAAATTTCCGAGCAAACAGACAAGGGTCAATATGCAGAGTTCCCCAAGCGAGTGATGGGGGTATAAAGGTCGTACCTTGTATGGTCCGGTGAGTTGACTGATGAGCTACAAAGATTACAGAGACGTTTATACAGACGGAATAAATCGCAAAATGTATAAATCGGTTAATAAGTTTATAATATGCGCACAGTAAAATATACCCATTCCTGATGATAGAAACGATTTATAATACGATCTTTCTTCAATGCAAATGTATCAAAATTATTTTTTTTAATAATCATACAATTTAAAAGAGATTTCAGGCAATCAATCAACCAAACAGCGTCATCAAAATATAAACGGCCATTAGTTCTCCTTTAATATGATCGCACAAAGAAAGAATTACCATAAAAACCAAGAGCCATGAGGAGGAATTGATTGTCGATATCACCGAAGAATTCTTGTTCATCTACATACATAGAAAGGAGTGCAGCAATCTTGGAATACCGAGGAGGAAGAGAAATATTATTGGCTAATTTCAGACACGCTACGAACCACAGAGAAGAGACGCAATATAACAGATTGTATAAAACATTTATAATGTATAACTGAACATGGACCTTCATTAGCCATAACTCTAGTTATGTCCAAGACAGACACACAGAGAGAGAGAGAGAGAGATAGATAGAAAGACACTCAAAGAGACAGACAGAATGAGACAGATAAAAAAGAGAGAAACATAGAAAGATACATAGAGAAAGAGGTAGAGAGAAACCGAGAGAGGCACACTAAGACACAGATAGAGAGGCACAAAGAGAGACACAGAGAAAGGGGCATACAGAGAGACAGAAGGAGCGACAAAGACATAGAAAGAGAAAGACAGAGAGAGCCACGAAAAGGTACAGAGAGAAACACATATAGAAATAGATATACAAAGAGAGTGAGAGAGAAAGAAAGAACCATGACTTGGCAGCAGAAACTATATGTCAACTAAACTAGGGAAGAATACTGACAAAAGAAGTAATCAGCGTATGTAAACGTTCAATAAGACCTGCCAAAAACGAAGTAGAATGATTCACACAGATCGAGAAACAATGATTGAAGAACAATACACCAATGACGAAAAAAAAATTAGACAAACAATAAAATAGCAAATGAAACATCTACTAGAGAATACAATATGGAGAAACCATGAGCAAGCACACCAATTAAATATTAACTTAAAAACAATTAAACAATGACTGAGACACAATGAAATAATGAAATCACAAAGAAGAGACACATTAAGAACAAGATGCACAATGAATTAATAACTAATGATGTTTATTTTCTTGTTTTTACAAGTAATAAATGGCGAGCTTCCAAACACTTTTATCTATATTTGTTTTAGTATTTCCTTATTGTACATAAATAAGGTTTTTGCTACACAAGAGACAAATAACACCCTCCACCCCCACCTCCCCTACCCAAAAAATTAATAAAAATGGAAAACTGTAAAAAATAAAAAAAACAAAGTTGAAAAGTCTCTAACAGAAAGAAATATAATTACATTTGTATCTACTTACTTATGGAGAAAAATATTTACATTTTCATCTACTTACTTATGGAGAAAATTATTTACATTTTCATCTACTTACTTATGGAGAAAAATAATTACATTTTCATCTACTTACTTATGGAGAAAAATAATTACATTTTTATCTACTTACTTATGGAAAAAAATAGTTACATTTTTATCTACTTACTTATGGAGAAAAATAATTACATTTTTATCTACCTACTGATGGAAAAAAATAGTTACATTTGTATCTATTTATGGAGAAAAAAATTACATTTTTATCTACTTACTTATGGAGAAAAATAGTTACATTTTTATCTA
Organism: Megaustenia siamemsis; assembly: GCA_032433765.1. NCBI lineage: Eukaryota > Metazoa > Mollusca > Gastropoda > Stylommatophora > Ariophantidae > Megaustenia > Megaustenia siamemsis. Next base: position 47,936,845 of record JAVIAB010000041.1, on the reverse strand, counting down.
CTTACTTATGGAGAAAAATAGTTACATTTTTATCTACTTACTTATGGAGAAAAATAGTTACATTTTTATCTACTTACTTATGGAGAAAAATAGTTACATTTTCATCTACTTACTTACGGAGAAAAATAGTTACATTTTCATCTACTTACTTATGGAAAAAATAGTTACATTTTTATCTACTTACTTATGGAGAAAAATAGTTACATTTTTATCTACTTACTTATGGAGAAAAATAGTTACATTTTCATCTACTTACTTACGGAGAAAAATAGTTACATTTTCATCTACTTACTTATGGAGAAAAATAGTTACATTTTTATCTACTTACTTATGGAGAAAAATAGTTACATTTTTATCTACTTACTTATGGAGAAAAATAGTTACATTTTCATCTACTTACTTATGGAGAAAAATAGTTACATTTTCATCTACTTACTTATGGAGAAAAATAGTTACATTTTTATCTACTTACTTATGGAGAAAAAATAGTTACATTTTTATCTACTTACTTATGGAGAAAAAATAGTTACATTTTTATCTACTTACTTATGGAGAAAAAAATAGTTACATTTTTATCTACTTACTTATGGAGAAAAAATAATTACATTTGTATCTATTTATGGAGAAAAAATAGTTACATTTTTATCTACTTACTTATGGAGAAAAAATAATTACATTTGTATCTATTTATGGAGAAAAAATAGTTAAATTTTTATCTACTTACTTATGGAGAAAAAATAATTACATTTTATCTACTTACTTATGGAGAAAAAATAGTTACATTTGTATTTACTTACCTATGGAGAAATATTATAAACATTGTATGAACCTATTTATTAATTGTCATCCCCCTCCTCAAGCAGGATCGACTGATATGCATCGGTTCAAATTGAGCTCATGTTCAAAGAATGGGTACCTTCCGTATTGTCTGGGCCGGATTTATGCCTAGACTAAATATGTTACAGATTTGGGTCTCACAATCCCAGGGGGCCCCACATTTGTTTATCTTGTGATGATATGGACTTTCTGATATTAATTTTTCTTTAAACAAGGGGCCTCAAATTTGTTTATATTGTGATCTATGGTATATACTTTCTGGTATTAATTTCTCTTTTAAATAAGGGACCTCAAAGTTTCAATTAGCTTAGCTTAGGGGCTCGCCAAATCTAAATCCAGTCCTGCCTATTTTGTTGGGGAAAGTAAATAATACCAAGAAAAGTACTAGCCTCACTCACATATAAAATTATGTGGTATAGTAGAATTACATGTAATAGTTCACTTCTTTATGATATTATATAATACAGAACATCCTTTAACCTTTATCTTAACAGTTATTTCACTGTAAATGTAAATATAAGGCACAAAAAGGAGCTTTTCACAATAATGAGGAAGATATCGTGCAATCTATTTTTGACAATGGAAACAAAAGAGTTATTAAATGTTATGCAGAGTCAGTCTCTCGTAAGACTACCATGGACGAGCAACACCAAAAGAAGGACAAGTCTGTCTATGACGACCTGCACTATCAAAGCAAGAGACACAGTGGAATGGCGCTCCATGGTAGGCAACATTCGATGCGGATACAGCACCGAAGGATGATGAGAGCCAGTCCTTAGCATATGGATGCGGATTACAGACAATAGGACAAAAGACTAGAGAATATCACTGGAGGCTGCAGAAATGTAGTTTTACAGAAGAATGTTGAGAATACCATGGACAGCTAAGAAAAGTAATGAAAACGTTCTGAAAGAGGCCACAGCAAAAAGAGAGCTCATTTCCAATATTAGGAAGAAACAATCATCATTTTTTGGTCACACAATGAGAAGGCAAAGGTTGGAATATATTGTTAAAACTGGGACAATTGAGGGACGAAGAGATAGAGGGAAGCAAAGAGAAAATATACTAGACAGCTTAAGAGAATTGCTTGGCAGAAGGTCAACAACAGAAATGATAAATAACTGTTGAGATCGAAAGGTATGGAGAGACGTGATTACCTACGCCAGCAGGCATAGTACTTGAGGATGATGAAGGCCAAGAAAAACAAAAAATTAAGAACCAAAAATCATATAGAATCAATCAACATGGAAAGAACTGTAATGTTAATTTAGCACACTGCCGAAATTTGCCTTTTTCTTATTTAATCCTGCAATACAATGTATAGTATTTATGTGGGCATCCCGGGCTTCATTCCTATAACGAATTTGATAGAGAGAAGGTGGAGAGAATTAGACATTTTGTTTCTACAATTATCTCCTAGGGAATAACAATTAAATATAACTTCCCATGTGACTACCAGGGTCACTATGATGGGGGGAAAAGGGAATTGGGTCACGGTTATTTGCGACGCATGTCGTAAGAGGCGACTGAGGAAGTTTGCAATTATTGTCAGTGGTATCGATTAGGAAGTGCACATTGTTTATGGAATTTCCTGCACGCGATGTATTCTGGGATACGCTGTGACAAGTGGTAGAGCGGTTATGGGAAATTCCTGACTGCAATGATAATGGTTGCATGGATAGAATAGAATAGAATTAAATATAACATAAAGTCTTCTCTCTCTCTCAACTGTAATGGTTGTTATACATGTTCGACTTGAAATCATGATCCATAAGAAGGTAGCTTGAGACTGATGTTTCACCAACAATAAGATAAGGAAAAACTAACTGGTTACTGCATGGGGAGTCTAAACCACTCCCTTTGGGAATTAGAAGAACGCAACATGACTTTATGACACAGCAAATGTGTAACACAATCAATCATTCAACTTTGTACCCCGTGGTAGGTAGCAGATGTATGCAGTAGTAGATGTATGCATCAGTAGATGTATGCAGCAGTAGATGTATGCAGCAGTAGATGTATGAAGTAGCACATATATGCAGTAGTAGATGTATGCAGCAGTAGATGTATGCAGCAGTAGATGTATGCAGCAGTAGATGTATGCAGCAGTAGATGTATGAAGTAGCACATATATGCAGCAGTAGATGTATGCAGCAGTAGATGTATGCAGCAGTAGATGTATGCAGCAGTAGATGTATGAAGTAGCACATATATGCAGCAGTAGATGTATGCAGCAGTAGATGTATGCAGCAGTAGATGTATGAAGTAGCACATATATGCAGTAGTAGATGTATGCAGTAGTAGATGTATGCAGCAGTAGATGTATGAAGTAGCACATATATGCAGTAGTAGATGTATGCAGTAGTAGATGTATGCAGTAGTAGATGTATGAAGTAGCACATATATGCAGTAGTAGATGTATGCAGTAGTAGATGTATGCAGCAGTAGATGTATGAAGTAGCACATATATGCAGTAGTAGATGTATGCAGTAGTAGATGTATGCAGCAGTAGATGTATGAAGTAGCACATACATGCAGTATTAGATGTATGCAGTAGTAGATGTATGCAGCAGTAGATGTATGAAGTAGCACATATATGCAGTAGTAGATGTATGCAGTAGTAGATGTATGCAGTAGCACATATATGAAGTAGTAGATGTATGCAGTAGTAGATGTGTGCAGTAGCGGATGTATGCAGTAGTGGATGTATGCAGTAGTGGATGTATGCAGTTGTGGATGTATGCAGTAGTTGATGTGTGCAGTAGCGGATGTGTGCAGTAGCGGATGTATGCAGGAGTAGATGTATGCAGTAGTGGATGTGTGCAGTAGCACATATATGAAGTAGTAGATGTATGCAGTAGTAGATGTGTGCAGTAGCGGATGTGTGCAGTAGTGGATGTGTGCAGTAGTGGATGTGTGCCGTAGTAGATGTATGCAGTAGTTGATGTGTGCAGTAGCGGATGTGTGCAGTAGCGGATGTATGCAGGAGTAGATGTATGCAGTAGTGGATGTGTGCAATGGGCCTCAAGACAGAGAGGCTGTGGGTTCAAATCCTGTTTGGTTGGATTTTTATTTATGATTTCTCTCTGCGGCAACCACCCCTGGTCTCAGCAGCGAGCCCGGCTTGAAATGTCAATTACTCTTCGACGGAAAAAAATATGAGTACCTCCGAAGTCGGAGTTATCTGCCTGTGCGGCGAGGGACCCCTCTGCACACGGCTGCCAGAGAAAAATGGACTAACACGCTAAATTCAGTTCCTAGTCTCTAGGGACTTCGTCAGAGGTAAACACTGGCGAACGAAAAAAAATATATACGTTAAAATAGCACTTTAGTTTTTATCTTGGAAAATTCTGCAATATTTATTATTCAAGATGTGGTGAGTCAAGCACATTCTCTTCATTCCTAAAACTTTATGGAAGTGGTTTCACTTTGTGACACCACACATAACGGGTCACTTTTTGTAGCTACAGATAATATTTATGCGTGAACTATATTTTAGTAGTTTATGCTCGTAGCAACAACAACAATAAAAATCAAACATCGGCAAATATGAGAGACTCGGTGGATGTAATATTCTATTCTATTCTATTCTTGGAATCAGTTTTATTGCAATCGGGCATCCCCATATCCGCTCCACAGCCTGGCCCAGCATTTCTCGAAGCGTAAGCAGACTGATTGTTCATGTAAGATGTTAATTATAGATAGATCTGCTTTTCCTACTAAGCACTGCTAATCGACTAGATCTCTTATCCACCTTTAGAATCCTATATTCAAGTTTCTTTTTTTGTAAACCACAAACGTTTGTTTAATTTTAAGATACATTTTCTTCTAAATAATGTGACTGTACAACAGAAGAAGTATTTTAACTTCCTGGGAAAATACAAAAGATCGAATCAACTAAAGTATCAGCGACAAACAACTGTGTATAAGTTACTTTCTTGAGAGCGCTGAACAAGTGAAATTTGCATCTAGTATGAGCTGTGCCAAGTTGAAGACTATAATTTTATTTTCTGAAGAGCTGGTAGTATTTTTATTTGTAGTAAATCATCATTCTACCTGATTGTATGTGTGTGCTATGTGTAACTCATTTGGTCTCTTATATGTTTTTATATGGCGTATATACATATATGTTTAACTCTTGAAGAGACCAAGCGAGTTACCCATAACACATTCCATAAGGTGGAAAAGGGATCTTGTCGATTAGGAGTGATTATTAAGGAAAAGCAGATCTATCTATAATCAACATCTTACATGAACAATCAGTACAATTAAATGTGAGATGCATAACACGAAATAGTCTAAGAGATAAGATCAGAATTGAAGAACTGAGAGAAAAACTAGGAATAATTCCGCGCTATAGAAAACATAAAGAAACAACAGATAAATGGTTTGGTCCCACGATAGGACAGAAAGATCAAAACACATAACAACGAGCCTTTAATAAACGTTACGAGAACACCAGACCACGTGTCGACAACGAAAAAAGATGGGTTGATGGAGTGCTAGAAACACTAGGAAACAGCAGCTGAGGACATCAGAAAAGCAAAATACCGTAAATTATATCTCCTCTCGATGTAGAAAGGCAAAGAAAGAAAGAAAGTCAATATATCATAAGAATAGCTAAGACTAATGGCCGATGTGTGGTGACCGACTTCTGGAACAATAACGAAACTTGAACAACACCGAAAGTGCTGACATTTGATATCTACTTAGACATGATGAAAATATCATCACATCATGAAGTACCGTGCCTACCAGCAACATAGTCTGCCAAGTCTCTCTCTACAGTGTTCGGTATCTACACTTGTTTATCTTTTCTGTTGTTGACTTCCTACCAAACCACTCCCCTCAATTATCCCATTTTCACTATCATCATGTGCCATACCGGTTGGCGTGGGCGATCATATCCTTCCACAATCGTCTATTTACTGTGCATCGTATCAGTTCTGGTGTTGACTGTTTTCCATGCCGTAACACCTAGCTATCCAGTATTTTCTCTTTGTCGTCTGCGATCTCTTTTTTTAGCGGAGTAGAGCTCTCCCCTACCAAAAGAGGAGTAAGACGTCTCCTTTCCTCCGCTAGTCTTCGGGACACCTTGAGCAAGGTGGGGGTCCCGTTTAGCCCCCCCCCCACCCCCATTCAGGGTTACGTGAAGCCATCGGAGCAGGTGGTGGATGATGTTGTGGGGGGCAGCCGACAAGTAGTGCCGGTTATGGTCCCCACGCCGCGATGGCAGGCAGAGGATCTTAGGTATAGAGACAATGTCTGCGATCTCGGACTAGTACAGTCACTGCCAAGAAGGTAAGGAATGGCAAACCATCTTCTTATATTGCCAAGCATAATTATGTCCAAATACAACCTAATATACCGTATAATTTCTCTCTATTTCCCTCTTTCTCTCGTCCCTATACTATTTCCAGTAGTCACTTATATTCAACTGTTCCTTTCTCACTAATGGCAAACAAAATTATTATTGCTCCCTCCTGATGTAGGTAATAAGTTTTATTTTGTCCTTGCCTCCTTCAGAACGTCGTAATTACTCTATTTAGCAGTCGGTAGGAAAAGACATAAAATAGTTAACACCTGTTAGCCAATTAGACACAAGAAAACAGCAATGTGTCAGTTTTAAAATGCAATGTAAAATAAAACATGGAAAGAGTGAATAAGAAGGAGCTGTTATTAAGAGTTTGTTATAAACAGAGAGAAAACTACCAGTGAATGTGCAATTTTCAATCCTGCTTGAGAAAAGTAACAAACAGCACAAGAAGAGGTTTGTGAGCCTCGGTAGTCGAGTTGGGAAAACCACTCGACTGGACTACCGACGTTCGGACAACCCGTGTTCGATTCCCGCTGGGAGCAGTGTGAATTGTACTCGTGGTTGGAAAAAAAAAATACCCCCACGGTCGACCCAGCCGTTGGCAGAAATTGGTACCAGGGTATTACCCTGGGAAGGTGAGGAATGTTGCTTCGCATCTGAGTTTCGATGCTTGAGGCGACACAATACAGAAATATCCGAACATTTCTGGATAGGCGGCCGAGCACATATGGGTGTAAACTCGCGTGCTAAGACGCCGGTTCAAGTCTCGTACTTTACTTTACTTTACAAGAAGAGATAGAATACCAAATAAAACCATAAGAAAAATGGCAGGAATAAAACCCTGCCAAGAATATATAGAACAACAACTTAAATGGCTGGGCCACCTGGTCAGAATTAATCCTCACCAATCACCATCAAGGGCGTTCTTCTCGAGAATGCATGGAAAAAGACCAAGAGGAAGACCTAGAAGAAGATGGATAGCTCCAGTGATAGAGACATGTAACAACAAAGGAAAATCACTAATTCAGACAGTTCGAGCAGCTCAAGAACGACAAATGATATAAGCTACGACACCTTTCGGTATCAGTGAAAAGAGAAAAGAAGAAAGAAAGAAAGCAGAATTCTGCATACAGAAAGGTTTGCAAAATGTATTTGTAAAAGTCGTAATGTTTCATTGACAGATTAGCACAGGCAAAATTAGCATTTCATAAAATAAAATAAAAAAAACATCTTGTGCACAAGTCTATATCAATAGATGTGAGAAAGAGAGTTCATCGGTGCTATATAGAGCCAATTCTGACCTGTTGAAGTGAATCATGGGCAGTAAATTAAACAAATGAAAAGACGATTTGAGGTCATAGAGACGGGATTTCTCAGAAGAATGTTGGAAGTTCCAGACAACAAGACAACCAGAAAAATTATCAACGTGGGCCTGTACAAAAGAAGAGCTCCTAAAAAACACTAGAAAGCAACAGTCGACATTTTTCGGGCACGTCATGAGAAGAGGAAAGTTAGAATACTTCAATACAAGTGGCAAAAAAACAGTGAATGAGATATCATGGACAATAATGAGAGAAAATACTGGCTAGTTGTTATCATGGGACGGTAAGCAATCAAAAACATAACGGGGAGACAGGCAAATAATTGCAGTGCTGCGGTAAAGCTGGTAGCAAGGAGCAAGTGGTGGGGTGTAACGTACACTCCTACAAGGTATGATGACAGCGATACAAAGAAGAAACAAAAGTTGTACATTTAATACAAAGTTTCATCTAAATACTGTTACTGTATTTGTTATATATTGGACTACAAAGGACAAGAGGTCGGTTTCAAATCTGACCGACGACTCCGGTTCACCCAGCCTTAAATGGGTACTGGATTTCTTCAGGGAAAGTAAAGCGGCACGGGCGTAATACCGACCACATTACCCTAAAATCATGTGCCAAAGGTCTTTAAAGTTTATGGTCACTAACAGACTGTATAATAGAAGGAAAAAATTTTAAAAATACAGAAAAATTGTATGTTAGAAGCTTTACGTGATAAGTGGACGACACAGACTAAACGACGTTTCGGCCCAATAGGCCTTCAGCAGGAACAAACAAGAAAAATAAACACACAAAACTAATAACGAAACATTCAAAACAAAAATATTCGAAATATGAATTACTGCAGCTTCGCATTTTTATGCATTCATTTGCATTTCTTTGCCTTAACCCCTGTATAATAGAAGAAGTATTTTAACTTCCTGGGAAAATACAAAAGATCAAATCAACTAAAGTATCAGTGACAAACAACTGTGTATAAGTTATTTTCTTGAGAGCGCTGAACAGGTGAAATTTTCATCTGCTATGATCCGTGCCAAGTTATGAAGACTATAATTGTATCTTTTTCTGAAGTGCTGGTAGTATTCTTATCTCTAGTAAATCAGCAAAATACTGACGTTTCGGCCTACATGCGGCCTTCTTCAGAAAACGAGACAAACACACGTCACTTATACGAGGCACTAAGGGCAATGAATTGTGCAACAACATAACAGTCTACGCCAGTCGGCATGGCATGGCACACGACGATGATGAATGTTCATATCAATCTATTTGACCGAAGTAAGAGTCAATTCAAGTGTCCCTTATTACCATAAGTTTTGCAAATTGAATGAGATAGGTTTTGGCCGCACGCTGCATGCACATTTGACTACTGTACACTGTGCAGATGTGCAACAGATGTTCATCTTCAGTTTCATATACATATATTTTGTAACCTTTCGTATATGATGAGCCAACACTTACAACACAACTGCTAAACATGCAACTTTATTTCGATTACTTGACACAATGTGAATGATAGTATCAGTACAACCTAAGTAAGACACGGTGACACTACAGTAAAGGTTCTCTCCCTGTCTTGTTCGGTAAAAGTAAAAGTAAAGAGCCCCCGTCACGCCAAGCGGCGTATAGGGAATATGGTGTTAAGTGACCATCAATTTTACAGACTTCAGCACATGATTTTTGGGGTAATGTGGTCGGTATTACGTCCGTGCCGCTTTACTTTCACAGAAAAAAAATCCGGTACCCATTTAAGGTTGGGTGAACCCGGAAGCCGTCGGTTGGGATCGAACCCTAACCCTTGTCCTTTGTAGTGCAGTTCACTAACCCCTGAGCTATCGCGGCTCCTAGTCTTGTTCGGTACATAGGGGATATAGTGAGGGTGGCAATATTTTTCTATGACCAGGATGTTTTAAGGTGATGTGGTCGGTATCACGCCAGGTCGCCTCTACTTTTTAAAAAAAACACCTGGTACCAAATTTTAGAGGCCGGATAAAACCTGGAGCCTTGTCAGTCAAAAAAAATCCACCATGTGTAGGAAGAAACCCTGGCCCTTCTGATCAGAATGCGAGTGCATTAACCACTCGACCATGCGGTATAATTCATTATTATTATTGAAGCTCGCGAGAGATAGAAATCAAAGAAAGAAATAGAGAACAAACTAGATTCATTCAAAAACAGAAGTCTAAGGAAATCGGTTTGTACACAATATAAACAATTTACAATTAGCGCAAAGTTAACGGAAATAGCAACTAGTTTTGTCTATACTTAGAAAGAGGATGTGAACATTTGTTGGTCATGTGATGAGTAGAAATAACCAAGGAATACCAAAGCACGCCCTCAAATATCAAATAACAGGAAATGAAAGATAAGCTCACCTTGATAAACACTGACAAGAGAAGCAAATATTCCAGGCATCGACCTACTTAGGCTGATAATCTCACCCAGAAAATATATGAACGTATGACAAAGTACACAACAAGCTGTGTGTGACATTTTAAGGCGCTGTAAGGATGTAACAGCTGTCATGGGTTATTTCTTATCCCGAGACAAACACAATGAAGAAAGGAGAAGGTCACATATGTGGTCTCCTGAAGTACGGTCAAGTTGGCTCTGCTAATAAACCAATAGTCAAGTATACAACCACAAATACATTATCAGATGCAGCATTGGGGGACTGGTTAGTCTCAAGTCAAGGCGCCGGCCTTAAGACAGAGAGGTTGTGAACCAACTGGGATTTCTATTTATAATTTGTCTCTGCGGTAACCACCCCTGGTCTCAGTAGGGAGACCCGGCTTGAAACGTCAATTACTCATCGACGGAAAAAAATATGAGTACCTCCGAAGACGGAGTTATCTGCCTGTATGGCGATGGACCCCTGTGCACACGGCTGTCAATGAAAAATGGATTAACACGTAAAATTCAGTTTCCTAGTCTCTAGGGACTTCGCTGGAGGTAAAAGCTGGCGAATGCAAAAAAAAAAGATACAACATGTTTGTGTGCCCTACATCATCATCATGTGCCATACCGGTTGGCGTAGGCGATCATGTCCTTCCACAATCTTCTATCTATAGTGCATCGTCTCAGTTCTGTTGTTGACTGTTTTCCATGCCATGAAACCAAGTTATCCAGTATTTTCTCTCTTTGTCGTCCGCGATCTCTCTTTCCTTTTATTTTGCCAGTTGTAACCAAGTATTCCAACTTTCCTCTTCTCATGATGTGCCCGAAAAATGTTGATTGTTTCTTTCTGATGTTTTTTAGGAGCTCCCTTTTTATGTTGGCCTCTTTGAGAACTTCCACATTGGCCTTTTTAGCTGTCTAGGGAACTTTCAACATTCTTCTGAGAAATCCCATCTCTGTGGCCTCTAATCGTCTTTCCATTTGTTTGTCCCTACTTATTTGACTATGAAACCAATCACAGCTCTCAGTTACTTTGTTATCAAAATGTTCCAGTTTAAGCAAATAGAAGTGTTATGGTTATATAAGGCCCCGGTATCACTGAAAAACGAATTAAAATCCATTAAAATAGAAGATATGGTGCAGAAACATGGACATTAGACAAGTAAACAGAAAAGTGAATAGAAGGCTTTGAGATGTGGATATATAGAAGAATAGGTAGAATTGGAGGGAAGGAAAAGAAAACAAACGATGATGTCTTAAAACAACTAAAAATGAAAAGAGAATTACCAAACACAATTCAAACAAGACAAATGTGATTTTTGGGCCATGTTAAAAGACACAATAGCCTACTAAAACTAATCTTGGAGGGGAAAATACAAGGTAAAAGAAGCAGAGGCAGACCAAGACTAATATGGACGAGTAACATCAAAAGATGGACAAACCAGCCTATGACAACCTGCACCATCAAAGCAAGAGACAGAGCAGAATGGCGCTCCATTGTAGCCAACCTTAGTTGCGGAGATGGCACTCGATGATGGTGATAATAGAAGAGTTAAGTCCTACCAGCGCAATCTGAGGCCAGAGTCAAGCAGAGTGGTAGCTCAAACTGTGAATGTTGTGAGAAGGAAAACTCATCACAATCACTGAACTAAACTTTAATGTTAGTTCTTCTTTCCTACTTCATCTGCCTATTTCATTCTTCTTCTTTCCTACTTCATCTGCCTATTTCATTCTTCTTCTTTCCTACTTCATCTGCCTATTTCAATCTTCTTCTTCCCTTCTTCATCTGCCTATTTCATTCTTCTTCTTTACTACTTCATCTGCCTATTTCATTCTTCTTCTTTCCTACTTGATCTGCTCATTTCATTCTTCTTCTTCCCTTCTTCATCTGCCTATTTCAATCTTCTTCTTCCCTTCTTCATCTGCCTATTTCAATCTTCTTCTTCCCTTCTTCATCTGCCTATTTCATTCTTCTTCTTTCCTACTTCATCTGCTCATTTCATTCTTCTTCTTCCCTACTTCATCTGCCTATTTCAATCTTCTTCTTCCCTTCTTCATCTGCCTATTTCATTCTTCTTCTTTCCTACTTCATCTGCTCATTTCATTCTTCTTCTTCCCTACTTCATCTGCCTATTTCAATCTTCTTCTTCCTTCTTCATCTGCCTATTTCATTCTTCTTCTTTACTACTTCATCTGCCTATTTCATTCTTCTTCTTTCCTACTTCATCTGCCTATTTCAATCTTCTTCTTCCCTTCTTCATCTGCTCATTTCATTCTTCTTCTTTCCTACTTCATCTGCTCATTTCATTCTTCTTCTTCCCTATTTCATCTGCCTATTTCACTCTTGTTCTTTCCTACTTCATCTGCCTATTTCACTCTTCTTCTTTCCTACTTCATCTGCCTATTTCATTCTTCTTCTTTACTACTTCATCTGCCTATTTCATTCTTCTTCTTTCCTACTTCATCTGCCTTTTTCATTCTTCTTCTTTCCTACTTCATCTGCTCATTTCATTCTTCTTCTTTCCTACTTCATCTGCTCATTTCATTCTTCTTCTTTCCTACTTCATCTGCTCATTTCATTCTTCTTCTTTCCTACTTCATCTGCCTATTTCATTCTTCTTCTTTCCTACTTCATCTGCCTATTTCATTCTTCTTCTTTCCTACTTCATCTGCCTATTTCATTCTTCTTCTTCCCACTTCATCTGCCTATTCATTCTTCTTCTTTCCTACTTCATCTGCCTATTTCATTCTTCTTCTTTCCTACTTCATCTGCCTATTTCATTCTTCTTCTTTCCTACTTCATCTGCCTATTTCATTCTTCTTCTTTCCTACTTAATCTGCCTATTAGTATCGAGGGGAGAAATCTAGTCTTTTGTGTTTCTGTTGGCCTCTCCTGCTGTTGTGTTTTCTAGTGTTTCTAATATTCCATCAACCCATCTTTAATCTTGGTCGGCCTTGAGTCTGGCGTTCTATAGCATTTCATGAAAGCTCATTGTGCAGTGTGTTGATCTGTTTGGTACACATCATGTGACTAAACCATTTTTTTACATCGTGTTTCTTTATGTACACAATTGGGGGTGGGGGAAGATTATTTCCAGCTTTTTTATGCTACTGACAACAGCAAATGGAAAATCATCATCAACAGTGATGAACTTAAAATTGTAACAAACTATGAATATCTGGGATCTGTAGTAACTAACAATGGAGACAGTCAGAATGAGATCAAAAGAAGATTAGCGATAGCAACACAAAAATTTGGCATAACACCAGAAAGGCAGTAAAATTAAAATCACTGAGAACATGTATCTTCCCAAAAGTAATATATGGTTGTGACTCATGGACAATCTTGTAATCAGCAAGAAAGAAAATTGATTCATTCAAAACAAAATACAACAGAAAAATCCTTAAGATACCTTGGATAAAGGACAATGAAGACATATTAAAAGATCTAAACATTGAAGAGAACTGGCTTATAAACACCATTCAACAGAAAAAATTTAAATACTATGACAATATATAAAGACAAAGAGGCTGGAAAGAACACAAATGGAAGACAGGATACCTGGGCGACTCATCAGGGACAGACCAAGAAGAAGGTGGTTTCAAAACATAAAGAGAACCTTGAACATGACAACAGAAAAAGTGACAGATCTGGCCAGAGACAGAGATTCTTTCAGATGGGATGTGGTAAATGCAACGTTCTGCAAAGGACATGCAACTTGACGATGCGCGATAGAAATCTGCATCAGAAATAATGGAAGTAAACAACTGTCTACATTTGGCTGTCGTCATGAACCCACTCATTACAATATTAATCATTCATATGGAAACAATGTGAGGCACCCAAAAAAGTTAGGGATAAAGACAATCATCATCATCAAGTACCGCCGGACCTGCTGGCGTAGGTGATCATGTCTCTCCACAACTTTCGATCTCGACAGTTATTTATCATTTCTGTTGTTGATTTTCTGCCAAGTCATTCTCTTAAGCTGTCTGGTATCTTTTCTCTTTGTTTCCCTCTATCTCTTCATCTCTCAAGTTTCCCAGTTGTTACAATATATTCCAGTTGTTCTCTTCTCATTACATGGCCAAAAAATGGTGATTGTTTTATCCTAATATTGGAAATTCGCTCTCCTTTTTTCTTTGGCCCATTTCAGAACATTTTCATTACTCTTCTTAACTGGCCATGGTATTCTCAACATTCTTCTGTAAAACCACATTTCTACAGCCTCCAGTGATTTTCTTATCTGTTGTCCTATTGTCCATGATTCAAATCCATGTTAAGACTGACTCTACATAACATTCCAGAACTCTTTTTCTTGCTTCTATTGTCAAAAATGGATTACATAGTATTTTCCTCATTTTTTCGAAAGCTGTTTTTGCCTGAGTCATTCTGCATCTCACCTCTGTTCTACATCTTCCATCTGAGGTTAACAAAGTTCCCAAATATTTAAATTCATCTGCCTGTTTTAATATTGTTCCACTTGTCTTTATTTTGCACTGAGGTATGTCTTTTTCGTTGCTGTTACCATTACTTCTGTCTTTTTGCTGTTATGGCTGAGTCCTTTATTTTTGCTTTATAGAGACAATAACACAACATAAAATAGTAGCCTTGCAGAAAAGACAAGTCAAAATAAGTCATTTTTTTTTACACAAAGAGTCTTCATTGGAGACAAGCAAAAGACAAAAAACAAAACAGATCATAATTTATAACTTTAGGCACTATGAACAGTGTTTTTCAAAATAGATAAATGGAGAGAGACCTTGGAAGAGGTGAAAAGTCAGGGACAGGATGAACTCAGTTGAGGAGATGTCATTCATTCCTTGGGTTCCTTCTCCACATCAACAAATAAACCTTTGAGCCCTATACTGTCCTATACTAAAGGGAAGCTAGAACCCAGGTTTGGTCAGAGTACAAAGCATCCTAATTAATCAATCTGTTATCATCATCATGTGCTACACCAATTGGCAAAGGCAATCATGTCCTTGCACAATTTTCTATCCACAGTGTATATATCAATAAAGTTGTTGACTGTTTTCTGTGCCAAGACATCAAGCTATCGGTATTATCTCTCTTTGTTATCCACAATCTTCCCTGTATTTTTCCAATTGTATCCAAATACTCCAGCTGTCCTTTTCTCATGATTTGTTCAAAAAATTGTTTCTTTCTGATGTTTTTTTAGCATCTACCGTTTTGGCCTCTGAGAATTTCCTTGCAGGTCGTTTCAGCTGTCAAGGAACTCTCAACACTCTCCTGAGAAATTCTATGTCTATGGCCTCTAATTGTTTTTTCATTTCTTTGTCTACTGTCCATGATTCACTTCCTTAGGTCAAAATAAATCTGTTATAACCTGGGCTAAAATCAAATAACGGCTCGCAACTGATTACCTGACTATTTGTGAACGAGCATTGATCAAAATTTAATCAATCTTCCATGGTAGGAAGGGTAATCAGTCTAGACAAGTGAGTAGGGATGGAAATAGGAAGACATCCAACTTCTCAAATATCAACCTTATATCAGATGTGTTAGGCTGTAAGGGCCAGATATCACAGCTTGCTGTAAACCACAACACAAAGCATCAACATATAATTAATACCCATGAGCAACCGAAAGGTGATCTGTTTCCCCTCCAGCGATTCCCAAAAACAAATGGTATATAATGTGCATAGTAGTTATTCTGGAGACTCATAAGTTGAAATATACTCTAATTAAGCACTCCCTCTCATCACCCCCAAAACAAATGGTATATAATGTGCATGGTAATTATTCTGGAGACTCATAAGTTGAAATATACTCTAATTAAGCACTCCCTCTCATCATCCCCAAAACAAATGGTATATAATGTGCATGGTAATTATTCTGGAGACTCATAAGTTGAAATATACTGTTATTAAGCACTCTCTCCCAACCCAATTATTTCTCCCACCAGTCTTCACAATGCAAACTCATCACATTGTCCATCAACTAATGATAATTCTGTTTTTACAACAACTTGTAAAATGCTTCCTAAGAAATTAAGGGACAAGGCAAGTAAATAATAATAAAACAAACAAAAAAACAAATTTCTTTTCTTAATTTCTAGAATTATAATTAGTTCCTTGACAAAAAAATGTAATATCAAGTTTATCATATCATAGAGAAGTTAAACTATACAAATTCATGTTCTTCACAATGTAAACTCATCATTGTGAGCCATTGTCTACCAAATAATGATAATACCAGGATGTCTCCATTCTTCACATTGATTGCTCCAACAAAATGTGTCTCTGGTTTGTCTGTCTAGATTCATGCATTTTCAGGAATGAATGAATTCACAGACTCCCCAAAGATAAGACCTCAAAATTTTCTATTTCCTTTGGTTTCAGCCATGCATATCAAAGCAAGTATGGACTTTCAAAATTACATTTATTTATAAAAATTTAATCAAACTTAAACCAATTCACAATTTCTTCTTCTTTAGCTGCAGTGTTTACCTGAAATAGTTTATCATCAGCCACCATTAAAATGGTACAAGATTAGCATAACCTCCACCCTTAAGCCCAGCATAATTGAACAGTTTTTATGTGTACTATCTTTGTAAAATATAGAACAATACATGGCAGGATAGAATTACTAACTCACTTGTCTAGTAACGAGTTAAGCTTCCATCCATGCAAATAATGTTATGAAGCCAAAGACTGAGGAGGTTGGGTCACGTTAAAAAGAACGGTAATCAATCGCCTCCCTTGGCAGCTACTACATGGAGTGCTTAGAGATGGCAAGAGATATACAGGCAGACTAAAACCTAATGATTAGAGATGTCTGTTGAGTATCCATGATAGATTTCTCCCATCAACAAAATGGAATGGACAAATCTAGCAAGAGAACATGTCACATGTAGAATAGAGCAGAAATAAATAAAGCACAACAAAATAGCTCAGTGGTTAGTGAACTGGACTACAAAGGACAAGGGGTAGGTTCGATCCCAACCGACGGCTTACGGGTTCATCCAGCCTTAAAATGGGTACCGGATTTTTTATGGGAAAGTAAAGCAGCACGGGCGTAATACCGACCACATTACCCCAAAAATCATGTGCTGAAGGTCTGTAAAATATTGGGTTACTAACACCATATTTCCCTACGGCGCCACTTGGGGTACGGGGGTACTTTACTTTACTTACAACAAAATTTGTGATGACTTGAAAAAACGATCTGAGGACAAGAGAAGTGCAATAATATCTTGCTCCTTCCACTTGCAGACCTGCAGACATAATGTAGGTCTATTCAGCCATGACAGAAGGTATTTATAAAAAAATATACTTGACATGATCTGCTAATTGCTCACTACAGACCATCTGTTAAGATGACAAAGGCCAATATATTTGACTTCAGCGAGGCAATTACTGGGGTACTGGGATTACATTCCCCTCTTCACTCCTTACTTCACTGTTTGTCTGTTTCCAAGGTTACCAAAGGTTGTGAGCTCTGGGAGGTGGAGTAGGAGGCATAACCAGTTCTGGTACACTGATTCTGATGAAAGCAGTCGATCAGCTCTGAGTCATGTACTACTTTTAGCTCAATCAATGTCCAGCATTTCTACCTCTTTAATGCATAATTTGATCTGTACAAAACATGATCAATTGATATAGGACACCCACTACTAAACTCAACACTTCTTTAATGGTTGTACCACCATTTTGAGAATATTGCAAAGAAATTTGAGGAGAGGTACTTCATTTTGTAAGAAATGTGACAACATCAGAGTAAATGCTGGCAGTAACCACCTCCTGCATCCAAAAAAAAGATAATAATTGTCAAGAAAGTGCCAGCTTCAGTATCAAGTGATACACCATGTTTTATGAAACCATGACCTGATAACTTTGGTATATCCTTTATGGATTTTATATAAGGAAAGTATGGTAGTGAACAGAAAAAAGATGAACTATTTGCATCAAATAATGTACAGGAAAAACATGTTAACAAACACATATACTACTACACAAAAGAAAAGAATGGGAAAAATCATAGACAACTTGTAAAATGCTTCCTAAGAACTATGGGGTAAGACAAGTAAGGAATAACAAACAAACAAAAAACAGAATGTCATTTCTTCATTTCTGGACTTAATATTAGTTCCTTGAAAAAAAAATGTAATATCCAGTGTAACAGAGAAATGAAATTATAAAATTTCATTGAACCACAGCATATAGAGCTGAGTGGTCAAGTGCCCTTTCTCAATGCCAGAGCTTTACCCATATCTCTGGATCAGGTGACCATTCCTTTTTTTCATTTTTTCAGCTGGAGTAAATAGAGAGAGTACTAAGAAGTTGCATTTGAACCTGCATTCATTTTATCATCAAGCCAGTGCATTACTACTACACTAATGGTGCTCTCACGACAATACATCTATTTTTAATATGTTCAACGTACAGCAGCCAAAAACATAACTATGTGACATGTACAGCAGCCAAAAACATAACTATGTGACAACACGTATCCATTTCATGACAACCTGCATAGTAAAAAATAACACAAAGGCAGACTGTTCAATCAATCATTCAATCAAAGACTTTCGGGCTCATTTTGGGAGCATAAAGACAAAGTTTCTCCATATTCCTGGACAACTATCATGACTTCTCTTCTCTTTGTCATGAATATCCTTCTCCATGTATTTCTGGGCCATCCCTATTTTCTTTTTCCCTGTGGTTTTATGACAGTACCTGTATGTCTAGGGTTGGTTGACTATTATTTTCCCAGATTTATCAGTGGTTATTTGATAGCAAACAGGAAAAAGAGGAACATTCTTTTTTATTTAATAAAATATAATGTTACTTACCTTCAAGATGTCATCAATTTCTTCATACAATTATCCTCTACAGTGTCATCTGAGGCTATTAAATCCACGTTAGATGTTCATGAAATTTATTTACCGGTTAATTTAATCTTCCGAAAATTACTCAATTTAATCGTCTAAAAACATATTTTTTAATCCTTATAATATTAATTTATCCTTATATAACAAAACTCCATTTATGTTTGTAAACATCCCTTCTATATCTTTTATCATGCCCCCATCACTATACAAGATTGTAGAGAATTCAAAGCACAAACTCCTACAAAATCAATAGTACTTCTAAGAAGTCTCCTTCCACAGCATTTTGCTAATGCTTAATATTGATCTTTTTCCTTTGCAGAATATCACAATTTATTACTGCATATATGAATATATATATATATATATATATATATATATATATATATATATATATATATGTACAGCCTATAGCAATATATAGCTATTTTGTAATTTTAAAATAGATTGTGTCATTGTATACAGTAGACCTACTGCATTTTATTTATAATAAACAATATTAATAACACTAACCTGAATTATTATGAAAATGTAATAATAGTTAATAGTATTGTCACTGCAATGCATTTGTGTAATAATAACAACTTTCACAGACATTGGCTTGGAAATAATGAAACATTTTTCTCACCTCCATGACTAACAAAGTGTGGGAAGAAGTAACATTATTATTTATTAACACAAAATGTTACTGTTATTGTGTGTTAGTAATCCTACTGTGGAATTTCATTATCAATAATTAATTCTTGTTGAGTGTTAGCGTTATGTCTTTTAAGACAATATTTTTGGAGGCTGGTACACCGTACAGTAGTGTAAATATTTCATAAAGTTAATATGCAATAGATAAAAGTTGTAAATAAATGTAAAGTATTATTTGTTCTGCTTATTACAGGTAAAATGTGTAGATGAAAGTGAGCAGGCCTACTTGTTGAAATGCAGCTGTTAACTGTACTAGTGTACAGTGAGTGTGCTGTAGTAGTTGAGAAGTTCGAGCCACTTGGAAGGTAGTTATAATATTCATCACCATGATAATGTAGGTAATGTTAGTGTAATTTGTAATGCTAGGAGTAATGCAGCAATATTTAATAACAATGTGATGAAATACATAAGGGAAATTTCACTAGGAATTTAGGCAAAATGATTTATTTTTATTGTGTCGTCCATTAATTACGTAGAGATTTAACCATTTCAATTATTTCTTTTTTTTCCCCCATTTCTCCTTTACAATCAGCTTTACAGCTACAACTTCGCATTTACATGCATTTCTTTGCCTTGACCCCCAAAATAATGTATAGTAATTTTATTATTTACTTCTAGAATAATATCCAAAGAGCATGTATATTGACACTGTAACTAAGTGTATTGTAAGGAAATAATCTGTGTGGATTACCAGTGTGAGACGAATGACCAAACTACTTGCTGTAGCACTGCAGTGACACTAGCGCCTGTTGTAGAATGAAGTGAGGTCAGACACTAAAGATTCGACGAAATTCAATAATGTATGATAATAACCGTATCTTCTAGTCTGGTCTAAAGCTCTACCATTCTCCTCCATGAGACTGCTAGCTATGACCAAGAGAAAAATAAATTATACTCCAGTGAGATAAGACAATTAATTATATTGTATTATTGGTGAAGGTCTAATATAGTGCGATAAATTATTTCATCGAAAGAGTGATTTCTAATGACAGATTGAGACCCAAGAAAAAGTGCAATGTTTACTCACGGGGACACTACTCTTCCGATCTGAATTAATTTATCGGACTAAACTTGACCTTTACCCAAAAAAATTAAATGTTCCTAAAAATTTATATTTTAAAAAATTACGTATATAAAAAGTTTATAATATTATGTTTTTATAATATAGGCTTCAACTTCATCGAAAACTTTCCGTTTCTTCATAATTGAAATTGCGACAGTTCGTAGTCGGTACAAAAATGGACAAGATAGTCAGGTCCGACAAATTTATTTACGGCACGGATCGCTCCATCTTGTCAGACGAGAACACTGAACACAAACTTAAAACATACCAGCACTTAGTTGTTATACCATAGATCACGAAAGATAAGCACAACGAATAATGCACAACACTGCTGCAAGAATCAAAGCTTCACTTCTCCATCTCGTTCGTCTTGGAAACTGCATGAAAAGAGCAGGCGTAACGCGCGACAGGCGGCGGGTTGATGTGTAGTGTGTACAGAGGTCCAGCAGCAGACAACATTCAACATGGCCTGCTCCTTGCCGGCAGGGGCAACCACAACCTGTGTTGTCACTCTCGCTACCTTCGATTATTATTACTACTGTGATTTTTAATCAGTGATTAATATATTTTCGATTTGTATTTTAAGATGCTGCAAATTCGTTCGTCATTAAAATGATGCGTTAATTCGATACATATTGTCGTTGCACAGCTGCTAGTTGCAATGTAAAAAGTGACAGTTGAGTTCTCAACAGAAAAATTATATAGCACAGCCAATAAGTCTGAATCATCTTCAAAGATAAATGTTGCATTCTTCCACTCTAGCTCTAGCTCTTATCTAAACTGTTACACTCTTGATACTAGCTAATAACACTATTTTTAAAAGGAAATAAGTCTTCAAATCAATGTTATCTGTTTTTGTTATCTATATACTTTAGTTTCTTGCATTTTGAATAGTGGTTACTTCAAACATAAATTAGATGACTCACTTCTACAATGTAAACATCGCTCGTGAAAGGCGTTTAGTAGAATTTAGAAATAGGGACTGGAAGTCAAGACGCGCGGAAATAATTTGTGTGGGAGAGTGTACAAATGAAAAAGTGTCAAGTCTCCTTCTTCATCATCATATAACCCTGTTGGTCGCTGGGTTTCTAGTGATAGACTTCATCAATCTCCATTGACCTCTATCTTCAGTCATTTTTTGGAACTCTGCGAGGTCGGGGCCTGCCATTCTTTCATTTTATGTTCCTGTCTCTGTCTACGTCTTAACTTCTGTCACTGTCTTTGAGACATGATTTCTGCCAAGCCAGAAGATCGAGATACGTGACCAAGCTATTTCATTTTGCGTTTCTTCACAATTCTAAAAGATCATCATGTACTTCGATTGCTTGTAAAAACATTTTTACAAACTTTTTTTTTCATTTGTGATATGATCTAAGTGAAAGATGCACAAAATCTGACGATAATATTTATCTCCATTGCTTTCTGTACCTCTGATTATACTTATTCTATACCTCTGATTCTGCTTATTCTGTACCTCTGATTCTGCTTATTCTGTACCTCTGATTCTACTTATTCTGTACCTCTGATTCTACTTATTCTGTACCTCTGATTCTGCTTATTCTGTACCTCTGATTCTACTTATTCTGTACCTCTGATTCTACTTATTCTGTACCTCTGATTCTGCTTATTCTGTACCTCTGATTCTACTTATTCTGTACCTCTGATTCTACTTATTCTGTACCTCTGATTCTACTTATTCTGTACCTCTGATTCTGCTTATTCTGTACCTCTGATTCTACTTATTCTGTACCTCTGATTCTACTTATTCTGTACCTCTGATTCTACTTATTCTGTACCTCTGATTCTACTTATTCTGTACCTCTGATTCTACTTATTCTGTACCTCTGATTCTACTTATTCTGTACCTCTGATTC
Source organism: Megaustenia siamemsis (assembly GCA_032433765.1). Taxonomy (NCBI): domain Eukaryota; kingdom Metazoa; phylum Mollusca; class Gastropoda; order Stylommatophora; family Ariophantidae; genus Megaustenia; species Megaustenia siamemsis. Next base: position 47,914,487 of record JAVIAB010000041.1, on the reverse strand, counting down.
TACTTATTCTGTACCTCTGATTCTACTTATTCTGTACCTCTGATTCTACTTATTCTGTACCTCTGATTCTGCTTATTCTGTACCTCTGATTCTACTTATTCTGTACCTCTGATTCTGCTTATTCAGTACCTCTGATTCTGCTTATTCTGTACCTCTGATTCTGCACCTCTTATGTAAGGGTACAAGTTCACAAGCAGGTAACTGATGTAACAAGGGTGCGTATCAGCCTGATTTTAGAGCCAAGAGTGACGTTCTTATCTTTCTAAATAGGTTATAAACGGCTGCTGTAGTTTGTGCTATGTTAGCCGATACTTCAAGTTGTGAGCCTTTATCTCAGACAAATGATCCAATTATTCAAATCTGTCCACTATTTCTAGTTCTTGTCCATTCATTTTTATTTTTGTAACAATGCCTCATGGCTATTGGTTATTTTTTGGGGGATATAATGTGCAGTAATTTGTATCTAACAGGCTAAGATAACCTCTCCAGGACGACAGCGACAATCTTCTTCTCTTCTTTCCTTCCTCATCTGCCTTTCAGCGTCGTGGGGAAATATCATTTGCGGTCTTTTTCTCTTCTGTTCGCTTCTGCTGCTGTTATGTTCCCTAGTGCTTCTAATATTCCATCCGTCCATTTTTTTCGTGGTCGACCACGATTATTCTGGTATTCTCACAACGTTTGCTGAAGGCTCGTTGTGTTGTGTTTTGATCTTTCTGTCTTGTCACGTGGCCAAACCATTTTATCTGTTGTTTATATTCTATGACGGGGGCTGTTCCTAGCTTTTTTGCTCAGTTCTTCATTTCTGATCTTATCTCTCAGCGACAATACAGTTCGGAAATCGCAGCCACAGCCTCTACAACGGAGATTCTCTGCTGCCATCATGAAGTAGAGATCGGCACAACTCGTCGAGACTGCCCCCACAACACCATCCACCATATGCTTTAGTCATCACCTCGAAAATAAAACTGATTTTGTATAAGAAAATGGACATACCAGCAGGGCCAGTGCGTTCTTTAGGGAGCGGTTTTGTCATCAACATTATTTCTTGTGTACATCAATGACATTTCAAAGAGCATCCTGAGAAGTCTTAAAACAACTAAAAATGAAAAGAGAACAACTAAACACAATTCAACCAATTATGGATTTTAATTAGTTTGCAGTGATACCGGTCCTTACACAACCATAACAATTCAAACAAGACAAATGCGATTTTTGGGCCATGTTAAAAGACACAACAGCCTACTAAAAGTAATCCTGGAGGGGAAAAAACAAGGTAAAAGAGGCAGAGAAAGACCAAGACTAACATGGACGAGTAACATCAAAAGATGGACAACCAGCCTATGACAACCTGTACCATCAAAGCAAGAGGCAGAGCAGAATGGCACTCCATGGTAACCAACATTTCGTTGCGGAGATGGCACTCGATGGTGATGATGATCCTGAGAAGAGTTCATCAGCATCGGTTGCGTGTCTTTGGCAGAACTATGTTCTCATCACAGCCGTTCTGCATGAATCTCTGTCTGTAGCCAGATCTCCCACTTCTTCTGTTTGATGTCTTGAAGCCACATTCTTTTTTATCTGTCCCTTTCTCGTCTTCCTGGAAACATACTTTACATTATGTTACTGTTCTTTCAATCTCACTGTGTCTTTTAACGTGGCCGTAACAGTTTAATTTCCTCGATGAGATGCTCTTTATAAGTCGCTGTTTTTTTTTTTTTTATATCTCCATTGCATTTTCTCATTATCTAAGGTATCCTATCGATTTTTTTTTCTGTATCATTTTATTACGAATAAAAGTGTTCATCATTGTTGTTTATGAGGTTGTCCATGATTCACAACAATATGTTACTATTGGGAATATACATGCCATAAAAAATGTGTAACTTCACCGCCTTATTGGTACTAGACCATACGTTCTTCATGCCACTTACGTTTTTTTGTGTTGTTATTGCTCGTTTTGTTTAATCTCCTTCCGGTATTCTCCATTGTTAGTTATTACAGATCCCAGATGCTCATAATTTGTTACAATTTCACGTTTCTATAATTTTATAATTACAGAAGACTTTAACCCTGTTGACTGACCTCTGAAGAATACATTATGGAAGCAAGAACCAAACTGTGTCTTGATTGGAAAAGTTGCGTCGAAATAAATGAAGGAAAAGCAACACGTACAGGAGTCTATATGTATCTATAAATAAAAGTAATATTGGAAGGGAAAATACAAGGTAAAAGAGGCAGATGCAGACCAAGACTAACATGGACGAGTAACATCAAAAAATGGACAAGTCAGCCTATGACAATCTGCACCATCAAAGCAAGAGGCAGAGTGGAATGGCGCTCCATGGTAGCCAACCTTCGATGCGGAGACGGCACTGAATGATGATAATGACAGGATTCTCCCTTTCCAACAAAGGACAGTGTCCTAAACTAAAACTGACTGGGAAAAGTATAAATCTCGATGAAACCCCCAAATATCTAGGCATCAGCTTTCATCGTCTTTTGACATGGGAAACTCAGAAAGAAGGAAATAGGCAATGAAGAAGACAAAGAATGACAATCATGAGAACAGATATCTGGCACAACTTGGGGATCAGGTGAGAGCGTGCTAAAGAACCAAAACATAGGGCGTGTCAGACAAGTCCTAGAGTAGGGTGTTACAGAAAACATGGTCAACAAACTTCATAATCAAGCAATGAGAATCGCAAATGGTGGCCTAGTATCAACATCCATTACTGAACTAAAGAAGATATCACTCCTAAACAAAGAAAAGGCAGAAGAGTCAGCAGAATTCAACAAATTAAAAATATAGAAGACTTACTAATCATTCTATGTTTCTTTCTTAATTCTGTGGTCTTTTATCTCACCATGTAGCGGTGCAAAGATGAAGGTTGTATAATTTTCTAACCTTCGCTAGTTGCGTGACTCAAGTTGTCATGTCGAAGTTACTGAATGTCTCTGTGGTTCCACCAATTCATATTTTTCAAGGTTTCTCTTTTGTTCTGAAGTTTGGTGTTTTCGTGCAATATGCTCGAGCTGCAGGTTGGTTGAATTTCATTGTGGTCAGATGTCCAAGTAATTTGATTCTTTGTTGCTCAATATAGTCAATAGCTGATGTTATACTCACCACGTTACTGAAGGTTTCATCTCTAATTGTATCTCTAAGTAAAAAAACAGTAAAGTACCCCAGTCACGCCAAGTGGCGTATTGGGAATATGGTGTTAGTGACCATAAATTCTACAGACCTTAAACACATGATTTTTGGGGTAATGCGGTCGGTATTACGTCCGTGCCGCTTCACTTTCCCAGAAAAAATCCGGTACCCATTTAAGGCTGGGTGAAGCCGGGGGCCGTCGGTTGGGATCGAACCCTACCCCTTGTCTTTTGTAGTCCAGTTCACTAACCACTGAGCTATCGCGGCTCGAAATTGTATCTATAAGAGCTTTTCATATAGTTTTTCTTACACTTCTCATTTGGTATGTGGTTCTTTAACCCATGTGTCTTTAAAGAATTGTCCATGTCTGACATTTTCAGCATAATGTGGGTATAAAGTAAATAAAAGTAAGGTACCCCCATCACGCCAAGTGGCGTATAGGGAATATGGTGTTAGTGACTATAAATTTTACAGACCTTCGGCACATGATTTTTGGTGTAATGTGGTCGGTATTACGCCCGTGCCGCTTTACTTTCCCAGAAAAAAATCCGGTACCCATTAAAGGCTGGGTGAACCGGACGCCGTCGGTTAGGATCGAACCCTACCTCTTGTCCTTTGTTTTGTAGTCCAGTTAATTAACCACTGAGCTATCGTGGCTCCCGTTTTTTTTTCATAGATACACATATATATGTAAATATTTGTGCTGTTTGGTAGCTAACATTAATTGCGTTCTGTATTCTAATCACTTTGTCAAATTTTCCGTTTTTTTCTCGTTTTTTTTCCAGTTGGTAAAAATGCTGACTACATACTTGTATACTGTCACGCAATTTAGAATCTGACCGTTGTTAGAACAAAATAGCTTTTAGCTGGGATCATACATTGAAATTGGAATGCTGTGAGTGTTGTTGTTCCATACATTAGAGGATAAATGATTTTGGAAAAAAGTAAACTGAACGAACAGCTTTGTGGAGCCAACAAACGTTATGCAGAAACCGGGCCCAATTAACACTGCATGCAAACACCCAATGTGGATAAACATCGCCTGCCTCAGAACATTCCTAATATAGTGAATAAAAATGCACAGAATGGTGCAATAAAGAATAATAGGACAGTCATCATCATCATCATGTGCCATACCGGTTGGCCGAGTCGATCATGTCCTTCCACAATCTTCTATCCAAAGTGCATCGTATGAGTTCTGTTGTTGACTGTTTTCCATGCCATGACACAAAGCTATCCAGTATTTTCTCTCTTTGTCGTCCGCGATCTCTCTTTCCTTTTATTTTGCCAGTTGTAACCAAGTATTCCAACTTTCCTCTTCTCATATGCCCGAAAAATGTTGATTGTTTCTTTCTGATGTTTTTATAGGAGCTGCCTTTTTGTGTTGGCTTCTTTGAGAACTTCCTCATTGGTCTTTTTAGCTGTCCAGGGAACTTTCAATATTCTTCTGAGAAATCCCATCTCTGTGGCCTCTAATCGTCTTTTCATTATAGGACATTAAGACTTAGAAAAAAAAACATTATCCAGATTGTTCCTTGATGCATGCCAACAAGGATGAATAAGTGAACCAACGAAACAGAAAAGGAAGGAGATATCGTGATTTGCCTAAAAAAAATGGAGCACAGAAGAGACTTTGTGGCAACAAGAAATACAATTAAGTAAATAGTTAAGTAACTATATGGAGAGACAGAAAACTGCAGCTGATACTGCTTTGAAGGAGAACAACAAGGAAGAAAATATGGCATTCTTCACTTACTTACATTCTTCATGTTAATGCTTAAAGTATTGATGAGTCATGTAAATGTGGCCATAAATGATTTAACAGCAACATTCAACAACCATTGCCTCAAATACGGACTAACTGTAATTCAATGGATTTCACATCACTGCAATATTTATGATAAGGATCACGCTTACATGTGGGCAAGTAAGAACTGTAAACTTGATCAGCCACTTACAAGTTCAACTCTTTCAGTACGTTTCAACCACGCCAATTTCGGTCACGTACGTTTAGCCGCACAATGCGTCACTCTCTATTTGATTCGTGTAAACTGTCATCAAACCATATTCTTTTTTATATGTCTTGTATCATCTTGGTATTCTTCTTCTTCTTCTTCTTTCCTTCCTCATTTGCCTTTCAGCGTCGAGGGGAGATATAATTTGCGGTCTTTTGCTCTTCTGTTCGCCTCTGCTGCTGTTATGTTTCCTAGTGCTTCTAATATTCCACCGATCCATCTTTTTCGTGGTCGACCTTTGGGTCTGGTGTTCTCACAACGTTTGCTGAAGGCTCGTTGTGTTGTATTTTGATATGTGGTGAAAAATAATTCCTCGTTTAATTATAAAAAAAAAATGCATATATAATATGTTAAGTGTTAGATAAATATAAACATATAGATTGATATTTACAACCATGAAAAATTTTGTCTCTGAAATCTTTACCACTGAATTGATAAAAAAATCTTCCGTACCGAAAGAGTTAAGTGACAAGAAGTCAAAGAGGTTTATCAAGAACAAGAACATAGACAAATGACACGCATAACAGTTGCTAGCCCACTACTAGCTCAAATAGAAATTAACAAGTAAACAAATAGAGATTCAGGCATAAACTAAAGTAAAAAAAAAGTAAAGTGCCCCGTCACGCCAAGTGGCGTATAGGAATATGGTGTTAGTGTCCATACATTTTACAGACCTTCAGCACATGATTTTTGGGGTAATGTGGTCGGTATTACGACCGTGCCGCCTTACTTTCCCAGAAAAGAGCCGGTACCCATTTAAGGCTGGGTGAACCCGGAAGCCGTCGGTTGGGATCGAACCCTATCCCTTGTCCTCTGTAGTCCAGTTCACTAACCACTGACCTATCGCGGCTCCGTTAGGCATAAACTAGATTGGAGTATATTGGCCACACCGTAAGGACTGGAACCTTCATGTGTGGCATTGTGAAATACGCACAATGGTTGACGAATCTGCTACAATCGTGCCCAACATATGATGAGCAGTGAAAACTCTTTTTGGAAAACTGAAACCATACATCTATGACAAAAACAAAACCAAATATATGTGACAAAAACAAAACCAAATATCTGTGACAAAAACAAAACCATATATCTGTGACAAAAACAAAACCGTATATATGTGACAAAACTATAACCATATATCTGTGACAAAAACAAAACCAAATATATGTGACAAAAACAAAACCAAATATATGTGACAAAAACAAAACCAAATATATGTGACAAAAACAAAACCAAATATATGTGACAAAAACAAGACCAAATATATGTGACAAAAACAAAACCATATATCTGTGACAAAAACAAAACCATATATCTGTGACAAAAACAAAACCATATATCTGTGACAAAAACAAAACCATATATCTGTGACAAAAACAAAACCATATATCTGTGACAAAACTATAACCATATATCTGTGACAAAAACAAAACCATATATCTGTGACAAAACTATAACCATATATCTGTGAGAAAAACAAAACCACATATCTGTGACAAAACTAAAACCATATATCTGTGACAAAACTAAAACCACATATATATGACAAAACTAAAACCATATATCTATGACAAAACTAAAACCATATATCTATGACAAAACTAAAACCATATATCTATGACAAAACTAAAACCATATATCTATGACAAAACTAAAACCATATATCTGTGACAAAACTAAAACCACATATATATGACAAAACTAAAACCACATATCTATGACAAAACTAAAACCATACATCTGTGACAAAACTAAAACTACATATCTATGACAAAACTAAAACCATATATATATGACAAAACTAAAACCACATATCTATGACAAAACTAAAACCATATATCTATGACAAAACTAAAACCACATATCTATGACAAAACTAAAACCATATATCTGTGACAAAACTAAAACCATATATCTGTGACAAAACTAAAACCACATATCTATGACAAAACTAAAACCATATATCTGTGACAAAACTAAAACCATATGTCTATGACAAAACTAAAACCACATATCTATGACAAAACTAAAACCATATATCTATGACAAAACTAAAACCACATATCTATGACAAAACTAAAACCACATATATATGACAAAACTAAACCATATATCCGTGGAAAAACTGAAACCATATGCCTATGACAAAACTAAAACCATATATATGTGACAGAACTAAAACCTCATATATGTGACAAAACTAAACCAAATATCTTTGGAAAAACCGAAACCATATGTCTATGACAAAACTAAAACTTCTGGTATATGATAAAACCAAAACCATATATCTGGACAAACTGTGGCAAGCCGAGAACTGACAAATGCTTTATTTAACATCTACAAGTGTACGCATAAACAGAAGAGGATAATTACTCAAAACAAAACAAACATCATAAATAAATCACACGCAGACTTGACTTTTAGAATGAGCAATAGAAAGATTTAAGTAATAAATCAGTGGGGAGAATGACTGCATCAAGTAACAGACCGTGTAATATTTACTTAGTATGTTTAAGTAATTGTCATCATGGCTGCTCTATTATATTGAAATCAAGACCATTTAAATGTATTGAACACGCAACTGTGTATGTGCATGTATAAATAAATCAGATACAACAACAAGGAAATGCATAATGTGATAGCAAGCAGATGCTATTATTTGATCATTCCTGTACGTATGTGATATTCAGAAGCAATTACAAGAACTCATTTACATACAAAGGTTATGTTATGCTATGTTATGTATGAAAGGTGTTCCTTGTTGCAGTTTTCTCATATTCCAAATTCGGCTTGTTGCTACTGAGTTAAGTGCTCTGTGCACACCGTAAGCTGTGTGTTTCATCCGTTTTGATCATGTTTCGATATTCCAATTGTTTATGATGAATGATGATATCGCATGACAGGGAACAGTTGGCTGTGTTCACTTTCTGTGCGGTTTCGCCTTATGTCTTTTGGCGTGGTGCTGAAACTGGCTTTGATGGGGACTACAGCTACGTTTCTTTGTTTGGGAGATGAGTTAGCAATTCGGATGATTCCACTGGTACAGGCGGTTGAGCAATTATGGATTTTAATTCGTTTGCAGTGATACCGGGGACTTCCATAACCATAACCATAACCATGCTACGTTATGTTATGTTATAAGCATCATCACAGCACATCGGACGATTCCATAGGTGATCCGATTCTCCCCTCGAAATCTCAAGGAGAACCCTGACCCACGTGCACGAACTCCGTAGTGCAGTTCTGGATCTATGGGTCGATTGTTGCTATTTTGTCCGGGTAGCAGTTATTATTTTTTTTTTGCCAACTCAATTTTTTTTCGAATTTAAACTGCCACGGTTTCTTTAACGTGCGCGAATGCCACGGGACATCTTGTTTTATTTTTGCCGTTATCCGAAATTGCTAGATATCGGATCTAACTACATAGAGACCAGGGTACAGTAAAGCCACGAAAAAACCACGGATTTAATTTTCTTTAATTTGAAATAAAGATGTTTCCACTAGTGGAATTGAACCTAGAACCACACTGTCCAGCGGCCAGCGTCTTAACTCTAGACCAGCTAGCACACCAGAAGATTAAGAAATAGTAACCAAAATGAATTCTTTTTGAAGAATTCTGGATGCAGAGATGTAATATGGGCCAGACTTAGAGAACCTTATGAAGGATTGTTACGAAACGAAGAGGATGGAAAGATGTTTGTGTTGCTCCTAAAGAAGGTATAAAGAAGAAGTAGAAAGAGGGGAGGCCGTCACGCTCTGGCTCCGGCAGTGAATGACGTGTTAACGCACGTGTCGTTATTTTTAACGCTATCAACACGTTTGTGGGTATCCCCACTTTGACGTCAAAATGGTCTTTCTTTCCCAGAAAAATTATCTCTTCATTTAGGCTTGGGCGAACCTACATCTCGTCGATTGGGATCAAGCATTGGGCGAACCTACAACTCGTCGATTGGGATCAAGGATTGGGCGATCCTACAACTCGTCGATTGGGATCAAGGACTGGGTGAACCTACAACTCGTCGATTGGGATCAAGGATTGGGTGATCAGATAACTCATCGATTGGGATCAAGGATTGGGCGAACCTACAACCCTCGATTGGGGTCGAAGCTTGGGCGAACCTACAACTCGTCGATTGGGATAAAGGATTGGGCGATCCTACAACTCGTCGATTGGGATCAAGGATTGGGCGATCCTACAACTCGTCGACTGGGATCGAGGCTTGGGCGAACCTACAACTCGTGGAATGGGATCGAGGCCTTGGGCGAACCTACAACTCGTCGATTGGGATCGAACCGAAACCATTTGTCATCGAGATACCAAGTCAATCTGCCTACAACTAAAAGTCTCCATCGAGATACCAAGTCAATCTGCCTACAACTAAAAGTCTCCATCGAGATACCAAGTCAATCTACCCACAACTAAAAGTCGCCACGGAGACACAAACTCAATCTGCCCACAACTAAAAGTTTCCACGGAGATACCAATTCAATCTGCCCAAAACTAAAAGTCTCCATCGAGATACCAACTCAATCTGCCCACAACTAAAAGTCTCCATCGAGATACCAACTCAATCTGCCCACAACTAAATGTCTCCACGGAGACACCAACTCAATCTGCCCACAACTAAAAGTCGCCACGGAGACACCAACTCAATTTGCTCACAACTAAAAGTCTCAACCGAGATACCAACTCAATCTGCTCACAACTAAGAGTCGCCACGGAGACACCAACTCAATCTGTCCACAACTAAAAGTCTCCACCGAGATACCAACTCAATCTGTCCACAACTAAAAGTCTCCACCGAGATACCAACTCAATCTGCCCACAACTAAAAGTCTCCAAAAAGACAACAACTCAATCTGCCCACAACTAAAAGTCTCCACTAAGACACCAACTCAATCTGCCCACAACTAAAAGTCTCCACCAAGATACCAACTCAATCTGCCCACAACTAAAAGTCTCCACCAAGACACCAACTCAATCTGCCCACAACTAAAAGTCTCCACCAAGACACCAACTCAATCTGACCACAACTAAAAGTCTCCACGGAGACACTAACTCAATCTGCCCACAACTAAAAGTCTCCAAAAAGACACCAACTCAAACTGCCCACAACTAAAAGTCTCCACTAAGACACCAACTCAATCTGCCCACAACTAAAAGTCTCCACCAAGATACCAACTCAATCTGCCCACAACTAAAAGTCTCCATCGAGATACCAACAGAATCTGCTCACAACTAAAATTCTCCACCAAGGCACCACTCAATCTGCTCACAACTAAAAGTCTCCACGTAGACACCAACTGAATCTGCTCACAAACAAAACGTATATGCCCTCCAATATAACCAGAAGACACAATCTGATGTTGGAAAGAGGCCACGTCTCAAAAAGCAGGCAAGAACCAAACATGGAGTGTTTAATCTTTGTAGTAATACGTCACAGTTTTTTGTGTCTGTTTGAAGTGTTATGTTGGTTATAACAGCTACCAGCTCCCATGAATCTGCGAGACACGGCCGTTGTTGACAGCTGCAACGCCTGAAAGTGTCAAATTCGGATGAATTAACATCTTAAGAATTTTTTTTTTTATTATTACTGCTGGATTATCTTATTTGGTTTTACTAGAGGGCACATAGATTATCTTATCTGGTTGTGGTTTTACAGAAGAATGTTGAGAATACCATGGACAGCTAAGTAGAGTAATGAAAACGTCCTGAAAGAGGCCAAAGCAAAAAGTTCGTGTCCAATATTAGGAAGAAACAATCATCCTTTGTTGGCCATGTTATGAGAAGAGAAAAACTGGAATATTTGGTGACTACTGGGAAAATTGAGGGACGAAGAGATAGAGGGAAACAAAGAGAAAAGATACCAGACAGCTTAAGAAAATGGCTTGGCAGAAGGTCAACAACAGAAGTGATAAATAACTGTCGAGATCGAAAACTGTGGAGAGACACGATCACCTACGCCAGTAGGCATGATACTTGTTGATGGTAAGCAAATGTGATAATTTTTTTTACTTTTTGGATGATAATTACTGTCTGATATCACCTGAATGACTTAATCTGGGGATGAATAGGTCGTGCATGCTTTGCCAAAATGTAGGCAAAACCTGAAAGACATGAACAACATCAGTTTAGATAGTCCGGGTGATCAACGAAGACCGAATAAGAGGGAGTGATACTCTCCATTCTTGTGTAAACAGAAAAAAATGTCCCGTGAAAATAATATATTGTGATTTGTGTTTATATTGAAGAATCAGAAGTATATCATAAGGGAGTTATCCTGACGGTATTTATTACACTTTCTGAGGTCTAACATATACTGGCAACAAACAGCAGCCATACGAATTAACAACCAAACAGGGCAATTTCAACTTATAAAACAGGGAGTCAGACAAGGCTGTGTTCTGTCGCCGGATTTGTTTTCATTTTACAGCGAACATATTATGAGATCAATAGTAGACAAAAAAGGAATTGAAGTCAACGGTCACAACATAAATAATTTGCGATACTCGGATGACACAGTCTTAATAGCAGAGACAGAGAATGAACTACAAGAAATTATAGACATAATAGTAAAAGAAAGCAACAAGAAAGGTCTCAGTCTGAATAGTAAGAAAACAGAAGTAATTGTCATATCGAAGAAACAATCATCACCAGCATGCAGCATAAAAATAAACAGGACAAATTTGAAACAAGTGCAACGCGTCAAATACTTGGGCACAATAATAACATCGGATAGAAGATGCACCACGGAAATAAAAAACAGAATAGCTCAGGTCAAAATAGCATTTCAGAAATGAAAAATATCTTAAGCAACAAATCTATGTCAATAGAAATGAGAAAGAGAGTTCATCGGTTTTATATAGAACCAGTTCAGACTTATGGAAGCGAATCATGGACAGTATACAAACAAATGAAAAGACGATCAGAGGGCACAGAGATGGGATTTCTCAGAAGAATGTTGAAAGTTCCATGGACAGCTAAAAAGATCAATGATGAAGTTTTTAAAGAGGCTAACACAAAAAAGGGAGCTCCTAAAAAAACATCAAAAAGAAACAATCAACATTTTTCAGGCATATCATGAAAAGAGGAAAGTTGGAATACTTGGTCACAACTGACCAAATAAAAGGAAAGAGAGATCGCGGACCACAAAGATAGAAAATGCTGTATAGCTTGGTTTCATGGCATGGAAAACAGTCAACAACTGAACTGATACGATGCACTGTGGATAGAAGATTGTGGAAGGACATGATCGCCTACGCCAACCGGTATGGCACATTATGAATGAATGAATGAATGAATGAGGTCTAACTAGTGTTGAAGAGGGTGGGGTGTTAAGGTAATGATTGTTGTGTTGTAGGGCATGCAGAATAGAGACCGCTTGTATTACAGCTGTCATCACTTGATGTCCCCTTCATTTTATTCATTCTGGTGCGTTGCCAACAGGCATTGGGTATCACTGTCCCCTATAACCCTCGATCTTGTGCTCACTGTTTAACAGTTCCACCGTTGATTTTTTCACGTGTCACGACATCAAACAATCCAACATATTTTCCCTCTATCTACCTCTCGATTGCATGCCTTCAATGTTTCGTGATGTTACCAAGTATTTAAACCTGCCTCTTTTCCACACATGCCCCACACATCTGGACAGTTCTTTTTTTCTCATTTGTTTTATGATCTTTATCTCCTCATCTGCCTCTTTCAGTACCTCCTCTTTAGATTTGTGGCCGGCAACAGTCTCTAACTTGCAACATTCTTTAAACAAAAAACACAAACATTTCAATGGACTCTCTCTGGCGTTGTATCTCCTTGTCCCTAGTTCTTCACCGTAACATAGCACTGGTTCTATCAAGCACTATAAGACTCTATCTAACTTTCAGTGTTGATCTCTTGTTGCATAACTTGTTTCTCATTTTGTTAAAACTATTCTTGACCTTCGCAATTTTACTGTTTACCTCAGTAACACATCTTCCATCTGATCTTATCGTTTCTCCCAGACATCTTTCATCTAATGTTAACGTTGCTCCCAGGCATCTTTCATCTAATGTTAACGTTGCTCCCAGACATCTTCCATCTAATGTTAACGTTGCTCCTAGACATCTTTCATCTAATGTTAACGTTATTCCCAGATATTGACAACAATCTGCTTGTCTGAACATTTTACCATTAATAAAAAAAATATTCCATTTTGGTGAAATCCTATCTTCTGAGACAACCATTATTTCTTTTTTCTTTTCATTTTAAACTGCGATGTAGTATTGCACATTTTTAATTCTACACCCTCCCTCCGACAGAAAACAATAATTTAAATAAAAGAAAAGTAGAAAAAAAAGAAACTCTACCTGTGTAACCCACCTGGAGTAAAACCATCAACCGTTTTATCCTCTAGGTATATTTATTTTTGTAACATTTCTAGGCATAAAAATGTTACAAATTCTTATCTGACGAAAACAGTAACATTGCCTGACTTAGTTGTAACAACGAACTTCAATGGCAGCTGTTGGTGAATTCTACTTCCTACGTTAATTAGCGGATTGTGCTGCAGTATGTCTAGCACCTTGCGGTTCAGTATGTTGTTTTGTGCATTATTTTATTTTCTTAGTACGTTAAGTGGGCGTGAGTGCGCTGTGTTGTTGCAAGTTTACGACAAATCTGCGATATCTGCGTCTTTCGGTCCGACACATCCGTCTTCAGGCATGTTGCAGTTGCTTAATAAGTTTTGCACTGATAGCGGTGTCATGAAGAATATACTAACATCAAAACAAATAACACCAGGGCTCAAACTAAGAATAGCAAACTTTTATGTCTTCTCAACATTCCTATATGGTGCAGAAACATGGACATCAGACAAGAAAACAGAACAGGGTATGGAAGCCTTGGAAATGTGGATATATAGAAGAATAGGTATAAATGGATGGAAGGAAAAGAAAACAAACGATGAAGTCTTCAAACAACTAAAAATAAAAAGCGAACTACTAAACACATTTCAAACACGGCAAATGCGATGTTTGGGCCATGTTAAAAGACACAGCAGCCTACTAAAAGTAATCATGGAGGGGAAAATACAAGGTAAAAGAGGCAGAGGAAGACCAACGCTAACATGGACGAGTAACATTAAAAGATGGACAAATCAGCCTATGACAACCTGCACCATCAAAGAAAGAGACAGAGTAGAATGGCGCTCCATGGTAGCCAACCTTCGTTGCAAAGATGGCACCCGATGATGGTGACTGATAGCGACCACTGTTGTCCTATTGTTTACGACTTTAAACTGCCAAGTGTTTTTTTTTATTTTAACGTGTGCTAGTGCACACGGGATCTCTTATATATCTCCGTTATCCGAGAGGGATACCTGAGATATATGATCTTATTGTCCAGAGTTAAGAGGAAGGTAAAGTCACATATTAGATTTGTAAACGGTGGTATAAAGAGACTTCCAGTCCAGAGGCCGCTGTTTTACCCCTTGACCACCAATCCCAGTCTAGTCTACTCAGTTGTTCGGAGCTAGATCCATAGCCTTTGGTTTTACTTGGCTGTCCCACGTGACAACAGCTGTGTGAGTTCAGAATTGTATCCACCCGGAAAGCAGACTGTTGTTGTTATGGATCCAGAAGCTGATGGCCTTCGGCACAAGGTCACAATATCTGGAGGTTTTTTTTTTTTTTACTGATTTCCCTTGTAGGTGTTCCATTCATCAGGTATTTGAGGAAGTAGAGTCGCTGTGATGTCGGTGAGTTTTGGTCATCAAACAGATGATGTTCGACTGCTTCATATTGGTGATTTTCGCAGAGTGGGCATGCTATAATTTGGTTTCATTATATTCTATTGATGTGGTTGTTCAATTGCATATGACCGGTTCTCAGTCTGAAGATGGTGATTTGCTCTCTTCTTTATATGTTGTTAATGTTGTCATAGGGGTTTAGCCTTGACATGTTTTTTTTTAAAATAAACTCTCTCCTTGTTTTTCCCATGGCCCATCCATTGAGCCAATCTTCTCTACTTTTAAAACTTATGATTTGTTTGACTGTGTTTATTAATGAGATGTCAGTGTGATATTATGTCTGTCTGGATCCTCTCTTAGCTAATGTATTTGCATTGTCATTTCCTGGTGTGTTGGAGTGTCGTGGGATCCATTGCATCACTAGCCTTATGGCGTGTGTGTTAAAGAGGTTATCTATATCAGTTGTGAGCTGTGTTAGTTCTGGCTTTTTTATGCTACTTCCTAGCGCCTGCAGGGCTGATTTGGAATAAGTAAATATGACTATATTTCTTTTCTTTGGTGGTATGATATCAAAAACAGTATTAATATGGTACACTGTTGTTTCTAAGGCTGTTACTTCTGCTTCATAATTGTTGCAGACTTCACCACATGGGCCACATAGTTCTTCTGCTGTTCCACCTGGAAGGGAAGGCTTGTTTAATGTAAGAAAAGTAAAGACCCCGTCACGCCAAGTGGCGTGTAGGGAATATGGTGTTAGTGACCATACATTTTACAGATCTTCGGCACGTGATTTTTGGGTAATGTGGTCGGTATTACGCCCTGTGCCGCTTTACTTACAGGATAAAAAAAATCCGGTACCCATTAAAGGCTGGGTAAAACGGAAGCCGTCCGTTGGGATCGAACCCTACCTCTTGTCCTTTGTAGTCCAGTTCACTAACCACTGAGCTATCGCGGTTCCTTGTTTAATGTGTTCAACAGAAAGTATGGAAGCACAACTGTTTGTTTTCATCACAAATTGCCATTTTAGTTCAAGTCTCTGGAATTTAGCAGTGCTTGTGAATGAGTATGTTCTGAGCCTACCTCTTTAAAGATCGGGTTCGATCCTGATCGACGGCTTCCAGGTTCACCCAGCCTTAAATATGTACCTAATTTTATTCTGTGAAAGTAAAGCGACACGGGCGCAATGCCGACCACATTACCCAAAAATCATGTGCTGAAGGTCTGTAAAAATTAGGGTCACTAACACCTTAATCGCTATACGTCACTTGCGTGACGGGGCATCTTTACTTACTACTACCACATTTCACTCTTTTATACAATGTATATGTGTATTGTATGGAAGTGATTTAAATAACGCAAAGTACCTAACATTTCTAGTTAAAGTTCTAACATTTCTAGTTAAAGTTCTAACATTTCTAGTTAAAGTTCTAACATTTCTAGTTAAAGTTCTAACATTTCCAGTTAAAGTTCTAACATTTCTAGTTAAAGTTCTAACATTTCTAGTTAAAGTTCTAACATTTCTAGTTAAAGTTCTAACATTTCTAGTTAAAGTTCTAACATTTCCAGTTAAAGTTCTTACATTTCCAGTTAAAGTTCTTACATTTCTAGTTAAAGTTCTAACATTTCTAGTTAAAGTTCTAACATTTCTAGTTAAAGTTCTAACATTTCTAGTTAAAGTTCTAACAATTCTAGTTAAGGTTCTAACATTTCTAGTTAAAGTTCTAACATTTCTAGTTAAAGTTCTAACATTTCTAGTTAAAGTTCTAACATTTCTAGTTAAAGTTCTAACATTTCTAGTTAAAGTTCTAACATTTCTAGTTAAAGTTCTAACATTTCTAGTTAAAGTTCTAACATTTCTAGTTAAAGTTCTAACATTTCCAGTTAAAGTTCTTACATTTCCAGTTAAAGTTCTTACATTTCTAGTTAAAGTTCTAACATTTCTAGTTAAAGTTCTAACATTTCTAGTTAAAGTTCTAACATTTCTAGTTAAAGTTCTAACATTTCTAGTTAAGGTTCTAACATTTCTAGTTAAAGTTCTTTTATTTCTAGTTAAAATTCTAACATTTCTAGTTAAAGTTCTTTTATTTCTAGTTAAAATTCTAACAGTTCCAGTTAAAGTTCTTACATTTCCAGTTAAAGTTCTTACATTTCCAGTTAAAGTAATCTTTTATCTAAGAATGATATTTTAATAGTAACTACTCTGCTCGTAATAAACATATTTTTTTAAAATGATAAATTTGAGAGTTTCGGGAGACGCAATATTCAATTTTTAACTACAAAAGTATTTTTTTTAGTTTTAATATAGTCTCTTCTAATCACTGTGAATGTATAATAGAAGAAGCGCGTGTATTTTATCTTCGTAGAAATTAAAAAAATGATCGAAGGAAGTCAAGTATTAGCACAGCCATCTGTGGTAGTATCAAAGACAAATAAATGTGAAAGCCTTCACAATTTTACGTGCTGTTTCTGTGCATCATAATTAGTATAATTCACATAGGAGAATATTACACACTGGAATAGCCCATTGAGTTGTGCTATAAAGCGCCGACTTCACAATGTCATGATCATTAAAGTTTGTGTCGGGCACTTTCAATGCGACCGCAGTTATCAAAGTGAAATAAAAATAAGAACTAATGACCCAGCTAAAATAAACAACGTCTTACACAGCTGTTTGTCACTGATAATTTAGTGTATTTGCTCATGTGCGTCTTTCAATGAAGATAAAATACTTGTAAAGTGATCACAATAAGATGTATCGGAATTTCAAATTTTGGATCTTTTTTTTTAATGAGCATTAACTACTAAAATATTATTCATACACAAATATGTGTTTTAACTAAGAGCTTTATGTTTTATGTTTGATGTCAAAAATTGAAACCACTTCCATCTTGATGGCATCCACCCTAGGGGAAGGACAACTCCTACGTCAAACCAAGATCCAGCCTGTTGGAAACGGAGAGTTTCAGTCATGGAGCAGGTTTAGGGGAAAACATGCGACCAGTTCATCGTGAGTCATGATGTTGTTCCTACCCTCCATATTCGAGTACTGACCATGCGACCAGTTCATCGTGAGTCATGATGTTGTTCTTACCCCTCCATATTCGAGCACTGACCATACGACCAGCTTGTCATGATGTTGTTCCTACCCCTCCATATTCGAGTACTGACCATACGACCTGCTTGTCATGATGTTGTTCCTACCCCTCCATATTCGAGTACTGACCATACGACCAGTTCATCGTGTGTCACGATGTTGTTCCTACCCTCCATATTCGAGTACTGACCATACGACCTGCTTGTCATGATGTTGTTCCTACCCCTCCATATTCGAGTACTGACCATACGACCAGCTTGTCATGATGTTGTTCCTACCCCTCCATATTCGAGTACTGACCATACGACCTGCTTGTCATGATGTTGTTCCTACCCTCCATATTCGAGTACTGACCATACGACCAGCTTGTCATGATGTTGTTCCTACCCCTCCATATTCGAGTACTGACCATACGACCTGCTTGTCATGGTGTTGTTCCTACCCCTCCATATTCGAGTACTGACCATACGACCAGCTTGTCATGATGTTGTTCCTACCCCTCCATATTCGAGTACTGACCATACGACCAGCTTGTCATGGTGTTGTTCTTACCCCTCCATATTCGAGTACTGACCATACGACCAGCTTGTCATGGTGTTGTTCTTACCCCTCCATATTCGAGTACTGACCATACGACCAGCTTGTCATGGTGTTGTTCTTATCCCTCCATATTCGAGTACTGACCATACGACCAGCTTGTCATGGTGTTGTTCTTATCCCTCCATATTCGAGTACTGACCATACGACCAGCTTGTCATGATGTTGTTCCTACCCATCCATGTTCGAGTACTGACCATACGACCAGCTTGTCATGACGTTGTTCCTACCCATCCATGTTCGAGTACTGACCATACGACCAGCTTGTCATGACGTTGTTCCTACCCCTCCATATTCGAGTACTGACCATACGACCCGCTTGTCACGATGTTGTTCCTACCCATCCATGTTCGAGTACTGACCATGCGACCAGCTTGTCATGATGTTGTTCCTACCCATCCATGTTCGAGTACTGACCATACGACCAGCTTGTCATGATGTTGTTCCTACCCATCCATGTTCGAGTACTGACCATGCGACCAGCTTGTCATGATGTTGTTCCTACCCATCCATGTTCGAGTACTGACCATGCGACCAGCTTGTCATGATGTTGTTCCTACCCATCCACCATGAAATAGGACAAAGAGTAAAGTTCGCGTGATCACAAGACTTGAACGTGGAAGAAGAAGAAGATGAAGATGGAGAGAAGAAGAAAAAAGAAGAACAAGAAGCAGAAAAAGGAGAAGAACTCCTTCATGGAAAAAACCCATCTTGAGAACCTGTGCAGTGTACTAGACCCAGGAAAACGTTATCTTTAAATGCTGCAACTTTTCCACGAACATAATCAAAATGCCACTTTGAGATGGAAACAAACAACTGTGCCTAGCAGCTATCACATGGGAAGCCTCAGTAGCTGCGTTGCTAGTGTTTTCTCCACTGATCAGAATGATCCGAATTCAAATCCCCCAAAGTAGCGAATATTTTTTTGTATCTTGTACCGACAGGCTTCGCGGTTATCCAGCTTCTTAAAATATGTACTAGATAATGTTACCGGGTGTAAAAGACGATCTGGCGTGATGCTGACCACATCTCCCCGAAAGGTGTCTTTGATCACGGAAAAAACCAAAACACTAGCATTATATTTCCTCTACATATGGCAAGACGTTGGACGAATCGTTATCTTTTAGCATCACATAATAGGACTACACAGGTAAGAACTAATAGACGAGTTTAGACATAGCGATGACGACATAATCAAAGAGTTTAGACATGAGGAAGAATAACAAAATGTTATGTCTTCTCAACATTCCTATATGGTGCAGAAACATGGACATTAGACAAGAAAACAGAACAGAGAATTGAAGCCTTTGATATGTTGATATATAGAGGAATAGGTAGAATTGGATAGAAGGAAAAGAAAACAAACGATGAAGTCTTCAAACAACTAAAAATGAAAAGAGAACTATTAACACAATTCAAACAAGACAAATGCGATTTTTGGGCCATGTTAAAAGACACAACAGCCTACTAAAAGTAATCGTGGAGGGGAAAATACAAGGTGGCAGAGGCAGACCAAGACTAACATGGACGAGTAACATCAAAATATGGACAAGTCAACCTATGACAATCTGCACCATCAAAGCAAGAGACAGAGCAGAATGGCGCTCCACGGTAGCCAACCTTCGTTGCGGAGATGGCAATTGATGATGATGATGATGATGATGATGATGATGATGATGATGAGACATGAGGACGACACAATAATAGAGGAGTTCACACATTGAAACGACACAATATTGAAGGAGTTCATGCATATGGAAGGTACAACAACAATAAAATGTCTTGAGAGAAATTAAAATAAAAAAAACACAACAATAAAAGTATTCAGACATAGCAACTACACAACAACTAGATTTGTTTAGACTTGGCGGCTGCACAAAACAATGAAATTAACGAGTGTTGGTGAACTGGTTCAAGGGCATTTGTAATGAGGGCATTAATTATGTACGAGGGTGCCAAATCGAGGCCACTTGATAGTTATTCTGAGGCGGAAACGAGGGCATTAAATATTGATAAGAAGCCATAGTAAGGTTTTTTTTTCCTCCTTTCATTCTGGTTCATTTATTACACCGCCGCCATTGATAGTTTTGTTTGAAAAAGGCAGATAACTCAGGTTACCAAATTTACAGTAATGTTTTCTGTGTCAGTATGTTGTATGCTGATATGACCGACAACTTTTAATATTTTTATGTCGGGCCCTGGGCTGGGAGGTGTGTAAATTGAGACTTTCGTGTGTGTAACATTTTTTCCAACACTTCAGTTGTTATTAACTTGCGACTATAACTTGTGTTCTTATCACCTTGAACTGATCATAAAAGAATCATGGATATTATTTTTTTTCGTTCGCCAGCTTTTACCTCTGACGAAGTCCCTAGAGACTAGGAACTGAATTGTGCGTGTTAATCCATTTTTCCCTGGCAGCCGAGTGCACAGGGGTCCCTCGCCACACAGGCAGATAACTTCGGATTCGGAGGTACTCATATTTTTTCCGTCGATGAGTAATTGACGTTCCAAGTCGGGCCTCGCTGCTTAGACCAGGGGTGGTTGCCGCAGAGAGAAGTCATAAATAAAAATCCCAACCGGTGTAGCCGGGATTTGAACCCACACACCTCTCTGTCTCGAGGCCGGCGTCTTGCACCAGTCCCCTGAATCATGGCTATAGGAAACAAGAAAATAATTGCAGTGTTGCGGTAAAGCTTGCTATATATGAATATACAAATTTAAAGAAAATTAAATGAGCGCATGATTTCTTCATCTTTTACCTTTCAGCTCCCTGTGGAGCATAGGTCTTCAACAACTACTTTCCAAGCCATTCTGTTTCTTACCACTATTTTAAGATCATTCCATGTCTTCCCCATCATCTTCATCTCTGCCTCTATCTGTGTTCTGCAAGAATATTTTGGTTTTCCTCTTTGTCTTTTTCCTTGGGGATTTGTTCATTTAGGGTACGAACATTCCAGGCGCCAATTCTGGAGGATTTCCTGGAATACAAAAGGTGAGTCGGCAACCTGGGCTCCTTACGGCTTTCTCCGGATAGTGTCCTACATCTTTTAGAGAGATTTTATCTTTCCTGGATGGAAGAATTATTTTTATTCTCTTCTTTGACTTGTCCAAGTTTGTGAAGTTTTTTTTTATGGCTTTTTTTTTTTTGTCAGTACAAGATAGCTAGTCCCAAGATAACTAAAATATTATCAACAAACGGTTGTGGATGGTGCTGTAACACCGTATATTAACACGTGGGGTTTCTTATATTTTTAGGCAAGACGATCCGAGCTCAGAGGACAAAAACTCTGCGTAGCACTGCCAAGTGTTCCTGGCTCAATTTTAACAGGTTTGTGCATGTGATTTTGAAGCCTCGGTGGCTGAGTGGTTAGTGTGCTCGCTTTCTGACCAGCAGGGTCCGGGTTTGATCCCCAGCAGTGGAGGATTTTTATTTGAACAGACAAGGCTCCGGTGATCACCCAGTTTCTAATAAATATGGGTACCAGAGATTCTTCTGAAAAATAAAGGCGGCCTGGCGTGATACCGACCACATCACCCAAAAATGCCCTGTGGTAATGGAAGAATATGGTCACTAACACCTTATTATATATACGCCTAGTAAGGCGCGGTGGGAACTTTTACTTTTTTTTGCTTACCTAATGCGATTGAAAGAGCAAAATATTCTTGGAGAAAAAAGATGAAAGCGGCGATGACGATGATGAGGAAGGCATGGAATGGGAAGTAAAAGAATGGGAAGAAACAACGGTTTGGAAAGTGTTGAAGACCTATGCTCCACGGGGAGTTGAAAGGAAGAAAAGCAATAAGAGTGAGAGTAAGTTGAACACTTAATTAAGGAATGATCACCGACCACCAATAATTAGGAATCACACCATTTATTTGTGATCATCATGAAGCCAAGTAACGTGCCGAATAAACATTGATTGAACTATTCAATTACCTTGCTATCATCATCATCATCATCATTGAGTGCCGTCTCCGCATCGAAGGTTGGCTACCATGGAGCGCCATTCAACTCTGTCTCTTGCCTTGATGGTGCAGATTGTCATAGGTTGACTTGTCCATCTTTTGATGTGACTCTTCCATGTTAGTCTTGGTCTGCCTCTGTCACTTTTAACTTGAATTTTCCCTTCCAATATAAATTTTATTAGGTTGTTGTGTCTTTTAACAAGCCCAAAAAATTAATTTGCCTTGTTCTAATTGTGTTTAGTAATTCTCTTTTCATTGTTAGTTGTCCTAGCACTTCATCGTTTACTATGTTGTAATTGTCCTCAAATAAATATGTTTTACATCTTTATTTCATCCTCTCTGACTCTTCCAGATTCCTATTTACGAAGACAAGTCAACGGGGCGTGAAGAAAACTCAGATATACCATCAAATATCCGCATGACCAGCTTTGAAGAAAATAAGCAATAGGATATATCGGGACGTCACAAACTTTGAGTGATTCCGGGTTCTCCCTCTCGGCCCGCATGCCTTAGTAAATCTATAAATTACAGTACCGATATTACACAACATAGTGTTGTAACCGCAAGAAGAGTAAATACAATAAATGTAAATCTGTTCTTTTCTGGTTCATTATTCTGTTTGTCTGCTTATGAGTTGTGATATGAGTTCTACCTAAAGCCTTATAGATAAACAGTAGCAACACAGACATTAAACGCCATGAAGACCGTCTGGCACAATACTAGCAAGGCAGAACAATTAATATTACTCAGGACATATATCTTCCCGATAGCAACATACGGTTGTGAATCATAGACAGTAGCGGAAATAGCAAAGAAGAAAACCGATTCATTCCAAACAAAATGCTATAGAAAGTCGTTAAGATAACTTGGATAATGAAATAGAGCAATGAAGATCTATTAAAATATTTAAACGTTAAGAAGAACTGGCTTATAATCACCATTAAACAGAGGAAATTAACATACTATGACCGTATATAAAGACATAGTGGGCTGGAAAGAACAATAGCGGAAGGCATAGTTCCTGGGCGACGTGTCAGGAGCAAATAACGATGAAGGTGATTTGAAGACACCAAGAAGACATTAAACATGATAACAGAAGAAGTTGGAGATCTGACCAGAATAAATGTAGCGCTCTGTGGGAGATGTGACTAGAATACATGTAGCGCTCTGTGGGAGATGTGACTAGAATAAATGTAGCGCTCTGTGGGAGATGTGACTAGAATCAATGTAGCGCTCTGTGGGAGATGTGACTAGAATAAATGTAGCGCTCTGTGGGAGATGTGACTAGAATAAATGTAGCGCTCTGTGGGAGATGTGATTAGAATCAATGTAGCGCTCTGTGGGAGATGTGACTAGAATCAATGTAGCGCTCTGTGGGAGATGTGACTAGAATAAATGTAGCGCTCTGTGGGAGATGTGACTAGAATAAATGTAGCGCTCTGTGGGAGATGTGACTAGAATAAATGTAGCGCTCTGTGGGAGATGTGACTAGAATCAATGTAGCGCTCTGTGGGAGATGTGACTAGAATCAATGTAGCGCTCTGTGGGAGATGTGACTAGAATCAATGTAGCGCTCTGTGGGAGATGTGACTAGAATAAATGTAGCGCTCTGTGGGAGATGTGACTAGAATAAATGTAGCGCTCTGTGGGAGATCAGACTAGAATAAATGTAGCGCTCTGTGGGAGATGTGACTAGAATAAATGTAGCGCTCTGTGGGAGATGTGACTAGAATCAATGTAGCGCTCTGTGGGAGATGTGACTAGAATAAATGTAGCGCTCTGTAAGAGATGTGACTAGAATAAATGTAACGTTTTGTGGGAGATCTGACTATAATAAACGTAGCGCTCTGTGGGAGATCTGACTAGATTAAATGCAATGTTCTGTGGGAGATCTGACTAGAATAAATGTAACGTTCTGTGGGAGATCTGACTAGAATAAATGCAACGTTCTGCAAAGGACATGCGACCTGATGATTAGCACCTTATGGTATCGACATAAACTGCTCATGATGTATTTTTTAACTATAATATTTTATTAATAAACGTATGTTGGCTGAATTAGAAGTAGGCCACATAATATATATTCCAATTGGAACATAGCTGACACAAAGGCAATAACAATATTAAACAATCTACAATACCGTGAAAATATATCCTATATAGATACTTGTGGTTAATGAATGCACCGAACACACAGTATTTATATTCACATCTAATATAGGCACAAGTATTTCATTTATCCGTTAGGTGGTATCTCCTGTCATGTAGCGAATATATATATATATACACACACGAAGAGAAGAGGAAAAAAGAGAGATGACGGGAGAAAGAAAATGAGTAAGGATTATAATAAGGCAACGTTTTTTTCTAAAGTGCAAGAGAAAAAGAATAGAGAGAGAGAGAGAGAGAGAGAGAGAGTGAGAGAGAGAACTCGTTCGTGAGTGAAAGAGAAAATCAGACATTGACTGGTTGATAGAGAGAAAAAATGGAACAATAGCGATAGAGAGAGCATACTGTATATGAGAGTAAGTGGAAGAGCTAGCGAGAGAGAAAGTCATAGAGGAACAGTATGACAGAGAGAAAGTCATAGAGGAACAGTATGACAGAGAGAGAAAGTCATAGAGGAACAGTATGACAGAGAGAGAAAGTCATAGAGGAACAGTATGACAGAGAGAGAAAGTCATAGAGGAACAGTATGACAGAGAGAAAGTCATAGAGGAACAGTATGACAGAGAGAGAAAGTCATAGAGGAACAGTATGACAGAGAGAGAAAGTCATAGAGGAACAGTATGACAGAGAGAGAAAGTCATAGAGGAACAGTATGACAGAGAGAGAAAGTCATAGAGGAACAGTATGACAGAGAGAGAAAGTCATAGAGGAACAGTATGACAGAGAGAGAAAGAATGGACAATATCGAAAAATGGAAAGACGGCAAGAGAGTAACAGAGCAGAGAGAGAGAGAGAGAGAGAGAGAGAGAGAGAGAGAAAAGCGAAATAAAAATTAAGAGAGGGACACGCTGATAGAGAGAAAGATTGAAACAAAAGCGAAAGAGAGAAAGACTGCACACGAGAGTAACCGAAAACGAAAGAGAGAAAAGTGAAAGAAAAAGATAGAGAGGGACACATTGATAGAGAGACAGAATGAAACTATAACGAGAGAGAGAGAGAGAGAGAGAGAGAGAGAGAGAGAGAGAAGCGAAAGGTAAAGTCACAAAGAACAGGATGACAGAGAGAAAGAATGAAACAATGGCGAACATGAGACAGACTGCATCGAGATTAACCGTGAGAGAGAGTGAGAGAGATAGAAAGCAAAAGAGAGAGAGAGAGAGAGAGAGAGAGAGAGAATGTTACAGAGGGACAAGGTGACGGAGATAAAGACTGAAACAATAGCGAAAGAGAGACTGTGCAAGAGAGTAACCGAGAGAAAGAGAACGTGAGAGAAGCGAAAGAAAAAGTCACAGAAAGAGACAAAATGCGAGTAGAAAGATTGAGAAACAAAAAAAAAAAAAACAATTGAAAGAAAAGTCAATAAAGTGAATCACACCCTCATCCATCCAAAGGGAGATAAATCACAAGCCCGTTGTTTGGCAGGACATTCACACACGGATTGCCTAGCGACGGCTTGTTGCCAATGACGCGCAGACACCCCACCATTTCTCCCCGTTCCCAGTCTTCAAATTATGAGTTCCATTTCTTGTTTTCCCCCCAAATTAAAATATTTCGGTAGGATTCACAAACAGAATGTTAAACTACAGCTAGCAATGCAACGACAGGCCACCAACTACATTCACAGCTATTTGTTTTAGTAAAAATGTATCAGTTTAGTTGTATCCATAAATATTTGCAAAATTTCCTGCATCTCACCTCTGTTGTAAGGGAGCCGCGATAGCTCAGTGGTTAGTGAACTGGACTACAAAGGACAAGGGGTAGGGTTCGATCCCAACCGACGGCTTCCGGGTTCACCCAGCCTTAAATGGGTACCGGATTTTTTTCTGGGAAAGTAAAGCAGCACGGGCGTAATACCGACCACATTACTCCAAAAATCATGTGCTGAAGGTCTGTAAAATATAGAGTCACTAACACCATATTTCCCTATACGCCACTTGGCGTGACAGGGGTACTTTACTTTTTTTTTCACCTTTGTTGTACATCTACCATCTGAGGTTTTTAATTTGGGTCCATTATCCCACGCTGTTCCCAGATATTTAAATTCATTTACCTGTTTGGATTTCTCACAAGAATGTTGAAGACAGTTTCATGTACTGTTAAAAAGACCAATAAGGAAACTCTCAAAGAGGCCAACACAAAAAGGGAGCTCCTAGAAAACATCAGAAAGAAACTACATTTTTCGAGCACATCATGAAAGAGGAAAGTTGGAATACTTGGTTACAACTGCAAAATAAAAGGAAAGAGAGATCGCGGACGACAAAGAGAGAAAACATTGGATAGCTTGGTGTCATGGCATGGAAAACAGTCAACAACAGAACTGATATGATACACTGTAGACAGAAGATTATGGAATGACATGATCGACTAGGCCAACCGGTATGGCACATGATGATAATGATGAATTACTATATAACATGTTTTGTTCTCTCTCTCTCTCTCTCTCTCTATATATATATATATATATATATATATATATATATATATATATATATATATATATATATATATATATATCCCTGGGGAAGAAAAGAAATGGTGGAAAAAGAGAAAGAAACGTGTCATTTCTAAAGTAGACATCTAACATGCAAATTTGTTCATTTTTCTTATTCAAAGACAAGCATATCTCTCTCTCTCTCTGAGATCAGGACTCAATCAGAGTAGGATTCCAGACTCTCACATGAAGTCAGCTGTCAGGTTAAGTATGTTGATCGCCCCCACAGACAGAACATCACAATTAGAGTCTGCCAGATCCACTCTGATTGAACACCCGTTAAAACGTTGCACTGTGTTCTGCGCCAGTGGCCCAGTGCATCCGATTTCAGCCAGCATTTTATTCAGGTTTGAATTCCTTAGCATTTGATTGCCCCCAATCTTCCTGCAAGGCAGCAGATGATCTTTTCTGTAGGGGGATTCTGCCCTTAGATGGTCGGCCCTCCCAGGTTTACGAGCACCATCTGCCCGAGTCACTACAGGTGACTAAAACAGACATGCACGCACAAAGATAGGAGATGTGACCAACACAGACATGCACCCAGCGATATGAGGCATGACTAACACTGATACACATCAAGATATATGACACATGACTAACATAAACATGCACATAAAGATATGAGATATGACTGACATAGACATGCACACACAAAGATATGACACATGCCTAACATAGACATGCACACAAAGATATGATATATGATCAACATAGACATGCACACACAAAGATATGAGATGTGACTAACACAGCCATGCACACACAAGGATATGTGATGTGACATACACAGATATGCACACACAAAGATATGAGATATGACTAACATAAACATGCATACAAAGATATGAGATATGTAACCCAAACATGCACACACAAAGATATGACACATGACTAACACAGATACACACTAAGATATGAGATATGACTAAACACATACACACATAAATATATGAGACATGATTAACACGGACACACCAAGATATGAGATATGACTAACATGACACACACCAAGATATGAGCCATGGCTAGCACAGAAACACATCAAGATATGAGCCATGGCTAGCACAGAAACACATCAAGATATGAGCCATGGCTTCACGGAAAAACACTAAGAAATGAACCATGTACAGCACAGAAACACATCAAGGTATGAGCCATGGCTAGCACAGAAACACATCAAGATATGAGCCACAGCTTCACGGAAAAACACCAAGAAATGAACCATGTCCAGCACAGAAACACATTAAGGTATCCATATGCTTGGGTTTGTTGTAGTACTCTCCTTAACGTGGGAATCATCGACATACGAGACGCAGGCCCCGATTAACTGTTCACAGGTTTCGTTCAAACAGTTGTCCGGAGATTTGAGAGTGCAGTCTCACCCGTAGAACGTTCCCTTGCATGTGCAGTTCCCGGTTGATTGTTCACAGATGTCGTTGAAACAGTTGTCCGGACATTTGAAAGTGCAGTCTGATCCGTAGTATGTTTCCTTGCACGTACAGTCTGTACTTTCCGGGTCATATATGATGTCACAGCCATCAGAACACGTCTGTTTACCCTGTAGCCCAAAATTACCATCGGGACAAGTGTCACTACAGATGTAGCCAGGACGTTTACATTGTAGGCATTTTCCGGATTTTTCCTCACATAAAGGACAGACACTAAGACAAGACCCGGAGCAGTCGTGTCCATATATCCCATGTGAACAGTTGCCGTGACACGTACCGATGATGACAAGCATATGGTAGTTTCTTAAAACAAACAAAAATGAAGGTAACATAAAGGAAGCAAGTGTGTGAACATGCAAATAACAAATAATTATTTAAAAAAACTTCGTTAAAATAATAAATGCAACTTGGTGATTGGATGGGCTGAAATAGTGTTGTCTTTAGCGTGCGTGTTTGTTGTTTGTACTCACTTTCTTGCAGGCTTTTTCTCTGTTTGGACAAGTTCGTCTGTGTTGGCTGGATCGTTACGGTCGGCACGTGCTGGATGTACATGTCTGGAGGCTCGTTCGAGTCTTCTATATCACCTGAGGAGTAAGAGTGACAGTTGTTAAACTGTGTTTAACACGGAGAGGCAAATGAGGAGTAAGAGTGACAGTTGTTAAACTGTGTTTGACACTGAGAGGCAAGTGAGGAGTGAGATGATAGTTGTTAAACTGTGTTTGACACGGAGAGGTAAGTGAGGAGTAAGAGTGACAGTTGTTAGACTGTGTTTGACACGGAGAGTTAAGTGAGGAGTGAGAGTGACAGTTGTTAAACTGTGTTTAACACGGAGAGGTAAGTGAGGAGTAAGAGTGGCAGTTGTTAAACTGTGTTTAACACGGAGAGGTAAGTGAGGAGAGAGGTGTGTCTGACACGGAGAGTTGAGATAGGAGACAGGTGTGTCTGACATGAGGAGGTAAGATAGGAGACAGGCGTGTCTGACACAGAGAGTTGAGAGAGGAGACAGGTGTGTCTGATACGGAGAGGTAAGAGAGGAGACAGTTGTGCCAAGACACGTAGAAATAAGGGAGGAAACAGGTGTATCTGACACGGAGAGGTAAGGAAGGAGACAGGTGTGTTTGACATGGAGAGGGACGAGAGGAGACAGGTGTGTCTTACAGGAGAAGAAAGAGAGTGGACAGGTGTTTGACTTGGAGAGATAAGAGGAGACAGGTGTGCTTATTCAGAGAGAGAAGAGAAGACCTGTATGTTTGACTAGGAGAAGGAAGGTTAGGCAGGCTTGTTATTGACTTGGAGAGATAAGAGAAGAGAGCGGTGTGATCAATTGGATGGAAAATTGAAGTGAGAGTGTCAGACCTGGAGAGGTAGGAAAGAGAGTGTATGACATGG
The DNA here is from genome assembly GCA_032433765.1 of Megaustenia siamemsis. Classification (NCBI taxonomy): domain Eukaryota; kingdom Metazoa; phylum Mollusca; class Gastropoda; order Stylommatophora; family Ariophantidae; genus Megaustenia; species Megaustenia siamemsis. The sequence goes on along the minus strand of JAVIAB010000041.1, from coordinate 47,884,439 downwards.
AGAGGTAAGGGAGGTGAGAGTGTTTGATTTAAACAGATATAGAGAGAGAGAGAGAGAGAGAGAGAGAGAGTTTGATTTGGAGAAGTGAAAGAGGGGAGAGTGTTTTACTTAGAGGTAAGAGAGAGCGAGTCTTTGACTTGGAGACACAAGATAGGAGAGAGTGTTTATTTGAATATCTCATGAGAAGAGAAAGCATCTGATTTGGAGAGGTGAGAGATTAGAAAAATGTGAGAGATTAGACAAATGTGAGAGATTAGACAAATGTGAGAGATTAGACAAATGTGAGAGATTAGACAAATGTGAGAGATTAAACACAAATGTGAGAGATTAGACAAATGTGAGAGATTAGACAAATGTGAGAGATTAAACACAAATGTGAGAGATTAGACAAATGTGAGAGATTAGACAGATGTGAGAGATTAGACAAATGTGAGAGATTAAACACAAATGTGAGAGATTAGACAAATGTGAGAGATTAGACAGATGTGAGAGATTAGACAAATATGAAAGATTAGACAAATATGAGAGATTAGACAAATGTGAGAGATTAGACAAATGTGAGAGATTAGACAAATGTGAGAGATTAAACACAAATGTGAGAGATTAGACAAATGTGAGAGATTAGACAAATGTGAGAGATTAAACACAAATGTGAGAGATTAGACAAATGTGAGAGATTAGACAGATGTGAGAGATTAGACAAATATGAAAGATTAGACAAATATGAGAGATTAGACAAATGGGAAAGATTAGACAAATGTGAGAGATTAGACAAATATGAAAGATTAGACAAATGTGAGAGATGAGACAAATGTGAGAGATTAGACAAATGTGAGAGATTAGACAAATGTGATAAATTAGAGAAATGTGAGAGATTAGACAAATGTGAAAGATTGGACAAATGTGAGAGATTAGACAAATATGAAAGATTAGACAAATGTGAGAGATTAGACAAATGTGAGAGATTAGACAAATATGAAAGATTAGACAAATGTGAGAGATTAGACAAATGTGAGAGATTAGACATATGTGAGAGATGAGACACATGTGAGAGATGAGACAAATGTGAGAGATTAGACAAATGTGAGAGATTAGAAAAATGTGAGAGATTAGACATATGTGAGAGATGAGACAAATATGAAAGATTAGACAAATGTGAGAGATTAGACAAATGTGAGAGATTAGACATATGTGAGAGATGAGACAAATGTGAGAGATGAGACAAATGTGAGAGATTAGACATATGTGAGAGATGAGAGAAAGTTGTAATTTTCTTCGAGAGGTAAGGTAGAGAAAGCAGGGGTAAGTGTTTGAGAGAATGCAGGAGTTAGGTATAAGAAAGCGATGTAGAGCAAGATTGCACGTTTTAGAATGACATTTTAATTTAAACAGAAAAGTAGGCCACGAGATTCATGAAATCATTGGTCTTAAGGATCGTGGATTGAACTGTCAGAAAAGACAAGGATAGAAGAAAAAAGAAATCAACGAAGACAAGGACCGCATGGTGTATAAGGAATGAAGATGAATAAAGCGAACACTAGAAGAATATCAACGTAGAACTATTTGGAAAACACGAAGATTGTTTGAATAAAAGATGAATAGATCACGCACAATATCTACACTGGACTTCTCAGATAATTAAATACAGGGGAAGCAATGACAACTATTTTTGTAAAATGATAAACAGTTAGGTTACGTCCCTTGTCACGGTATTTAATATTGTGCTGCTGAAAGTAAAGAGCCCCGTCACGGCAAGTGGCGTTTAGGGAATATGGTGTTAGTGACCATCATTTTTATAGACCTTTGGTACATGACTTTTTGGGGTAATGTGGTCGGTATTACACCCTTGCCGCTTTACTTTCCCAGAAAAAATCCGGTACCTATTTAAGGCTGGGTGAACCAGGAAGCCGTCGGTCAGGATCGAACCCGGTCTCTTGTCTTTTGTTGTCCAGTTCACTAACCACTGAGCTATCGCGGGCTCTAATTGTGCTGCTATAGTAGCTATATAATGACTTTATCTGTGAAAATGACTGGGACAAACTGGTAAGTGATCGCGCATCAGGGAGAGGTTGTATTTTTCAAAAAAAAAATATGACATAACATCATTTGAGGCTGTGCTATGACAAAACAATGGAAGAGAAAAGACTCTTGAAAAAAAAAATATGAGAAAACCCTGTGGACCAGTGGGCCTGACTTGTTCATTCTGTGGCCGATTTTTTTTTGTCAAACATTGGTAGAATCAGCCATGAGAGAAGCTGTTCGACAAAAATAAAACATCCACACACACACAAAATACACAATAGCCTCCACTAAACCGTCTGACGAGACGAAAAAGGCCATATATGTGGCTATGATGTTATCATCTAACAGAGGCGTTTTCTTTAGTTTTTGAAAGTGAACAATGGAGAATTGTCATGTTTCATGGTCGCCCTAGCGTGTTAAAGTAACATATAGCTATATAAACATATCTACATATTTAGCTAAAACATATCTACATATTTAGCTAAAAACATATCTGCATATATAGCTATAACATATATACATATATTAGCTATAAACATATCTACATATATAGCTATAAACACATCTACACATATAGTTATAAACATATCTACATATATAGCTATAAACATATCTACACTTATAGCTAGAAACATATCTACACATATAGCTATAAACATATCTACGCATATAACTATAAACATATCTACATATATAGCTATAAACATATCTACACATATAGTTATAAACATATCTACATATATAACTATAAACATATCTACACTTATAGCTAGAAACATATCTACACATATAGCTAGAAACATATCTACGCATATAACTATAAACATATCTACATATATAGCTATAAACATATCTACACATATAACTATAAACATATCTACACATATAGCTATAAACATATCTACACATATAGTTATAAACATATCTACATATGTAGCTATAAACATATCTACATATATAGTTGTAAACATATCTACATATATAGCTATAACCACATCTGTATATATAGCTGTACACATAACTACATCATCATCATGTGATTTGTATTCCGGCGTAGATCATCGTGCCTCGCCACAAAATTGTCTCTAGAGCTATTTTCATCATTTAAGTTATTGACTTTCTACATGTCTTTCAGAACCCGGTTTTACATCTCCGATCATCCCTTTGTCTTCTTCCCTCTATTTTTTAAGTTGTCACAATATGTTTCATACCTTCAAATTACGTCACAATGTGAAAAGAATGCATTAAAAATTCTCTTTTAATGTTAGTCAAACGTTATTGTTTTTTTATGAAAACTTTGGTCTCTTAAGACATCTTGCTTGCTACAGATGGTTTGTCAGGGGCGTAACCAGTCATCATCGTAAAGACGCCCACTATTACTAGATCAGAAATCCGAACTTCTAAATGATAGCGATAATAGATCCGATTCAGACATCTTCCGTCTTAACATCTTCTTTTCCTCGTCCTTTTTTCTTCTACTTCTTGTTCTGCTTATTTCTGTTCTTCTACTTTCTTCTTTTCTTCTCCTTGTTCTTCGTCATCCAATAAATCTGAGGATCGTTAGAACACAACCGACAAACTTCATCAATCTTCCCCATGTGCCTGCCTCTTCAGTCATTGGGACTGTGCTATGTCAAGGTCTGCACATTCTTTGATTTTATCTTTCCATCTCTCAGTATCCATCTTTCTTTCTTCCCCTTTTCACTTCCATGCAGAATGGTCGTTACCAGTCAAGATGATCAAAACACGCAGCCAAACAATCTTATTTTGCATTTCTTCACAATAGATATTTAGATCACAAGAATATTATGTTTTCCAATTATTTGTTTTATTCTTTTGCGAACGAAAAAAATGAAAAAAATTCGTGATACGACCAAAATAATATATGTCCAAAACCTTAGGATAACGTTTTATCTCCACAGCTTGTGTTTTCCTCTGCAGCTTTGCTGTAATAGTCTGAGTTTATCAAGCTTATAGAAACACTCATGAATCAATGGTGCGTATCAACCTGATTATGGAGCTAAGAGTGATTTTCTTAACTTTCCAGTTTGGTTTTAAGTAAAGGATGTCCACAACTTTAGGATAACGTTTCATCTCCAAAGCTTGTGTTTCTTCTTTCTTATTATTGTATCAGCGTTTCTATCAGTCATTGAGAAAAATACAAAGCGTAAACTAATGCTTGTCGCTACAGAGATGCGATGTCTGAGAAAAGTGTTTGGAGTGACCAGAAAAGACAGAATAAGAAATGACATAAGAGCAAAGAGCAGACATTCAATCAATCATAAGCTACATACAGAAACAAGAAATAAACTGGTTTGCCCATCTAGAAATAATGTCAAGTGATTCTTTACGATACAAAGCATATATTAAAACAGAAAAAAAGGGATACGAGCAAAAGGCAGACCCAGAGTAAAATGGACAAATAACATCAAAGAAACGCCACAACGGCATCAATTGTCAACGATTGAAGCCACCAGAAGGGCGAGAACCAGCATTTTGTATCTCCCTCGTCACCTGAACAGGTACAAGAGGAAGTAACGAAAGGAGAAAGAGAAAGAACGAATACTACATTTTGACAAATGCATCGGGTTAGGGATATATGTATGCACCTTTATTTCTTTATTTGCTCATTTATTTATTTCCCTAGTTTGTGTGCGTGTGTGTACATTTAAAACTTTTGAAATTTACTGATAAAAGAACAGAGGTAATATCAAATGGAGTTATCTTTCAGCAATCGATGTTGCTGTTACTTTCTTCACGTTTGTGTACAAAACTGGAGTTATCTTTCAGCAATCGATGTTGCTGTTACTTTCTTCACGTTTGTGTACAAAACTGGAGTTATCTTTCAGCAATCGATGTTGCTGTTACTTTCTTCATGTTCGTGTACAAAACTGGAGTTATATTTCAGCAATCTGTTACTTTCTTCATATTCGTGTACAAGTTAGGTGGCCTGCCTCGTTTTGAGTTCGTCTCTCTTTAGACCATCGAAGTAGAAAAGTTACGTCTAACTTCTCTCACAAACATTGACGCCTATGGTTTCTATCACTATTAATTAACACACACGTCCTGTTCCAATACGATTTTCTCATAGACTTCTAGCCTGGCTCTGAGCTCACTGTTGTTTGTTTGATCTCAAAGTGGCGTTCTAGTTCAAATCTCGGGAATTTAGCAATGTTTATGGATAGAGTTGTTGCTAGTCTAGTACATTCCACTTATTCCTGGGGAGGTGGGGAAACTGGTTGGTCTCGAGGCAAGACGCCGGCTTCGAGAAAGAGAGGTTGCGGGTTCAAATCCCGGCTACACCGGTTGGGGGTTTTTATTTGTGATTTATTTCTGCAGCAACCACCCCTGGTCTCAGCAGCGAGGCCCCGCTTGAAACGTCAATTACTCATTGACGGAAAAAAATATAAATACCTCCGAAGTCGCAGGGACCCCTGTGCACACGGCTGCCAGGGAATAAAAGATTAACACGCAAAATTCAGTTCCTAGTCTCGAAAAAAAAATCCACTCATTCTTAAAAGAAATAATTTAGTGAAGTGCTTTCAATATGTGACACTAGACGTAAAAAGTACAGATTTTTGGTTAAAGTAAACATTTCTGTGTGTATAATATTTTATTAGTTATTGATCGTAACAAAAAGATTAAAAATCTGAGAAGTTTTAAATGATACAATATTCAATTTCTAACAACAAAAAAGTGTTTATATTTTTATATACAAGATAACGGTAAAGGTAAAGTACGAGACTTGAATCGGCGTCTTAGCACGCGAGTTTCCACCCATATGTGCTCAGTTGCCTATTCAGAAGTGTTCGGAGACGTCTGGATAGTGACGCTTCAAGTATTGAAACTCACGATGCGAGGCGGCATTCCTCACCTTCCCAGACTACTACCCTGGTACCAATTTCTGCCAGCGGCTGGGGGGTATTATTTTTCCCAACCACGAGTACAACTTTCACTACTTCTAGCGGGAATAGAGCACGGGTTGTCTGAACGTCGGTAGCCCAGTCGAGTGGTTTTCCCAACTAGGTAACCGAGGCCCCCATTTTTTTTTTTAGATACAGCTTCTTCTAATTACTAGATGTATGATAGAAGACGCTTGCGTATTTTACCTTCCAGGAAAGACACAAATGAGAAAGTCAACTAAAGTAGCAGTGACATATAATTCTGGGCTACATTAGCACAGACTTAAAACCATTGATTGAGTCTACACTCGTCCCCGGCTATTATCTGAGAAAAGTCCCAAGATTTAATATAAAAAGAAACTTTCATTACAAAATTTAAATTCCTGCAAGTTGAATCCAGAAGGGATTTAGAAGCAACCATAAAAAATGTGCTAGAGCAGACGTTGAAGGATGAGTGGAGAATGCAACGCTGAGTAAACAAACATAGACGGTTTTTGATGTAAACTGAGTTACATGGGAAGAGATGGACACAATCTGTGCTAAGTGAAAGGACTTTGTTATTGCTCTAGAAGAATGTCATAAATTTGTTATTGATATAGAAGAATGTCATAGACTTTGTTATTGCTCTAGAAGAATGTCATAAACTGTGTTATTGATATAGAAGAATATCATGGACTTTGTTATTGCTCTAGAAGAATATCATGGACTTTGTTATTGCTCTAGAAGAATATCATAGACTTTGTTATTGCTCTAGAAGAATGTCATAGACTTTGTTATTGATCATGGGCTTTGTTATTGCTCTAGAAGAATATCAAAATATATAGAAGAATCATAGACTTTGTTATTGCTCTAGAAGAATGTCATAATAGACTCAGAAGTTATGGCTCTAGAAGAATGTCATAACTTTGTTATGATATAGAAGATATCATGGACTTTGTTATTGCTCTAGAAGAATATCATGGACTTTGTTATTGCTCAGAAGAATGTCATAGACTTTGTTATTGCTCTAGAAGAATGTCTAGGCTTTGATTGCTCCAGAAGAATATAAAATACATAAGATCTTTGTTATGCTTGGAAGAATATCATAATAAAGAGCCGTCAGCTGATGATTCGGGCAGACGTCTCAGTGCCTTCCGGGAAGTGGGAGGACACACGACTTCGACAACTGAGACTTGACTTTCGATGAAGAGAAGGAGTTAAGATAATCTAGTGGGCGTGTAAGAGACTTATCAAACACAGAACTGGAGTTGTCAGTCGCTAACACTCGAACTGCTGAGGAAGGATCTGAGCATCTATGTACATGTTCGGAGTGAAATGTTGATGACCCGCTAATAACTCAAGATCCAGCTTCTGGCCGTGCCTCTTGAAATGGGTCAGCCTCTCTAACAAGGTAAATACGGATCCAGGAGAGAAGAGAAGGCCCGGTACACAAATACCTTGCTGAAGTCGGATGTTCGGACCAAAAGGTGCAAAATAGCGCAGTTTGCTGCAAACAACACTACAGCTTTTCTACGCCAATTAAAAATAATTCTTTGAGGGCAGGCGAAAGAAGATTTTTAAAAATCCGTCTGAATGCTGTTAACTGTATCTTGTCGTTATTTGTGGATATTCCCGAATGCTATAAAATTACCCGACCTTATTTAGTTCATGTTCTACAATACCACAAAGTGTATAGACTATAACATAAGTATATACCATAAATATAAAAAGACAGATGTTATGGTAACAGCAAAAAAGACATCACATCAGTGCAAAATAAAGACAAATGGAACAATATTAAAACAGGTAAATGAATTTAAATATTTAGGAACTTTGTTAACCTGAGACGGAAGATGTACAAAAGAGGTGAGATGCAGAATGGCTCAGGCAAAAGCAGCTTTCCAAAATTGAGGAAGATACTATGCATTCCATTTTTGACAATAGAAACAAGAAAAAGAGTTCGTAAATGTTATGTGGAGCTGGTCTTAACATGTGGATGTGAATCATGGACAATAGGACAACAGACAGGAAAATTATTGGAGTCTGTAGAAATGTGGTTTTACAGAAGAATATTGAGAGTACTATTACAACTTGGAAGAGTAATGAAAATGTTCTGAAAGAGGCCAAAGCAAAAAGAGAGCTAATTTCCAATATTAGAAAGAAACAATCACAATTGTTTGGCCATGTAATGAGAAGAGAACAACTGGAATACATTGTAACAACTGGAAAAATTGAGGGACGAAGAGATAGAGGGAAGCAAAGAGAAAAAAAAATACCAGACAGCTTAAGAGAATGGCTTGGCAGAATGTCAATAACAGAAATCATATATAACTGTCGAGATCGAAAGTTGTGGAGAGACATGATCACCTACGTCAGCAGGCTGGGCACTTGATGATGATGATAACAGCTTCAGTGAATTTTTAATCCCCACATCCAACTGCAGAGTTACTAAGGCCCGCGGGAAGAAGAAAAGCCAGAAAATCCACCAATTATCGTGAGTGTTCAACTATATGCATGAGATGTAGACTGATTTCACTCTACCTAGAACTGCTAGCAAAGAATGAAATCATCACGCCAGTTAGTGGTTTTCCGGAAATTCCCCCTCAGCACGCAAGCCTTAAGAAATCTATAGCTGGCTACGTCTTTGGTCAAAAAGAGAATAAAATTAATACGTACGCCATTGTTTCGGGAAAACCCGTTTTTGACAATCTGGAAAGAAACACGTCAATGTTTCGGAAAATCCCGTTTTTGGCAATCAGGGAGTGAATACGACAGCTCATTTGTTACAATAATCCCTGAAAACCGATTTAGACACATTTGAACTATCTCGATACCCGATCGTCATCTGTGAAGCTCTTGTGAAAACTCCATTCTATTTAAGGAAGATTATAAAGATCTCTTAAATCCAGCCCTTAGTTTGATATTAGGTTGCATAGTCCATCAATATATCAAATGAAATGCGTCATATCATACTATAATGTCTTTTTTGCGATGAGAGATGAGATAATGAGCTTGAAAAAATGCCATCAAAATATGAATTTATTGTGTAAATAATTAACTCTCATTGATCCCAGAGATCTGAAATGAGAAATGAAAATGAAAAATGTAACATCAGGAAAACAATTGTAACAATGAAATCCACCGAAACCGTGGAATGCAACATCAATAAAACCATTGTAACAATGAAATGCAACATCAGGAACAAAAATTATTCTAACGATGAAATGCAGCATCGTGAAAATCAATGGAACAATAAAATTAAACATCAGGAAAATCATTCTAACCATGAAATTCGACAACAGAAAAATCATTCTAACCATGAAATTCGACAACAGAAAAATCATTCTGACCATGAAATGTAAAATCATAAATATCATTCTAAGTATGAAATCAAAGACCAGGAAACCATTGTAAAATAACACCCTGTATTCAAGTCAAAGAAAAGAAACAAAATACATGTTTGGCAGAAGTAACAGATATATTTAAGAGAATGTTTCCTAAATCATCGACATTTGTGCATTACCAAACACCAACAATCTGGCTGAAGGGTTGGAGCAAGGCAAGAATAAGGTGGATAGACAATGCATACGTAAGCCTGTAGCGAGCGATACGGAGTAACAACTGCCAGTGTGACGAAAAGTAAAAAAAAAAGTAAAGTACCCCCGTCACGCCAAGTGGCGGCGTATAGGGAATATGGTGTTAGTGACCATAAATTTAACAGACCTTCTTCGGCACATGATTTTTGTGGTAATGTGGTCGGTATTACGCCCGTGCCGCTTTACTTTCCCAGAAAAAAAATCCGGTACCCATTTAAGACTGGGTGAACTCGGAAGGGCTTCCGGTGTGTGACTGTGCTGGCAACACGACACAATTTTCGATGGGAGTCAAATTTAAGTTATAAGTGAATTTCAATGCCCGTAGAAAAAGAAATTCAAGCGTTCTTGTGCTATTTCAAATGGTTTCTAAATCACATTTAAGAAAGATCAATACATGTGAGATGCGATGCTTGAGAAAAGTAACAAACAACACAAGAAGAGATAGAATACCAAATGAAACCATAAGAAAAATGGTAGGAACAAAACCCTGCCAAGAATATATAGAACAACAACAACTTAAATGGTTTGGCCACCTGATCAGAATGAATCCTCACCAATCACCATCAAGGGCGTTCTTCTCGAGAATGCATGGAAAAAGACCAAGAGGAAGGCCCAGAAGAAGATGGATAGATGCAGTGACAGAGACATGTAACAACAAAGGAAAATCACTAATTCAGACAATTCGAGCAGCACAAGAACGACAAATGATATAAACCACGACACCTTTTAGGTATCAGTGGAAGAGAAAAGAAGAAGAAGTAGAACCCGGGAGCCGTCGATTGGGATCGAACCCTACCCCTTGTCTTTTGTAGTCCAGTTCATTAACCACTGAGCTATCGCGACTCCCATTCAGTACGACGAAGCTGGTCCAGAAATATATCACTCGCTGTACCATCTCAGAGTTTATGTAATTGGAAAAAATAAAACAGCATTGCATTCAAGAACTCGCGTAAACAACAAGCTCATTAATGCAGGACTTGCGAATGGGTATAACAGCTTCCATTATAGGTTTTGTATAGACACGAGTCCCTTCTATCATACGTGTAACATATTGTGTAGGCCAGAGTCTCTTACATCATATGTGTAACATATTGTGTAGAACAGAGTCTCTTCTATCATATGTGCAAAATATTGTATAGACCAGAGTCTCTTACATCATATGTGCAAAATATTGTATAGACCAGAGTCTCTTCTATCATATGTGTAACATATTGTGTAGACCAGAGTCTCTTACATCATATGTGTAACATTTTGTATAGACCAGAGTCTCTTCTATCATATGTGCAACATTTTGAATAGACCAGAGTCTCTTCTATCATATGTGTAACATATTGTGTAGATCAGTGTCTCTTACATCATATGTGTAACATATTGTGTAGACCAGAGTCTCTTCTATCATATGTGTAACATATTGTGTAGACCAGAGTCCCTTACACATATGTGCAACATATTGGATAGACCTGAGTCTCTTCTATCATATGTGTAACATATTGTGTAGACCAGAGTCTCTTACATCATATGTGCAAAATATTGTACAGACCAGAGTCTCTTACAACATATGTGCAAAATATTGTATAGACCAGAGTCTCTTCTATCATATGTGCACCATATTGTGTAGACCAAAGTCTCTTCTATCATATGTGCACCATATTGTGTAGACCAAAGTCTCTTCTATCATATGTGCATCATATTGTGTAGACCAAAGTTTCTTCTATCATATGTGCACCATATTATGTAGACCAAAGTCTCTTCTATCAAATGTGCACCATATTGTGTAGACCAAAGTCTCTTCTATCATATGTGCACCATATTGTGAATGCAGCAGGTGGCAGAAGCCTGGAAGTCACGACTCAGGCGGGACCACTCCGTCCCAAATCCTTGAGAGTTTAATTAAACTAAATAGCCCGAACACATGCTTGACTGGTTTGACTTCTGATGACCAGATTGCTAATGTCGATTTTTACGAAAACCTTAGGGTAGTAACATATTAAAAAATATCCCAGTATCAAGTCGTATACTAGTTCAGTAACATGTTGTATAATACCCCAGTAACATATCGTATAATACCCAAGTAACATAGTGTATAATACCCCCGTAACATCAGTAAGATATCGTATAATTCTCCAGTAACATATCATATAATACCCCAGTAACATATCGTATAATACTTCAGTAACATATCGTATAATATCCCAATAACATATCGTATAATACTCCAGTAACATACCGTATAATACCCCAATAACATATCGTATAATACTTCAGTAACATATCGTATAATACCCCAATAACATATCGTATAATACTCCAGTAACATACCGTAAAATACTCTAGTAACATATCGTATAATACTTCAGTAACATATCGTATAATACTCCACTTAACATATCGTATAATACTCCAGTTAACATATCGTATAATACCCCAGTAACATATTTTATAAGACCCCAGTAACATATCGTATAACACTCCAGTTAACATATCGTATAATATCCAAGTAACATATCGTATAACACCCCAGTAACATATCGTATAATACCCCAGTAACATATCGTATAACAACACCCCAGTAACATATCGTATAATATCCTAGTATCATATCGTATAATACCCCAGTAATATATCGTATAATACTCCAGTAACATATCGTATAATATCCCAGTAACATAACGTATAACACCCCAGTAACACATCGTATAATACCCCATTAACATATCGTATAATACTCCAGTAACATATCGTATAATACCCCAGTAACATATCGTATAACACCCCAGTAACATATCGTATAACACCCCAGTAATATATGGTATAATACCCCAGTAACATATCGTATAATACTCCACTTAACATATCGTATAATACTCCAGTTAACATATCGTATAATACCCCAGTAACATATTTTATAAGACCCCAGTAACATATCGTATAACACTCCAGTTAACATATCGTATAATATCCAAGTAACATATCGTATAACACCCCAGTAACATATCGTATAATACCCCAGTAACATATCGTATAACACCCAAGTAACATATCGTATAACAACACCCCAGTAACATATCGTATAATATCCTAGTAACATATCGTATAATACCCCAGTAATATATCGTATAATACTCCAGTAACATATCGTATAATATCCCATTAACATATCGTATAATACTCCAGTAACATATTGTATAATACCCCAGTAACATATCGTATAACACCCCAGTAACATATCGTATAACACCCCAGTAATATATGGTATAATACCCCAGTAACATATCGTATAACACCCCAGTAACACATCGTATAATACCCCAGTAACACATCGTATAACACCCCAGTAACATATCGTATAACACCCCAGTAACACATCGTATAACACCTCAGTAACACATCGTATAACACCCCAGTAACACATCGTATAACACCCCAGTAACACATCGTATAACACCCCAGTAACACATCGTATAACACCCCAGTAACACATCGTATAACACCCCAGTAACACATCGTATAACACCCCAGTAACACATCGTATAACACCTCAGTAACACATCGTATAACACCCCAGTAACACATCGTATAACACCCCAGTAACACATCGTATAACACCCCAGTAACACATCGTATAATAACTCAGATGTCTGAAACATTTATTCTTCTTTTTCCTAATCCTCAAGTTACGGAAGTCAGAGGTCGGTGAAGATGCAGGGATCTGTCTTACTATGTTAGATTCTAACATCTATGAACCATCACATTCAAGTATATGTCGGCCAGTGGCGACAAAACCACTATCTTGTGGCGTGCAATGTAGAGGACAATGTAATTATTTAATAAGCAAGATGTAACAGAATGGATTGAATTATCACATTGTTAAACCAGCCACATACAATCTACACAAAACACGTAACAACAACACATGAATCGCACAGCACATACAATTTACACATAATTCGTAACAACACATGAATCACTCAGCACACACAACTTAACACAGAACAACAAGGAACCACCGTTGTCGTTAGTGATGGCTACAAACGAACGTCCTTTAGAGTGACATGTCTGTGATGGGAACAAAAAAAAGTCATTAATTAATTAGTGTCAGGCTCCAAAACATCCATTTCCTCTCACTTTTATCAATTTCCCTCTGCTCTAGGCTTGCCTGGTTAGAACTACTATCTGTTAATTAATTGTATCATCTGAATATGATACCATCATCATCAAGTACCAAGCAGCCTGTTGGCGTAGGTGATCATGTCTCTCCACAACTTGCGATCTCGACAGTTATCTATCATTTCTGTTGTTGACCTTCTGTCAAGTCATTCTCTTAAGCTGTCTGGTATCTTTTCTCTTTGCTTCCCTCTATCTCTTAGTCCCTCAATTTTCCAAGTTCTCACAATATGTTCTCTTCTCATTACATGGCCAAAAAAATGATGATTGTTTCGTTCTAATATTGGAAATTAGCTCTCTTTTTTGCTTTGGCCTCTTTCAGAACGTTTTCATTACTCTTCTTAGCTGACCATGGTATTCTCAACATTTTTCTGTAAAACCACATTTTTACAGACTCCAGTGATTTCATTGTCTATTTACCTATTGTTAAAGGCTCACATCCATATGTTAAGACTGGCTCTACACAACATTTAAGAACTGTTTTAGACAAACTATAAGAGACAAGAATATCTTAGAAATAGAAATCAGACTACAGAGACAGACAGTCCATCAAGACACACACATTATATAAACAGGAAGATTATTGTGACAGAAACTCCATCAAGAAATAAAGATGGTAGAAACATAAAGAGTATTGCTACATATAATCTATCAAGACACAACGATGATAGAGACAGACAGTTTATTGAGAAAAATAGTCCATCAAGAAATAAAGATGGTAGAGACAGAAAGATTATTGATACATATAATCTATCAAAACACAAAGATGATAGATACAGAAAGATTATTGCTACATATAATCTATCAAAACACAAAGATGATAGAGACAGAAATATTATAGATACATATAATCTATCAAAACACAAAGATGATAGAGACAGAAAGATTATTGCTACATATAATCTATCAAAACACAAAAATGATAGAGGCAGAAAGATTATTGCTACATATAATCTATCAAAACACAAAGATGATAGAGACAGAAAGATTATTGAGACAGTCAATCTATACACACAAATTATATAGACAGAAGATTATTAAGACAGAGATTATTGAGACAGAGTCATCAAGATACACACATTATATAGCCATAGAGATTATTGAGACAGAGTCATCAAGATACACACATTATATAGCCATAGAGATTATTGAGACAGTGATATTATTAAGACATAGTCAATTAAGATACTAAGATGCTATAGACAGATAAGCTGTAAAACAGAGAGTGTACCAAGACACAAAGATCATAAAAGATAGACATATATTAGAGATAGAGAGTCCAGCAAGACACTAAGATCATGAAAGATAGACATATCTTAGAGATAGAGAGTCCAGCAAGACACAAAGATCATAAAAGATAGACATATCTTAAAGATAGAGAGTCCAGCAAGACACAAAGATCATAAAAGATAGACATATCTTAAAGATAGAGAGTCCAGCAAGACACAAAGATCATAAAAGATAGACATATCTTAAAGATAGAGAGTCCAGCAAGACACAAAGATCATAAAAGATAGACATATCTTAAAGATAGAGAGTCCAGCAAGACACAAAGATCATAAAAGATAGACATATCTTAGAGATAGAGAGTCCAGCAAGACACTAAGGTCATTGAGCAGACAGATTGTGGAGACAAGAGTCCACAAATACACAAAAATTATAAAGACAGACAGAGATACGTATGGTAAGTCCATGAATTCCGGAACTTCTACGAGCGATGGTGTCAGCATCACACAAAGTCGCCCTAATCGTTGGTTTTAATTATTTGAAGCGAGATGAACTCCTAATCAGTGAGAGAAAAAAAATCTGGACAGTTGGAAAAGCAACCCGAACCACCCAATCAGTTAGTTGTGTACATTATCCAGTTAACCACAAAGTCTTCGTAATAAAGACAGTCCATAAATATGTCAGCTTCAAGCAGTCACACAGACAGTCAGTCTACAAGACTAGAGACTATTGAGACAGGAGTGTTTATAATTACATTTATTCCCTATAGAGTCTAGATAGACAGAATGACACGTAGACACGGAACTGTCAAGATGAAAGGGGCGGACAACTGGTAGAAAGCTACAGTTTGTAGTTAGTCATAACGATAGTCTCCCGTGACTGGAAATTAAACACGCAATATTGACAACTCGTGAGTTTCAAAAAGATGATTTCAGAAAGTGTGTGTGTGTGTGTGAGAGAGAGAGAGAGAGAGAGAAGAGAGAGAGAGAGAGAGAGACAGAGAGGTGGGGAACAGTGAGAGAGAAAGATAGAGTGATTAAGTAGAAAGCGCACAGAAAGAGACTAACAGAGAATAACAAAGCAAAGAAGGAGAGTCTAATAGACAATAATGGGATATACAAATAGAGACTAAGAGAAAACAATAATACACAGTAAGATTAATGTAAAATAGGCTTAAACAAGAACATTTTAAACAGGCATACTTTTAAGTAGGCATACAACTAATAGAGAATAACGGGACATGCAAAGAGAGACTAAGAGACAATAACGGGACATAAAAAGAGAGACTAACAGAGAATAATGGAGCATACAAAGAGAGACTAAAAGAAATACGGATCACACAAAGAGAGACTAACAGAGAATAATGGAGATCAATGTAGAGAGAGAGAGAGAGAGAGAGAGAGAGAGAGAGAGAGAGACAGAGAGAACAGTGAGAGAGAAAGATAGAGTGATTAAGTAGAAAGCGCACAGAAAGAGACTAACAGAGAATAACAAAGCAAAGAAGGAGAGTCTAATAGACAATAAGATATACAAATAGAGACTAAGAGAAAACATAATACACAGTAAGATTAATGAATAGGCTAAACAAGAACATTTTAAACAGGCATACTTTTAAGTAGGCAACTAATAGAGAATAACGGGACATGCAAAGAGAGACTAAGAGACAATAACGGGACATAAAAAGAGAGACTAACAGAGAATAATGGAGCATACAAAGAGAGACTAAAAGAAAATAACGGATCACACAAAGAGAGACTAACAGAGAATAATGGAGCATAGAAAGAGAGACTAAAAGAAAATAACGGAGCACAAAAAAGAGAGGCTAACAGAAAATAACGGAGCATACAAAGAGAGACTAACATAAAATAACGGAGCATACAAAGAGAGACTAACAGAAAATAACGGAGCATACAAAGAGAGACTAACAGAGAATAATGGAGCATACAAAGAGAGACTACAGAAAATAACGGAGCAAACAAAGAGAGACGAACAGAAAATAACGGAGCATACAAAGAGAGACTAACAGAGAATAATGGAGCATACAAAGAGAGACTAACAGAAAATAACGGAGCATACAAATAGAGACGAACAGAGAATAACGGAACACACGAAGAGAGATTAACAGTGAATAACGGAATATACAAAGAGAGACTAACAGAAAATAACGGAGCATACAAAGAGAGACTAACAGAGAATAACGGGACATGCAAACAGTGACTAACATAGAATAAAGAAGCATACAAAGAGAAACTAACCGAGAATAACGGAGCAAATAAAGAGAGGCTAACAGAGAATAACGGAGCATACAAAGAGAGATTAAGCGAGATTAACGGGACAAGCAAACTTATCGAGAATAACGGAGCATACAAACTAACAGAGAAAACGGGGGCACGCAAACAGTGACTAACAGAGATTAACGGAGCATACAAACTTACAGAGAATAACGGGGCATGCAAAGAAAAACAAACAGAGATAAGCGGAACATACAAACAGTGACTAACAGAGAATGACGGGGCATACAAAGAGAGAATAACGGGACATACAAAGAGGCATTGCAAAACCTAATGGAAAATAACGACGGCTAGAAAAGCCGGGTTAGCAGAGAACATGAGAGCACACTACACCACATTAAGAGAATAGCAAAATGTATTTTGAGATACTGAGATAATAACCAGACGTGTTATGAGACTCAAAGAGAGAATAACAAGGCGTTATATGTAACATTAAGAAAGAATAATAAGTCGTAACATAAGCCTCTAATAGACAATAACAAAACGAAACAGGAGACAATAAAAGAGAATAACAAGATAAAAAGCTAGATATACAATCAGTCCAACGAGAAAAGAGACGAAAATAGAGCTGAATGAAGAAACAAGTTTGATAAAGAAGGTGAGCAGAGGAGAAAGATAAATAAAGAAATATGGACGGAGAATAGACAGAGAAACGACAGAGAGAGAGAGAGAGAGAGAGAGAGAGAGAGAGAGAGAGAGAGGAGTTGAATATTAAAGATAAGAAATGTGAGAGCTTTACAGATAAATAATAATAATGAGAAAAGAAAGGGGCGTAGAATGAAACAGATAAAAAAGATAAAGTAATATACGTGTGCGTGTGTAGGCGCTTGTACGTGTGTGTTTGTGCGTGTGCAATTTTCTGTCTAAGTCTGATAATTGGATTGTAACATGTGGGCGTTTTGACTTTGATCTTGTGGTGTAGTGACATGTTGCAAGTATATATAGAGTTGTCAGAGGCGTTGTTGGAAATAGGAGTGAGAGGGCGGGGGTAGATATTAGAGCAGAGATACAGACCGTGGATAGAGGTAGAAAAAGAGGGAGGCAGAAAGAGATAGGGGAGAGAGATAGAGGAAGAGAGATAGAGGGAGGGAGTTGGAGATATCAAGAGAGATTTACAGAAAGAGATAGAGGAGAGAGATAGAAGAAGAGAGATAGAGATAGAGGGAGGGAGTTGGAGATATCAAGAGAGATTTACAGAAAGAGATAGGGGAGAGAGATAGAGGAAGAGAGATAGAGGAAGAGAGATAGAGATAGAGGGAGGGACAGCACAGCAGTCTACTAAAGGTAATCTTGGAAGGAGAAATACAAGGTAAAAGAGGCAGAGGCAGACCAAGACTAACATGGACGAGTAACATCAAAAGATGGACAAGTCAGCCTATGACAACCTGCACTATGAAAGCAAGAGACAGAACGGAGTGCCACTCCATGGTAGTCAACCTTCCATGCGGAGACGACACTCAGTGATGATGATAATGAGACAGATAGAGATATCATGAGAGAAATAAGGAGCTAGAAAGAGCGAGATAGAGAAAGAAAGAGATAGAGAAAGAAAGAGATAGAGGTATGAAGAGAGAGAGAAACATATATAAAAAGACAGTTAAAGATAAAAAGAGATATTTTGAAACAGAGAGGTAGAGATAGAGAATGAGAGAAAAAAATATCATCATCATTGAGCAATATGACCGTTTGCGTAGGTGATCATGTCTCTCCTCAACTTTCGATCTCGACAACTATTTATAATTTCTATTGATGACCTTCTGCCAAGCCATTCAGCTGTCTGGTATCTTTTTTCTTTGCTTCTCTCTATCTCTTTGTCCTTCAATTTTTCCAGTTGTCACAATATATTCTAGATGTTCCCTTCTTATTACATGGCCAAAAAATGATGACTGTTTCTTCCTAATATCGGAAATTAGCTCTCTTATTGCTTTGGCCTCTCTCAGAACGTTTTCATTACGCTTCTTAGCTGTCCAGAAAGAAATATATAAAGACGAGAAAGCTGAGAACTCGCAACAGCAGGGATGAACGGTCCAACCAAACCGAGATCCTCAAAGAAGTAAATACAACCCTGAAACAAGCCAGGGAAAACAGAATGGAGGAAGATACATGGAAAATAAGAGCCAGAACAGAACAGCTTAAACAAAATTAGCAGGCAAGAGCAGATCTAAGAGCACACCTACATAAGATAGGACTCAGTAGGACTTACAACAGGCGACCACGGAGCATCCAGACAAACTCCAGAGCATATCCTACAGGAGTACAGCACTCTCAACAAACCCTAAGAACACAGAAACAACCCTGCATGACAAGTTATGGGAAACCGGTGATGATCTCAAATGCACCGTCATGTGCGTGACCCGGGCTGGTGTAAATGTCGAAATGCAAAGCAATAGCTAATCACTGAAGAAGAAGAAGGAGAGGAGGAGGAGGAAGAAGAAGGAGAAAAAAATAAAAAAATAAAAAGAGTGATATAGAACGAGAGAGATAGGAAGAGAGAGCTATATAAAAATATAGAGACATGAATAGAAAAATAGAGATATAAATAAAGAGAGATAGAAAGAGATAGATAGAAAAGAGAGAGAGAGAGACAGACAGAGACAGAGAGAGACAGAGACAGAAATAGAATAATATAGAGATAGAAAACAAATATAGCAACAAAGAGCTAGAAAGATAGCGATAGAGGTAGGAATTGAAGGATATAGAAATTGAAAGCAATATATCCATAGAAAGAGAGAGAGAGAGAGAGAGAGAGAGAGAGAGAGAGAGAGGGGGAGGGAGTGAGAGAGAGGGAGGGAGAATGATGGAGGTAGAGATAGATATTGAAGGAGTGGTAAAATCATTCAGTAGTAGGTGTGTGAAAGAATGGGTGGCTGTGGTTTTGTGTGGGCGGACTTATAGGCTTGAATTGAGTCAGATGAATTGACGGAGAGAAGGATAGATGTGTGGGTGGATGAAGAAAGGAAAAAAAAATACAAGATAATCTATCTATCTATTGACCTTTCGAGCCGTAACCGGCCATAGGGCGTAGACCAAGATACACCTTCTCCTATATGAATTTTTGTTCTAGCAGTTTTCTTTAAAGATATTTTATTAAATCTCGCCATCTGAATGATGAAAGGAAAAAAAAATACAAGATAATACACACAGAGAAACGCACAGGCACACACACACACACAGATATACAGACATACACACACAGTCACAGTAATAGACACAACACACCGCATTCACCTACAGTATTAATAAGGCCCTCGGGCTGAAAGGAATTAACCAAGGTTTGTGACGTCTCAAACTTTATGAGCTTGGGCGAATGTGGGCAAAATGACGTCAACCGTCTAGGGCTCACTTTGCCGAGTCTGTCACAAACTTTGGGTGATTCTGGAATTTATTTCTCAGCCCACATGTCGTAGTACAACTATAGATGGCTGTGGACATAGACGCACACTGACACACATACACACAGAGAGAGAGAGAGAGAGAGAGAGATAGAGAGAGTAAAAAGAAAATGCATGTTGAAACGATGAGTATTCGTGACGTAAGCTCGCCTCAATTTCCGCCACTGACGTCACTGTTCCATTTTTTGTTCACGAGTAATATCAACACTACCACGCGAGGAAAAACGAGGGCGAGCGAAGGCTGAAGAGTGACAGAACAGAGAGGAGACAGACAGGAAAGTGCTGAGAGATGAGAGTGAGAGATTGTAAGACAGATGAGGTAAGAGAGGGTATAAAGAGAGAGGAGGGAAGAAATAGTGAGAGATGGGAATAAATAGTGAGAGGAGGAAGAAACAGTGAGAGGAGGGAAGAAATAGTGAGAGGAGGGAAGAAACAGTGAGAGGAGGAAAGAAACAGTGAGAGGAGGGAAGAAGCAGTGAGAGGAAGGAAGAAACAGTGAGAGATGGAAAGAGAAGAGGGACAGCCAGTGGAGAAATAATAGAATGAGAGTGAGAGAAGGAATGAGAGGAGAAATTAGATAGTAGAAATGTGAGAAGGGGAAAAAAAGATGGAAAGAGAAAGAGAGAGAGAGAGATAGAAAGAGGATATAGAACGACAGAGAAAGAGTGAGGAATGAATGATAGATATGGGATGAAAATGGAGGGAAGATCGAGATATTTAGAGTGAGAGATATAGAACGAAGACGGGAGTAAGGGAGGGAAGTGAATTTAAAGTGAGATTTAGAGAAATTAAGTAAGGAAAGGAGGCAGTGTTGGAAAGAAGGAGATTTAGAGAAGGAAAGGCGGGAAAAGAGACAGGAATTGAAAGAGGGAGTTTTAGAGAGAAAAGGAGAGAAAAGAGGCAGTGACGGAAAGAGGGAGATTTAGAGAAGAAAGGAGGGAAAAGAGGGAGTGATTGAAGGAAGGAGATTTAGAGACAGAAAGGAGAGAAAAGAGGGAGTAATTGAAAGAAGAAGATTTAGGGAAAGAAAGAATATAAATGAGGCAGTGATGGAAAGAGGGGGATTTAGTGAGAATTATGAAAAGAAAAAGAAAGGCAGAGAGTGAGCGTTCTGAAATGAAAGTGAGTAGAAGATAATGACATAGAAAAGAATGAATGCAAAATGTAAGTTAGAGAAAGAGAGAGAGAGAGAGAGAGAGAGAGAGAGAGAGAGAGATGGAAATATAGATTGATTGTCATGGAAAGAGAAAGGAGAAGAGACAGTGACGGAGATGAGGAAATCATGATTGACAGTTAAGGACAAACAGTGATAGCAGAAAGAGAGTGTTTGGTGAAAATAGGGAGAATGCGACGTGATAAAGAGAATGGAAGAGAGAGAGAGAGACCGATGAAGAAAAGGAACAATATTAATAGTAGAAGAAAGAAATGTAGAGAGGAAAAGAGACAGGGAGAGAATGAATGAGGGGGTAGTAAAGAGACAAAGAGAATAGAAGGAGGGAAGAAAAGTAAGGTGGAAGTGAAAGAGTTGTGGGGGGGGGCGGTAAAATGAGGAAGATGTAGCAGAGAGATATAGCAGAGAGATATAGTAGAGAGATATAGCAGAGATATATAGCAGAGAGATATAGCAGAGAGATATAGTACAGAGATATAGTAGAGAGATATAGTAGAGAGATATAGCAGAGAGATATAGCAGAGAGATATAGCAGAGAGATATAGTAGAGAGATATAGTAGAGAGATATAGCAGAGAGATATAGCAGAGAGATATAGCAGAGAGATATAGCAGAGAGATATAGCAGAGAGATATAGCAGAGAGATATAGTAGAGAGATATAGCAGAGAGATATAGCAGAGAGATATAGCAGAGAGATATAGTACAGAGATATAGCAGAGAGATATAGCAGAGAGATATAGCAGAGAGATATAGCAGAGAGATATAGTACATAGATATAGCAGAGAGATATAGCAGAGAGATATAGCAGAGAGATATAGCAGAGAGATATAGCAGAGAGATATAGCAGAGAGATATAGTACAGAGATATAGCAGAGAGATATAGCAGAGAGATATAGCAGAGAGATATAGCAGAGAGATATAGCAGAGAGATATAGCAGAGAGATATAGCAGAGAGATATAGTACAGAGATATAGCAGAGAGATATAGCAGAGAGATATACTACAGAGATATAGCAGAGAGATATAGCAGAGAGATATAGTACAGAGATATAGCAGAGAGATATAGTACAGAGATATAGCAGAGAGATATAGTACAGAGATATAGCAGAGAGATATAGTAAAGAGATATAGCAGAGATATAGCAGAGAGATATAGTAGAGAGATATAGCAGAGAGATATAGTAAAAAGATATAGCAGAGAGATATAGTAGAGAGATATAGTAAAGAGATCTAGCAGAGAGATATAGTAAAGAGATATAGCAGAGATATAGCAGAGAGATATAGTAGAGAGATATAGCAGAGAGATATAGTAGAGAGATATAGCAGAGAGATATAGTAAAAAGATATAGCAGAGAGATATAGCAGAGAGATATAGCAGAGAGATATAGCAGAAAGATATAGTAAAGAGATATAGCAGAGATTAGCAGAGAGATATAGCAGAGAGATATAGTAAAGAGATATAGCAGAGAGATATAGCAGAGAGATATAGCAGAGAGATATAGCAGAGATATAGCAGAGAGATATAGCAGAGATATAGCAGAGAGATATAGCAGAGAGATATAGCAGAGATATAGCAGAGATATAGCAGAGAGATATAGCAGAGAGATATAGCAGAGATATAGCAGAGAGATATAGCAGAGAGATATAGCAGAGAGATATAGTAGAGATATAGCAGAGAGATATAGCAGAGATATAGCAGAGAGATATAGCAGAGAGATATAGCAGAGAGATATAGCAGAGATATAGCAGAGAGATATAGCAGAGAGATATAGCAGAGATATAGCAGAGAGATATAGCAGAGATATAGCAGAGAGATATAGCAGAGAGATATAGCAGATATAGCAGAGAGATATAGCAGAGAGATATAGCAGAGAGATATAGCAGAGAGATATAGCAGAGAGATATAGTAGAGAGATATAGCAGAGAGATATAGCAGAGATATAGCAGAGAGATATAGCAGAGAGATATAGCAGAGAGATATAGCAGAGAGATAGTAGAGATATAGCAGAGAGATATAGCAGAGAGATATAGCAGAGAGATATAGCAGAGAGATATAGCAGAGAGATATAGCAGAGAGATATATTAGAGATATAGCAGAGAGATATAGCAGAGAGATATAGTAGAGAGATATAGTAGAGATATAGCAGAGAATTATGAAAAGAAAAAAGAAAGGCAGAGAGTGAGCGTTCTGAAATGAAAGTCAGTAGAAGATAATGACATAGAAAAGAATGAATGCAAAATGTAAGTTAGAGAAAGAGAGAGAGAGAGAGAGAGAGAGAGAGAGAGAGAGAGAGATGGAAATATAGATTGATTGTCATGGAAAGAGAAAGGAGAAGAGACAGTGACGGAGATGAGGAAATCATGATTGACAGTTAAGGACAAACAGTGATAGCAGAAAGAGAGTGTTTGGTGAAAATAGGGAGAATGCGACGTGATAAAGAGAATGGAAGAGAGAGAGAGAGACCGATGAAGAAAAGGAACAATATTAATAGTAGAAGAAAGAAATGTAGAGAGGAAAAGAGACAGGGAGAGAATGAATGAGGGGGTAGTAAAGAGACAAAGAGAATAGAAGGAGGGAAGAAAAGTAAGGTGGAAGTGAAAGAGTTGTGGGGGGGGGGCGGTAAAATGAGGAAGATGTAGCAGAGAGATATAGCAGAGAGATATAGTAGAGAGATATAGCAGAGAGATATAGCAGAGAGATATAGCAGAGAGATATAGTACAGAGATATAGTAGAGAGATATAGTAGAGAGATATAGCAGAGAGATATAGCAGAGAGATATAGCAGAGAGATATAGTAGAGAGATATAGTAGAGATATAGCAGAGAGATATAGCAGAGAGATATAGCAGAGAGATATAGCAGAGAGATATAGCAGAGAGATATAGCAGAGAGATATAGTAGAGAGATATAGCAGAGAGATATAGCAGAGAGATATAGCAGAGAGATATAGTACAGAGATATAGCAGAGAGATATAGCAGAGAGATATAGCAGAGAGATATAGCAGAGAGATATAGTACATAGATATAGCAGAGAGATATAGCAGAGAGATATAGCAGAGAGATATAGCAGAGAGATATAGCAGAGAGATATAGCAGAGAGATATAGTACAGAGATATAGCAGAGAGATATAGCAGAGAGATATAGCAGAGAGATATAGCAGAGAGATATAGCAGAGAGATATAGTACAGAGATATAGCAGAGAGATATAGCAGAGAGATATACTACAGAGATATAGCAGAGAGATATAGCAGAGAGATATAGTACAGAGATATAGCAGAGAGATATAGTACAGAGATATAGCAGAGAGATATAGTACAGAGATATAGCAGAGAGATATAGTAAAGAGATATAGCAGAGATATAGCAGAGGGATATAGTAGAGAGATATAGCAGAGAGATATAGTAAAAAGATATAGCAGAGAGATATAGTAGAGAGATATAGTAAAGAGATCTAGCAGAGAGATATAGTAAAGAGATATAGCAGAGATATAGCAGAGAGATATAGTAGAGAGATATAGCAGAGAGATATAGTAGAGAGATATAGCAGAGAGATATAGTAAAAAGATATAGCAGAGAGATATAGCAGAGAGATATAGCAGAGAGATATAGCAGAAAGATATAGTAAAGAGATATAGCAGAGATATAGCAGAGAGATATAGCAGAGAGATATAGTAAAGAGATATAGCAGAGAGATATAGCAGAGAGATATAGCAGAGAGATATAGCAGAGATATAGCAGAGAGATATAGCAGAGATATAGCAGAGAGATATAGCAGAGAGATATAGCAGAGATATAGCAGAGATATAGCAGAGAGATATAGCAGAGAGATATAGCAGAGATATAGCAGAGAGATATAGCAGAGAGGTATAGCAGAGAGATATAGTAGAGATATAGCAGAGAGATATAGCAGAGATATAGCAGAGAGATATAGCAGAGAGATATAGCAGAGATATAGCAGAGATATAGCAGAGAGATATAGCAGAGAGATATAGCAGAGATATAGCAGAGAGATATAGCAGAGATATAGCAGAGAGATATAGCAGAGAGATATAGCAGATATAGCAGAGAGATATAGCAGAGAGATATAGCAGAGAGATATAGCAGAGAGATATAGCAGAGAGATATAGTAGAGAGATATAGCAGAGAGATATAGCAGAGATATAGCAGAGAGATATAGCAGAGAGATATAGCAGAGAGATATAGCAGAGAGATATAGCAGAGAGATATAGCAGAGATATAGCAGAGAGATATAGCAGAGAGATATAGCAGAGAGATATAGCAGAGAGATATAGCAGAGAGATATAGCAGAGATATAGCAGAGAGATATAGCAGAGATATAGCAGAGAGATATAGCAGAGAGATATAGTAGAGAGATATAGTAGAGATATAGCAGAGAGATATAGTAGAGATATAGCAGAGTGATATAGCAGAGAGATATAGTAAAAAGATATAGCAGAGAGATATAGCAGAGATATAGCAGAGAGATATAGCAGAGAGATATAGTAGAGATATAGCAGAGAGATATAGTAGAGATATAGCAGAGAGATATAGCAGAGAGATATAGTAAAAAGATATAGCAGAGAGATATAGCAGAGAGATATAGCAGAGAGATATAGCAGAGAGATATAGTAGAGATATAGTAGAGAGATATAGCAGAGAGATATAGCAGAGAGATATAGCAGAGAGATATAGCAGAGAGATATAGCAGAGAGATATAGCAGAGAGATATAGTAGAGATATAGTAGAGATATAGCAGAGATATAGTAGAGATATAGTAGAGATATAGTAGAGATATAGTAGAGATATAGTAGAGATATAGTAGAGATATAGTAGAGATATAGTAGAGATATAGCAGAGAGATATAGCAGAGAGATATAGCAGAGAGATATAGCAGAGAGATATAGCAGAGAGATATAGCAGAGAGATATATTAGAGATATAGCAGAGAGATATAGCAGAGAGATATAGTAGAGAGATATAGTAGAGATATAGCAGAGAGATATAGCAGAGAGATATAGTTGAGAGATATAGCAGAGAGATATAGCAGAGAGATATAGTAGAGATATAGCAGAGAGATATAGCAGAGAGATATAGTAAAAAGATATAGCAGAGAGATATAGCAGAGAGATATAGTAGAGATATAGCAGAGAGATATAGCAGAGAGATATAGCAGAGAGATATAGCAGAGAGATATAGTAGAGATATAGCAGAGAGATATAGCAGAGAGATATAGTAAAAAGATATAGCAGAGAGATATAGCAGAGAGATATAGCAGAGAGATATAGCAGAGAGATATAGTAGAGATATAGCAGAGAGATATAGCAGAGAGATATAGCAGAGAGATATAGTAGAGATATAGCAGAGAGATATAGCAGAGAGATATAGTAGAGATATAGCAGAGAGATATAGCAGAGAAATATAGCAGAGATATAGCAGAGAGATATAGCAGAGAGATATAGTAAAGAGATATAGCAAAGATATAGCGGAGAGATATAGCAGAGAGATATAGTAGAGATATAGCAGAGAGATATAGCAGAGAGATATAGCAGAGAGATATAGCAGAGAGATATAGCAGAGAGATATAGCAGAGAGATATAGCAGAGAGATATAGCAGAGAGATATAGCAGAGAGATATAGCAGAGAGATATAGCAGAGAGAAGAAGGAGGGAAGTTTGATTTAACTAACATTTAAAATACTATATATTATTTTATAGATAATTGAACACGGAATTAGATTTCACCAATACCAAGATGATACAAGACTTGTAAAAAGAATATGGTTTTATGGTGGTTCACTCTAATCAAATTGAGTGACAGACTATGCGGCGAAACGTACGCGACCGAAATCTACATGGCGCACAGTGCGGCGAAACGTACGCGACCGAAATCTACATGGCGCACAGTGCGGTGAAACGTACGCGACCGAAATCTACATGTCGCACAGTGCGGTGAAACGTACGCGACCGAAATCTACATGGCGCACAGTGCGGTGAAACGTATGGAAAGAGTTGAGGAAGGTAAGTGTTGGAAGAACAATTGTGATGGAGGAAAAGAGGGAGTGACAGAGACTAAAGGTAGAGGCAGTGAGAATCCAAAGAGAAAAAAAATACATGAGAAGTGATTAAAGGAAGAAATAGGATAATAGAGAAGGAAAAGAGAAGAGCTTAATCGGTCAGAGAGATGAACGAGAGAAAGAGAGGCATTTGAGTGAGAAGAATTACTCATATACGGAGTATCCTATAGGGAGAGGGTCTGTAGGGATAACTCTCATTTATAATTCATAATATTGGAGCAACATAAAACAGGGGAGGACTGAAGGGAACGACAGGCAGCTGCAATGTTTGTCAACTGATAAAAATGTTTGGAATTAACGATCCACTGTACAGATCCACAGAAACGATTACGTAAATGATTTTGATTCTCTTCAATTTCTAGATAAAGTCATACCCTCTCATTCTGTGACCATCTCGTGTACTTAATCGAAACTTGTTATTGATTTCATCCTTTGAACTACATTGATCGATCAAGTAATCAACAATTATAGGGCCAGCGCTGTTTACTTATTCGTAATTTACATTCGGCTCGACTGACATGTAATTTGTTGAAATAGCCAATGTGTTTCTCCATAGTAACGACTGCCCATTTGGTTCCGTGTGGATCAGCGGCTCTCAAACTGATATAAGCTGCCTCTCTCTTTTGCAATATCGAAGTAAACCCCCCCCCCCCCCATTTATGATACAAAGAAATAATATTTAACACTCTTTTAACAATAGTCAAGTAATCTATGAAATATAGTAAAAAAAAGGTCAAGTAATCTATGAAATATAGTAAAAAAGTCAAGTAATCTATGAAATAAGGTAGAAACGTCAAGTAATCTAGGAAATACAGTAGAAAAGTCAAGTAATCTATGAAATATAGTAGAAAAGTTAAGTAATCTATGAAATATAGTAAAAAAAAGTCAACTAATCTATGAAATATAGTAAAAAAAAGTCAACTAATCTATGAAATACAGTAGAAAAGTCAAGTAATCTATGAAATATAGTAGAAAAGTCAAGTAATCTACGACATCTCCCCACCCCCTACCTTCTTTGCCACTTTAAAAAAAAACAACCAAGTGATCTACCATCCTCTTATATAATATCCAAATAACATGTAACCCATTTCTATAATAACAAAGTAACTTATATCCCTATCTATAATAATTAAGTAATTTTTTCCATCTTCTATAATAACTAAGTACCTTATAACCCTCTTCTATGATAACCAAGTAACTTAAATTACTCCCATATAATGACTACCTAACTTATATCCCTCTTTTATAATGGTCAGGTAACTTATATCTCTTTTAAAATACCCAAGTAACTGATATCCCTCTTCATTAATAACCAAGTAATGTATATCTCTCTTTTATAATTACCATGTAACTTATAGATATCCAGCTCCTACAATAACTAAGTAATTTATATCTCTCTTATATAATTACCATGTAACTTATAGATATCCAGTTCCTACAATAACTAAGTAATTTATATCTCTCTTTTATAATTACCATGTAACTTATAGATATCCAGCTCCTACAATAACTAAGTAATTTATATCTCTCTTTTATAATTACCATGTAACTTATAGATATCCAGCTCCTACAATAACTAAGTAATTTATATCTCTCTTTTATAATTACCATGTAACTTATAGATATCCAGTTCCTACAATAACTAAGTAATTTATATCTCTCTTTTATAATTACCATGTAACATATAGATATCCAGCTCCTACAATAACTAACTAACATATGCATCTCTTTTAAATAGCCAGGAATCTGATGTCTCTCTTTTGTAATAGCCACATAACCAAATGCCCTAATTAAATGAAAGTTACATAATCTACGACGCTATTTAAAGAAAAACAAGTAAAATAAACATTATTAAAGCAATGTAATATGTAACACCCATGTTTTCTCTAATAAAACTAAGAAACGTGTAAACCTATGTAACATAACATCCAAATAACGTGTAACGCTATCTAAGATAACAACCAAGTAACTTGTAACCATGTCTAACATAACAACCATGTAACCCCATCTAACATAACAACCAAGTAATTTATTAAATCTATCTAACATAACCAAGTAACTTTTAACCCTATCTAACATAACAACCAAGTAACTTGTAACCCTATCTAACATAACAACCAAGTAACTTGTAACCTTATCTAACATAACAACCAAGTAACTTGTAACCCTATCTAACAAAACAACCAAGTAATTTATTAACTATCTAACATAACCAAGTAACTTTTAACCCTATCTAACATAACAACCAAGTAACTTGTAACCCTATCTAACATAACAACCAAGTACTTGTAACCCTATCTAACATAACAACCAAGTAACTTATTAACCCTATCTAACAATACAACCAAGTAATTTATTCACCCTATCTAACATAACAACCAAGTAACTTGTAACCATATCTAACATCTTCTTCTACCTTTTAGTTCCCAGTGGAGCATAGGTCTTCAACAAACACTTTCCAAGTCGTTCTGTTTTTTGCAATTCTTTTAAGATCATTCCATGTCTTCCCCATCATCTTCATCTCTGCTTCGATCTGTCTTCTCTAAGAATTCCGTGGTCTTCCTCTTTGTCTCTTCCCCTGGGGATTCCAAAAAAGGGCCTGTTGTGTAATACTCTCAGTTGGCTTCCGTAGTGTGTGTCCTATCCATCGCCATCGTCTTCGCTGTATCTCTTTATCCACTGGTATTTGACTGGTACATTTCCATAATTCCACGTTAGTGACTTTGTCCTGCCATTTCCATCCCTTTATTCTGCGCAAGCATACATTAATGAAAGTCTGTACCTTCGTGATTGTCAATTTTGTTATTCTCCATGTTTCACAGCCATATAATAGGACCGACTTACCATTTGAGTTGAACATTTTTATTTTTGTATTTAGCCTAATTTCTTTGGATTTCCATATGTTTCCCAGTGCAATGAAAGCTCCGCTTGCTTTTGATATCCTTATTTTGGTATCATTTTCTGTTCCTCCCTCTTTATCTATATTACTGCCCAGATATATATAGGATTGAACGTCTAGTAGAGGTATTTCTCCTAGTTTTATTTGGTTATTGCCAACTGCATTAATTCTCATAATGTTGGTTTTATCTCTATTAATCTTTAGTCCTATCTGTTGTAATCTCTCATCTAATATACTCATTTTATCCTGCATCTGTTGATGGATGTGTGATAGGAGAGCTATGTCATCAGCAAAGTCTAAATCATCAAGTTGTTTGGTCAGTGACCACTGGATCCCATTTCTGTTGTTTTGAGTTATTTAACATAACAACCAAATAACCTATGAACCCTTTCTAACATAACAACGAAGTAACTTGTAACCGTGTCTAACATAACAAATTAGCATCATATTAACCCTATCTAACATAACAACCAAGTAACTTGTAACCCTATCTAACATAACAACCAAGTAACTTATTAACCCTATCTAACACAACAACCAAGCAACTTATTAGCCATGTGTAACATAACAACCAAGTAACTTGTAACCCTATCTAACATAACAACCAATTAACTTGTAACCCCATCTAACATAACAACCAAGTAACTTGTAACCCTATCTAACATAACAACCAAGTAACTTATTAACCCTATCTAACATAACAACCAAGTAACTTGTAACCCTATCTAACATAACAACCAAGCAACTTATTAACCCTATCTAACATAACAACCAGGTAACATGTAATCCTATCTAACATAACCACCAGGTAACATGTAACCCTATCTAACATAACAACAAGTAACTTATTAGCTTTATCTAACATAACAACCAAGTAACTTATTAACCCTATCTAACATAACGACGAAGTAACTTGTAACCCTATCTAACATAACAACCATGTAACATGTAACCCTATCTAACATAACCAAGTAACATGTAACCCTGTCTAACATAACAATCAGGTAACATGTAACCCTATCTAACATAACAACCAGGTAACATGTAACCGTATCTAGCATAACAACCAGGTAACATGTAACACTATCTAACATAACAGTCAAGTAACTTATCCACATAACATTGCTTTTAAACTACAATAGTGCTGCGGTCGTGCTCAACATAAAATGAATGGAGAAGGCTACCAAGCAATACTTTCTTTGAACTTAATACGGTTGTCATATTAAAGTGGACATTTACGCGGAAACAGAACAATGAAGAGCCGGACAGGAACTACAAACCCTAACTGTTGGTGATGTTCGTGAACGAAATAAAGAAGCAAAAGAAAAATAGGGAAATAAATAACCGAACAATTATTCAAACAATATAGGCATGCATGTAGCCGTGATAGCTCTGTAGTTAATTAACTGTGCTACTAAGGACAAGAGATCAAAATTCGATCCTGAAAGATGGCTTCTCAGTTCATCCAGCCTTAAATAGATAGCGACTTAAACAGACAGCTGCCTTCATGGGAGAGTCCGGAATCCTACTATGAAAGAGTCATGATTGAAGAAGAGGAAGAAATAGCGGATTTTTTTTCTAGGAAAGTAAAGCGGCGCGGGCGCAATACACAAACACATCACCTCAAAATAAATGTGCCCGAGGTCTATAAAAAAATACGGGCCCTTAATTTTGGTGACCATTTACGTTCTTAGGTTCTTTCAACCCACGGATGTCACCGAGAATAACGTAATGACCTAGAGACGATCATTATAGAGAATATAGCGCCATAAGACCTAGAAAAAAAATGGATGCAAGATATCACAAAAGAGCTGGGATTGACTGCTGCAGACGCTGGACATCTCGCGCACGGCAGCGAAAACTTCAGAGTTGGGGTGGGGACAGTTTAAAAACAAAGGCAAACTAATGCGAAGTAGTTGTACAGTTGATGGTAAGAATGAAAAGAAACAAACAAAAAGAGATGTGATTACAGCTTTACGTTTGTGAGGGACAACACACAAATGAGGAGACAGATTGTATTGTCCTTTACCTACGTAAAGCTGTAGTCACACCTTTTCTCCTCTTTTTTCAAAGTTCAGAGTAGCTGTTATAGAAGCTAATTTCCAACATAGACACACTATATGACGTAATCGAGACGAAGCCGTTGTAGAGCAGGGGTTAGGGGACGGTTAAATCCCGATCAATGGCATCTGCGCCCCCCCCCCCCTCATTTCCCCCGACTGAGTGGTTAGTGCGCTACCTATTGACCAGAATTTTAGAAGAGAAAAGACTCATGAAAAAGGATGGAAAACCATGTGGCTCAGTGGGCCTGACTTGTTCATTCTGTGGCCGTTTGTGTTTGTCAAACATTGGCAGAATTAGCCACGAGAGAAGCTGTTCACCAAAAACAGAACCTAAAAAAATACACAATAGCCTACATTAGACGTCTGACAAGAGGAAAGGGGCCATATTGACCAGAAGGGTCTGGACTCAATCCTCAGATGTTGAGGATTTTTTCTTCCACGGACCGTCAGGGCTCCAGGGTTCACGAAGACTCCAAAGATGGGTACCAGGGATATTGTCTGGAAGTAAAGGCGGCCTGGCGTGATGTTAACATAAAAAATAAAGTGCTATGGGTATGTAAAAACGCGGTCACTAACACAAATACTCCATATGCCTATAGGGCGTGGAGAAATCTTGTAATTTCGTTCATTTTTATTATTTTGTTTATTTACGTTTTAGACTAGCTGCCTGAGAAAAAGTTCCAAATTATTGTGGCCAGATTTTCTGCAAACAACAACTGCGGGGCTGCCAAGAAGCATGAACACTGAGATTGCATTAACGAACTAGATTGATAGGTCCCTCACTGAGGAATAATAAATATTCCAAATTTGAAATATACACAATATGTACCACAATATGTGGACAAACGGACTACAAGCGTACCAAAGGCTATGTGGCCGAGGAAGTGGAGGCAGATATTATAGAATATGTGTCGGATGACACTGAGAAAGATGGGTAGAGTTATCTCAGATTCTAATCGATGCTGCAAAAATATGAACTATTATCTCATCTCTGCTGTAGATGTACTATTTATGAACTGCTATTTGTTACTGATAGGTTAGTTGATTTCCTCTTTGGTGTTTATTCATGAAAATACAAACGCTTTTTCTATTATACATGTATAGTGATTAGAAGAAGCTGTGAAGGTATGAAGAACATACTAACATCAAAACAAATAACACCAGGGCTACAACTAAGAATAGCAAAATGTTATGTCTTTTCAACATTCCTATATGGTGCAGAAACATGGACATTAGACAAGAAAACAGAATAGAGAATTGAAACCTTTGAAATTTGGATATTTAGAAGAATAGGTAGAATTGGATGGAAGGAAAAGAAAACAAACAATGAAGTCTTAAAACAACTAAAAATGAAAAGAGAACTACTAAGCACAATTCAAACAAGACAAATGCGATTTTTTCGCCATGTTAAAAGACACAACAGCCTACTAAAAGTAATCCTGGCGAGGAAAATACAAGGTTGAAGAGACTAACATGGACGAGTAACATCAAAAGATGGACAAACCAGCCTATGACAACCTACACCATCAAAGCAAGAGACAGAGCAGAATGGCGCTTCATGGTAGCCAACCTTCGTTGCTGAGATGGCACTCGATGATGATGATGAGAAGAAGCTGTATTTAAAAACTGAAAAAAAAAACTTGTGTAGCTAAAATTAGAATACTAGTAACCGTAACTCTCAGATCTGACATTCTTTGATCCTTCTGTTACGAGAATTAACTATTAAAATATCATTTATACACACATTGTTAGTTTTAATTTAAAATGTGACGTATTGTTTTTGGTGTTACAAATTGAAACCACTACCAACAAATATCAGGTTTAATAAAGGGGAATGTACTAATTTTATAATTCCATCCTAAAGCGATACAAAATTTGGAAGATTATAACTTAAACGCCACTTGAGACGTACGGTCAATATGACGACGGATAGGCAGCAGGAACCGTTGATGCCCAGTTTCCTCATATTCCAATGCTGTTGGGGATACTGAGTTTAGTGCTCTGTTAACACTGTGAGCTGTGTTTTTTTTTACCAGGATCGTGTTTCGAAATTCCGATTGCTTACAAAGAACGACGAAGGACAGTTCAGCTGCGTACACTTTCAGTGATTCATGGTCTTATGTATTTTGGCGTGTGTTGTAGCTGCTATGATGGGAACTGCAGCCGCCTTTCTTTGTTTGGATCCTTCAATGAGATGGGCTTTAATTCGGATGATTCCACTGGCACGGGCGGTTGAGCAATTATGGATTTTAAGTCGTTTGCAGTGATACCGGGACCTTCGACTAACCATAACCATTTCACTTTGAGAAGAAAACAAACAGCTGTGTATTGTGTTTAATACATGCACATATAACATGCTAAAGAAATATGTTCTCGTAAATTATCATTAGAGAAATTAACATATCATAAAATACAGTGTAAAACATGAAGTAAAGTAAAGTAAAGTACCCACTGTCACGCCAAGTGGCGTATAGGGAATATGGTGTTAGTGACCATAAATTTTACAGACCTTTGACACAAGATTTTTGGGGTAATGTGGTCGGCATTACGCCTGTGCGCTTTACTTTCCCAGAAAAAAAATCCGGTACCCATTAAAGGCTGGGTGACCTCGGAAGCCGTCGGTTGGGATCTAACCCTACCTCTTGTCCTTTGTAGTCCAGTTCACTAACCATTGAGCTATCGCGGCTCCCTAAAACATGAATTAATAAAGGTTATAATTCCTGACTTTACGACAAAGAGAGAAGATACTATATAGTCTGCTGTCGTGGCACGATAAAGTCAATAACAGAAATGACACGATGTATTTTGGTCAGATAATTGTAAAAGTACATGATCGCCAATCGGTATGGCATGTGATGATGACAATAATTCTTAAAAATTAAGAAAGGGAAGAACTAGAATATGACAGGAACTAGGCATCGACGACTCCTTAGAGGTTACACTCACTAAGATAGGCAACGCAGCAACATAAGGAAAACAAATCATATCTGAGAGGCAACTTGATGACGATTGTCAATTCTATTAATAAAAATCAATGTTAGATCTCCCAGCTGCCTTCTTGTGATTTCTCTGAACATTATCTAAGTGATTTGGGCCTGCAATAAATTTGTTTCATGCGTGTATGTTTGCTCATTTCTTTCATGCGCCGCGTAATTTATTTCCACAAGAGAATGATTCCTGTTTTTGGGGCAGCTTGTAATATGAGCAGATGAAGCATTCAAATACAAGAGGGTTGTGCTCTAGGATTATCAATACACAAAATAAAATATGGATTGGAAACAGAATGTCTGAATGGCGGCGTCGGGCAAAAGGGATGCGGAGTGAATGAATGACGTATGCCAGGGGAGATTACTAATTGAGCAGATGAAAGGACAAGAATAAGAAACACACTAGAGGTTGACATAGGCTTTAAGAACTATTTTTTAACATTATTATTATTTTGAGGAAAATCACCAAAAATATGTACGATGCTTCTTTATTAATAGCAGTAAAAAAGGGAAATGCACCAGACGGCATCTGAGCTGAAAGCTGACCCACAACTGTTTTGTCAGAATCAACGAGCCAAAAGCAAGAAAAATCGTACCCAGACCTTTTCCACCTTCCGGTTGCGTGTTTGAAAAAAGAGAAACCAATCTGACAAGTGAGTAGGGAGAGAATCGATATTTTAAGAAAAAACAAACAGAACGATTAAGTCCGATACAATAGACCAAAAACGGCAAATTTTTCAGTTTGTTGTAACCACGACACAACACAAAGATGCTTAAAAATATTATGAGAATTAATGCAGATGACAATAACCAAATAACAATAGGAAAAATACTTATACTAGACGTTCAATCTTTCATATATATGGGCAGTAATGGATATAAAGGAGGAAAAGAGAATGATGCCAAAATAAGAATACACAAGAGGAGTCTTCGTTGCACTAAAAACATACAGAAATCCAAATAAACTAGCTTAAATACAAAAATAAAAACATTCAAATGTTAAATCAGTCCTATTATATGGATGTTAAACATGGAGAACAACAAAAATAACAATCATGAAGATACAGACTTTCATTAACGGATAAAAAAAAAGTACCCCAGTCACGCCAAGTGGCGTATAGGGAAATATGGTGTTAGTGACCCTATATTTTACAGACTTCCAGCACATGATTTTTGGGGTAAAGTGGTTGGTATTACGCCCGTGCTGCTTTACTTTCCCAGAAAAAAATCCGGTACCCATTTAAGGCTGGGTGAACCCGGAAGCCGTCGGTTGGGATCGAACCCTACCCCTTGTCCTTTGTAGTCCAGTTCACTAACTAACTGAGCTATCGCGGCTGCCTTCATTAAAGGATGCTTACGTAAAATAAAAGGATTGAAAAAGTGGGACAACATTACTAAAGTAGAATTATGGGAAAGAAAGAGTCAAATACCAGTGGACAAAGAGATACAACGAAGATGATGACGCTGAATAGGACACACACTGCGGAAGCCAACTGAGAGTAATACACGATTGTACCTTTTTTGCAATCCCCAGAGGAAGAGACAAAGAGGAAGAACAAAATATTCTTGAAGAAGACAGGTGGAAGGAGAGACGAAGATGACGAGGAAGAAACAGAATGATATTAAATGAATGGCAAGAAACAGAGCTGTTCGGAACGTGTTTGTTGAAGACTTATGTTCCTCAGTGAGCTGAAGGAAGAACAATAACAAATTATGTCTTTGTAATACATAATGCAGTAGGGAGGTGAAGAAATAAACTTAACAATGTCTATTCCAAGGTTCGGTCCAAATATATTTCTGCACTGGTCACAAACGGGCGCACTCCCCGAGCTTTTATTTATCGCTAAAATATATCAACCGTTTTCACTTAAGTAAAGTAAAGAGCCCCGTCTTGCCAAGTAGCGTATAGGGAATATGGTGTTAGTGACCATAAATTTTACAGACATTCAGCACATGATTTTTGGGGTAATGTGGTCGGTATTACGCCCGTGCCGCTTTACTTTCCCAGAAAAAATCCGGTACCCATTTAAGGCTGGGTGAATCTGGAAGCCGTCGATCAGGATCGAACCCTACCTCTTGTCCTTAAAATGGTCTACTGGGACACGAGTAAAATGGTCTAATGCGACACTAGTAAAATGATCTACTGTGACACTAGTAAAATGGTCTACTGGGACACTAGTAAAATGGTCTACTGGGACACTAGTAAAATGGTCTACTGGGACACTAGTAAAATGGTCTACTGGGACACAAGTAAAATGGTCTAATGCGACACTAGTAAAATGATCTACTGTGACACTAGTAAAATGGTCTACTGGGACACTAGTAAAATGATCTACTGTGACACTAGTAAAATGATGTACTGTGACACTAGTAAAATGATATACTGTGACACTAGTAAAATGATCTACTGTGACACTAGTAAAATGATCTACTGTGACACTAGTAAAATGGTCTACTGTGACACTAGTAAAATGATCTACTGTGACATTAGTAAAATGATCTACTGTGACACTAGTAAAATGATCTACTGTGACACTAGTAAAATGGTCTACTGGGACACTAGTAAAATGGTCTAATGCGACACTAGTAGAATGGTCTACTGTGACACTAGTAAAATGATCTACTGTGACACTAGTAAAATGATCTACTGTGACACTAGTAAAATGATCTACTGTGACACTAGTAAAATGATCTACTGTGACACTAGTAAAATGATCTGCTGTGACACTAGTAAAATGGTCTACTGTGACACTAGTAAAATGGTCTACTGTGACACTAGTAAAATGAACTACTGGGACACTAGTAAAATGGTCTACTGGGACACTAGTAAAATGGTCTACTGGGACACTAGTAAAATGGTCTACTGTGACACTAGTAAAATGATCTACTGTGACACTAGTAAAATGATCTACTGTGACACTAGTAAAATGATCTACTGTGACACTAGTAAAATGATCTGCTGTGACACTAGTAAAATGATCTACTGTGACACTCTTAAAATGATCTACTGTGACACTAGTAAAATGATCTACTGTGAAACTAGTAAAATGATCTACTGTGACACTAGTAAAATTTTCTACTGGGACACTAGAAAAATGATCTACTGTGACACTAGTAAAATGATCTACTGTGGCACTAGTAAAATTGTCTACTGGGACACTAGTAAAATTGTCTACTGTGACACTAGTAAAATGATCTACTGGGACACTAGTAAAATGATCTACTGTGACACTAGTAAAATGGTCTAATGTGACACTAGTAAAATAATCTCTTGTGACACTAGTAAAATTGCCTACTGGGACACTAGTAAAATTATCTACTGTGACACTAGTAAAATTGTCTACTGTGATACTAGTAAAATGATCTAGTGTGACACTAGTAAAATGGTCTACTATGACACTAGTAAAATGGTCTACTGTGACACTAGTAAAATGATCTACTGTGACACTAGTAAAATGATCTACTGTGACACTAGTAAAATTGTCTACTGGGACACTAGTAAAATGGTCTACTGTGACACTAGTAAAATGATCTACTGTGACACTAGTAAAATGATCTACTGTGACACTAGTAAAATGATCTACTGTGACACTAGTAAAATGATCTACTGTGACACTAGTAAAATGATCTACTGTGACACTAGTAAAATTGTCTACTGGGACACTAGTAAAATGATCTACTGTGACACTAGTAAAATGATCTACTGTGACACTAGTAAAATTGTCTACTGTGACACTAGTAAAATGATCTACTGTGACACTAGTAAAATGGTCTACTGTGACACTAGTGAAATGGTCTAATGGTACACTAGTAAAATGGTCTACTGTGACACAAGTAAAATGGTCTAATGTGACACTAGTAAAATGGTCTACTGTGACACTAGTAAAATGATCTATTGTGACACTAGTAAAATGATCTTCTGGTACACTAGTAAAATGATCTACAGTGACACTAGTAAAATGGTATACTGTGACACTAGTAAAATGGTCTAATGGTACACTAGTAAAATAATCTACTGTGACACTAGTAAAATGGTCTACTGTGACACTAGTAAAATGGTCTAATGGTACACTAGTAAAACGGTCTACTGAGACACTAGTAAAATGATATACTGGGACACTAGTAAAATGATTTACTGTGACACTAGTAAAATGGTCTAATGGTACACTAGTAAAATGATCTACTGTGACACTAGTAAAATGGTCTATTGTGACACTAGTAAAATGATCTACTGTGACACTATTAAAATGATCTACTGGGACACTAGTAAAATGGTCTAATGGTACACTAGTAAAATGATCTACTGTGACACTAGTAAAATGATCTACTGGGACACTAGTAAAATGGTCTAATGGTACACTAGTAAAATGATCTACTGTGACACTAGTAAAATGATCTACTGGGACACTAGTAAAATGGTCTAATGGTACACTAGTAAAATGGTCTACTGTGACAGTAGTAAAATGATCTACTGTGACACTAGTAAAATTGTCTACTGGGACACTAGTAAAATGATCTAGTGTGACACTAGTAAAATGAACTACTGTGACACTAGTAAAATTGTCTATTGTGACACTAGTAAAATGATCTACTGTGACACTAGTAAAATGGTCTACTGTGACACTAGTAAAATGGTCTAATGGTACACTAGTAAAATGCTCTACTGTGACACTAGTAAAATGGTCTAATGTGACACTAGTAAAATGGTCTACTGTGACACTAGTAAAATGATCTACTGGGACACTAGTAAAATGATCTACTGTGACACTAGTAAAATGGTATACTGTGACACTATTAAAATGGTCTACTGTGACACTAGTAAAATGGTCTAATGGTACACTAGTAAAATGGTCTACTGGGACACTAGTAAAATGATATACTGGGACACTAGTAAAATGATCTACTGTGACACTAGTAAAATGGTCTAATGGTACACTAGTAAAATGATCTACTGTGACACTAGTAAAATGGTCTAATGTGACACTAGTAAAATGATCTACTGTGACACTAGTAAAATGATCTACTGTGACACTCTTAAAATGATCTACTGTGACACTAGTAAAATGATCTACTGTGACACTAGTAAAATGATCTACTGGGACACTAGTAAAATGGTCTAATGGTACACTAGTAAAATGATCTACTGTGACACTAGTAAAATGATCTACTGGGACACTAGTAAAATGGTCTAATGGTACACTAGTAAAATGGTCTACTGTGACACTAGTAAAATGATCTACTGGGACATTAGTAAAATGGTCTACTGGGACACTAGTAAAATTGTCTACTGGGAAACCAGTAAACCGTTTGGTAAAGGTAAAGGTAAAATACGAGATTGGAAGTACCGTCTTAACACGCCAGTTTCCACCCATATGTGCTCGGCAGCCTATCCAGAAGTTCCCGAACACACACGGATAGTGACGCTTCAAGCATTGAAACTCACGATTCGAGGCGGCATTCCTCACCTTCCCAGACTACTACCCTGGTTCCCATTTCTGCTAGCGGCTGGGTCGGTAGCGGGGATATTTTTTTTTTCCCATCCACTAGTACAACTCACCCTGCTTCCAGTGACAATCGAGCACGGGTTGTCCGAACGTCAGTAGTCCAGTTGGGTGGTTTTCCCAACCAAGCTACTGAGCCCCCCCCCCCCTCCTCACCTCCCCCCCTTAAAAAATCCCCTACTTCCGGGGAACAAACCCGGACCCTTCTGATTCAGAGTGCGAGCACACTTACCACGCAGTCACCGAGGCTCCATGACCCTCCGTCTGGAATCGACGGCGCGAGTAGGTTTCTGCTGGTACGCTTGAACGGGCAGCGGCCATATTTGTGGCCTACTTTTTTCGATTATAACTGCCAGAGTGTACACGCGACCTCCCGTGTATTGCCGTTGTCTTAGAGGCTGGACATCGAATCTCACTACCCTAGAGATCAGGCAGCCGCGATAGCTCAGTGGTTAGTGTACTGGACTACAAAGGACAAGAGTTAGGGTTCTGGACTACAAAGGACAAGAGGTAGGGTTCGATCCCAACCGACGGTTTCCAGTTCACCCAGCCTTTAATGGATACCGGATTTTTTTCTGCGAAAGTAAAGCGGCACGGGCGTAATACCGACCACATTATCCCAAAAAATCATGTGCTGAAGGTCTGTAAATTTAAAGTCACTAACACTATATTTCCTATACGCCACTTGACGTGACTTTTTTTGCTTTTAACCCAAGAGTTCAGGGGAGGATGACGTCATAAATAAACCTCAGATTAATTTTCCCAAATGTTTTTTTTTTTATCACCACCGCTTCTGTTGGGCTTTGAGCCCAAGCCATTCTTGTCCTGAGGCCAACACCATACCTCAAGTCAACCCAGAGTTTGCTCACAACCACGTACACCTTATGTTGCTTAGTGTGCCGTAATGCAGTCTCTTGTGGCGAGGCGCTGTGTCGAGGAGTTCGGGTTCGATCCTTACTCGGGCTTTTTTTTTTGGGGTGGGGGGTGGGGGGGGGAAGGGAATTTATTTTTCTTTTGTGACAGGAAACAGCCTGTGAAACAAGATCAGAAATGAAGAACTGAGAAAAAAGCTAGGAATAACAACCGCAATGTAATATATAAAGAAACAACAGATAACATGATTTGGCCACTTGACAAGGCAGAGTGATCACAACACAACGAGCCTTCAATAAGCGTTGCGAGAACACCATACCCAAGGGTTGACCACGAAAAAGACGGATCAATGGAATATTAAATGGACTAGGAAACATAACAGCAGCAGAAGCGAACATAAGAGCAAAAGACCGCAAATTATATCTCCCCTCGACGCTGAAAGGCAAACGAGAAAGGATAGAAGAAGAGGAAGATTATTTGTGATTTTTCTTTCCAGCCTTTTCCCATAAAATTCTTTCGTACACCGTATCGCCAAGTCAGCGCGATAACCAATCGTTGTTATCTCCATACTACGCAAGATATATAATAATAATAATAATAATAATAATAATAATAATAAACGGGGAAGGGGTAACTAATTCATGACACATCCAGAGAAAAGATGCCGTGACAACAAATGAAATTCTACAGCGACATCACGTGACGTTGTTTGAGACCGTCACAAGAACCAGGGCTTAGAGCTTTTATCTCTCGACACCTGACGATCGATACTTGAATGAGAAATAAAGAAGGAAAGGATGACAATAATAATGGTAATAATAATAATAACAATAATAATAATAATAATAAAACGTTAGTAATTCCAAACGGAAAATAATATTTACAACTCTTAACTTAAACATTAGAAAAAAATTATATATGTATATATATCATCATCATCAAGTACCGGGCCTGCTGGCGTAGGTGTCATGTCTCTCCACAACTTTCAATCTCGACAGTTATTTATCATTTCTGTTGTTGACCTTCTGCCAAGCCATTTTCTTAAGCTGTCTGGTTATTTTTTCTCTCTGCTTCTCTCTATCTCTTCGTCCCTCAATTTTCACAGTTGTTACAATATATTCCAGTTGTTCTCTTCTCATTACATGGCCAAAATATGATGATTGTTTCTTCCTAATATTAGAAATTAGCTCTCTTTTTGTTTAGAAATTAGCTATCTTTTTGTTTAGAAATTAGCTATCTTTTTGTTTAGAAATTAGCTCTCTTTATATATATATATATATATATATATATATATATATAGAATATGTAGATTTCTGTATAATATTCTAGAATATGTAACAATCAATGGACTTATATATATATATATATATATATATATATAAACACCACACACACATACACACAAGGTGAAATTGACTGAATGTACACAGTAGTAATTTGATAATTAAATTAGCGTGAAAGAGAGAAGCAAATTGTAAATTTTTATTTATTATGTTTCTTTGTATTTCCAAATTAATTACCCTTTTATTTAAAAAAAAAATATTCGTAAATTGCTTGTCTTCAAATGAAAGAAAATACAAAGCCATCGACGACTTGAAATATATATATTTTTAAAACTCCTCCAAAATCATTGTCCATGTTTTTCCACCATATATCAATAAATAATATATCTCATCATTACTTTTTAAAATATATGTTGCAATTAAACCCTTTTTTCTATTGCTCCTGCTCTGATTTAGGTTCTTTTTTGTCATCTATTTTTTTTTTATGTTTCGTCTGTATTTCTCTCTTATTTCTCTGTTTCTTTATTCTCCGCATTTTTCTCATCGTTTCAATGTCTCTTACTTTCTTTACAGCACATTTCACACCGTTCTGCTGTTTTTAACTCTGTTCTACATATTTTTCTCACACTTCCAATGTTCCTAAGTTTCCTCTCCTTCTATTTCCCACTCCTCCTTTCTTTCCATCAAATCGTTACTAA
Organism: Megaustenia siamemsis; assembly: GCA_032433765.1. Taxonomy (NCBI): domain Eukaryota; kingdom Metazoa; phylum Mollusca; class Gastropoda; order Stylommatophora; family Ariophantidae; genus Megaustenia; species Megaustenia siamemsis. The sequence goes on along the minus strand of JAVIAB010000041.1, from coordinate 47,840,321 downwards.
AAGATCAATTTACAGCTTTAAATCGTTTATTTACTAAACAATCAAAATGAATCAACAATTAACTCTATTAACAAAAATAAAAAAATTACCAAACATCATCCCTATACTCACTTTCTGGAAGTTGACGCCCATAAAACCTACGTCTGGGATACGCCTCTGCCACGCTGTGTCTTTTCCTCATTTTGACCTTGAAACACACACGTCAAGGTCATAGAACGCCCTTTTCTACACGGGCTTTTAGGAAACAAAAAGCCTGAATGGTACTTTACACATTCTCCAGTTTCACTACATTTCGAAGTATATCCTTGCTTTCATCGTTGGTAAAACTAAGGAACGTATTGTTATTCTTTGGAAAGAGTCGATTTGGAATTTCGAAAATTGAAAATCGAAAGCAGCGAAGTAAATGTTAAACAGAACATAAGTTCAATTCTTATTGAATCACATTTCTAGCTGGCGAGAAAAGAAGAGGGTTCGATTAATACGCTGCTAGAATATGTAACAATCACTAGACTCGATCAATTGCACTGTTTCAATATATAACAATCAATAGATTCGATCAAGTACACAGCTAGAATAAGTAACAATCAATAGACTCAATCAATTATACCGCTTTAATAAGTAACAATCAATAGACTCGCTCAAGTACACTGCTTTAATAAGTAACAATCAATAGACTCGCTCAAGTACACTGCTTTAATAAGTAACAATCAATAGACTCGATCAATTACACTGCTTTAATAAGTAACAATCAATAGACTCGATCAAGTACACTGCTTTAATAAGTAACAATCAATAGACTCGATCAATTACACTGCTTTAATAAGTAACAATCAATAGACTAGATCAATTACACTGCTTTAATAAGTAACAATCAATAGACACGATCAATTACACTGCTTTAATAAGTAACAATCAATAGACTAGATCAATTACACTGCTTTAATAAGTAACAATCTATAGAATCGATCAATTACACTGCTTTAATAAGTAACAATCAATAGACTCGATCAATTACACTGCTTTAATAAGTAACAATCAATAGACTCGATCAATTACACTGCTTTAATAAGTAACAATCAATAGACTCGATCAATTACACTGCTAGAATAAGTAACAATCAAAAGACTCGATCAATTACACTGCTAGAATAAGTAACAATCAATAGAGTCGATCAATTACACTGCTAGAATAAGTAACAATCAATGGACTCGATCAATTACACTGCTAGAATAAGTAACAATCAATAGACTCGATCAATTACACTGCTAGAATAAGTAACAATCTAGAGACTCGATCAATTACACTGCTAGAATAAGTAACAATCAATAGACTCGATCAATTACACTGCTAGAATAAGTAACAATCAATAGAGTCGATCAAGTGCACTGCTTTAATAAGTAACAATCTATAGAATCGATCAATTACACTGCTAGAATAAGTAACAATCTATAGACTCGGTCAATTACACTGCTTTAATAAGTAACAATCTATAGAATCGATCAATTACACTGTTTTAATAAGTAACAATCAATAGACTCGACCAATTGCACTGCTTTAATAAGTAACAATCAATAGACTCGCTCAAGTACACTGCTTTAATAAGTAACAATCAATAGACTCGATCAAGTACACTGCTTTAATAAGTAACAATCAATAGACTCGATCAATTACACTGCTTTAATAAGTAACAATCAATAGACTCGATCAATTACACTGCTTTAATAAGTAACAATCAATAGACGCGATCAATTACACTGCTAGAATAAGTAACAATCTATAGACTCGATCAATTACACTGCTAGAATAAGTAACAATCAATAGACTCGATCAATTACACTGCTAGAATAAGTAACAATCAATAGAGTCGATCAAGTGCACTGCGTTAATAAGTAACAATCTATAGAATCGATCAATTACACTGCTAGAATAAGTAACAATCTATAGACTCGGTCAATTACACTGCTTTAATAAGTAACAATCTATAGAATCGATCAATTACACTGTTTTAATAAGTAACAATCAATAGACTCGCTCAAGTACACTGCTTTAATAAGTAACAATCAATAGACTCGCTCAAGTACACTGCTTTAATAAGTAACAATCAATAGACTCGATCAATTACACTGCTTTAATAAGTAACAATCAATAGACTCGATCAAGTACACTGCTTTAATAAGTAACAATCAATAGACTCGATCAATTACAGTGCTTTAATAAGTAACAATCAATAGACTCGATCAATTACACTGCTTTAATAAGTAACAATCAATAGTCTCGATCAATTACACTGCTTTAATAAGTAACAATCAATAGACTCGATCAATTACACTGCTTTAATAAGTAACAATCAATAGACTCGATCAATTACACTGCTTTAATAAGTAACAATCAATAGACTCGATCAATTACACTGCTTTAACAAGTAACAATCAATAGACTCGATCAATTACACTGCTTTAATAAGTAACAATCAATAGACTCGATCAATTACACTGCTAGAATAAGTAACAATCAATAGACTCGATCAATTACACTGCTAGAATAAGTAACAATCAATAGAGTCGATCAATTACACTGCTAGAATAAGTAACAATCAAAGGACTCGATCAATTACACTGCTAGAATAAGTAACAATCAATAGACTCGATCAATTACACTGCTAGAATAAGTAACAATCTATAGACTCGATCAATTACACTGCTAGAATAAGTAACAATCTATAGACTCGGTCAATTACACTGCTTTAATAAGTAACAATCAATAGAGTCGATCAAGTGCACTGCTTTAATAAGTAACAATCTATAGAATCGATCAATTACACTGGTAGAATAAGTAACAATCTATAGACTCGATCAATTACACTGCTTTAATAAGTAACAATCTATAGAATCGATCAATTACACTGTTTTAATAAGTAACAATCAATAGACTCGACCAATTGCACTGCTTTAATAAGTAACAATCAATAGACTCGCTCAAGTACACTGCTAGAATAAGTAACAATCAATAGACTCGATCAATTACACTGCTAGAATAAGTAACAATCAATAGACTCGATCAATTACACTGCTAGAATAAGTAACAATTAATAGACTCGATCAATTACACTGCTAGAATAATTAACAATCAATAGACTCGATCAATTACACTGCTATAATAAGTAACAATCTATAGAATCGATCAATTACACTGCTAGAATAAGTAACAATCTATAGCCTCGATCAATTACACTGCTTTAATAAGTAACAATCATTAGACACGATCAATTACACTGCTTTAATAAGTAACAATCAATAGACACGATCAATTACACTGCTTTAATAAGTAACAATCTATAGAATCGATCAATTACACTGCTTTAATAAGTAACAATCAATAGACACGATCAGTTACACTGCTTTAATAAGTAACAATCTATAGAATCGATCAATTACACTGTTTTAATAAGTAACAATCAATAGACACGATCAATTACACTGCTTTAATAAGTAACAATCAATAGACACGATCAATTACACTGCTTTAATAAGTAACAATCAAAGCGGTATTGATGGAAAAGCACATCAATAGTAAATTTCAATATATGATTATTTCTATATACGTAAATACAGGGTGGTTGTAACAGAACAATGAAGTTTTAAAAAGTGGCTGCATGTTTGCTTCTTGGTTGTATTAACGCGAAACTGCACAGCTACATGGGGATATTCATTAGTTCGTTTAGGGTATGCCTACTTCTTGACGTGACATAGTAAGTAAAGTACTCCCGTCACGCCAAGTGGCGTATAGGGAAATATGGTGTTAGTGACCCTATATTCTACAGACCTTCAGCACATGATTTTTGGGGTAATGTGGTCGGTGTTACGCCCGTGCTTGAGGTGACATGGTTTATGCAATATCTAAGTCTTCCAGGTTATAATACCGCAAATGCAATCCACAATGATAATGTGAACTATTTTATTTGGTTACAAAAACGACAATCACGAAGGTACATGCCTTCATTAATGGATGTGTACGCAGAATAAAATGATAGAAATGGCAAGACTAAAGCACTAGCATAGCATTATGGAAAAATACCAGTGGATAAAGAGAAACAACGAAGACGAGGGCGCTGGATTGGACACACACTGCGGAAGCAAAATGAGAGTATTACACAACAGGTCCTTTTTGGAATCCCCAGGGGAAAAGAGAATGAGGAAGGCCAAAATGTTGTTGGTGAAGACAGGTGGAAGCAGAGATGAAGATGATAAGGAAAGACAGTGAATGATCTTACAAGAATGGCAAGAAACAGAACGGTTTGGAAAAGTGTTTGCTCCACAGATAGAAAAGGTAGAATAACATTTAATTTGGTTCTCTAAATATTTGCATGCCTGTTTCTTGTATGAAACTGTTAGCAGGAAGAAGGATTTTTAATTCGTTCGTTTCCGTGACATGAGAACACTTTGACTTTTGTTGGTCATTGGTTTTCTTGAGATTCAGGACTTGTGACATTTTTGCCTGAAGTGCGTTTTCAAATGATATTTTCATGGTCTGGATTTTCGTTTACGGAGACAGCGGTGTGCAGTTCGCATTCACCTGACCACAGAGTTAAATTGGTTATGGCGCTGGCGTGCAGAGATTTGTGCTGTAAGCGACAGACCGTTGATTAAAGTGGAACGGTACCAGTCCCCAATTTTCCTCTGGGACGGGATTGGGATCCGTGTTCGACTGCAAATTCTTCATCTGCTGCACTACAGTCGAATGGAGTGTTTCACCAAAGTGGAATCATGACTTTATTTGTTAGGATTCTTAGGAATAGCGATTCTTGGGGCACTCTTGCTAATCATGAAGTTTATACGGATATAGCGAGTGTGCATAGGTGTTCGTGTTGCCCGAGACGGCCGTTACAGCGACTTGGGAGTGTATCATGAGCTGCGCACATTTTTTCAAAACGCAACACGTTCACTAGAGAAGTATTAACCATCAGGGTGACCACTCTTTTAGTTGCTAGGACGGGAGAGTGAGCAGATAAGAGAGTGTACCGACTGCAGTGACGTCATTCCGTTCAAAAGTCTCTCGCGGTTTTATAAATTACGTCTTGTGTGAAAATTTGTTTGCAGGAACCTGAGTTTTTACTCATTTGTTTCTTTAATGTTAGACCACTTTAGCCTTGATCACGACAATAAGATTGTGAGGCAATTTTCATGTATACTCCCCAGACATTGTACAGTAGTACCATGCAGTCACCACTTGGTGGCGTTCTCGAGAAACGGTTACATCAGAGTAATTATCTGGTGGAAATAGAGTTCTCGAAATAGGAGAAGCACTGTTGTGTGCTGGAATACTCATGCAAGATGGGTAGTCGTCATCACAATTATCGTCATCATATTTTTGTTATTTAGATGTATCGCATCGAAGGTTGGCTACCAGCGCCCATTTCACCTTACCTCTTGCCTTAATGGTGCACTTTGTCACATGTTCTCCTGTCCATCTCGTATCATTGTCATCATTCATCATCACTGAGTGCCGTCTCCGCATCGAAGGTTGGCTACCATGGAGGGCCATTCCACTCTGTCTCTTGCTTTGATGGTGCAGATTGCCATAGATTGACTTGTCCATCTTTTGATGTTACTCGTCCATGTTAGTCTTGGTCTGCCTCTGCATCTTTTACCTTGTATTTTTCCTTCCAAGATTACTTTTAGCAAGCTGATGTATCTTTTAACATGCCGCAAAAATTTCCTTGTCTTGTTTATATTGTATTTAGTGGTTCTTTTTTTTCCATTCTTAGTTGTTTTAAGATTTCATCATTTGTTTCCTTTACTTTCAATCCAATTATTTATATTCTTCTATACATTGTTGTGATTTGTGATTTGTCATGATTATTCTAGGCAATTTAAGAAGGTAGTTTACCATTCCTTTCCTTCTTGGCAGTGACTGTACTAGTCGGAGATCGCAGCCATTGTCTCTATACATGAGATCCTCTGCCTGCCATCGCGGTGTGGGGACCATAACCGGCACTACTTGTCGGCTGCTTCCACAACACCATCCACCACCTGCTCCAATGGCTTCACATAACCCTGAAAGGGGGCTAAACGGGAGCTCCACCTTGCCCAGGGGTGTCCCGAAGACTAGCGGAGGAAAGGAGACGTCTTACTCCTCCTTTGGTAGTGCAGAACTCTACCCCGCTAACCGATTGCTTGCTGTCATGGCATGGAAAACAGTCAACAACAGAACTGATACGAGGCACTGTAGATAGAAGATTGTGGAGGGATATGATCACCTACGCCAACCGGTATGGCACATGATGATGATGATACATTGTATCTCAAGTTTTGTCTTTGTCTGCGTCTGCCTCATTTACATTATATTTTTCTCATCTCCGATGATTTTCAGTAGATTTTTTGTTTCTATTAGTGTCCTAACAATTACAATTGTTTTGTTCGTATTACATTAAATATTTCTTTCTTCGTTTTCAGCTGTGTCATAACTTCATTATTTGTTTTCTTCCCTGTCCACTTAATTCGTTCCATCCTTTTATAAATCCACATTTCAAGTACTTTAACTTTCTATCGTTTTCTTACTAGATGAACATGTTTCTGCGCCATGCATGAAAGCTGAAAGTCAGCAATCGCTATCAAATATCGATTCCAAACACAGTCTCTCAAGGACACACGAGAAGATAAAAAAATTTCAGGAGTGGGTTTACGCAATTGTAAGCAAGTTGGCTGCCAGTGCAAGAAGAAATCGACCGAGCGTTCATTCACTTGGACAGCACAGACCATGCATGAAATGTTAACTGGTGGGTTCTCTGCTGACTTTATGTTCAGATGATATTGATTTTACACATGTCTTTTTTTCAGCAAACAAAAACGATTTCCTTCTTCCATCGAAAACTATTTCCACGATAAAGTCGCTTAATGGTGGCTGTGTTTACATAAAAACTATTTCTTCTTCTATCGAAAACTATTTCCACGATAAAGTTGCTTAATGGTGGCTGTATTTACATAAAAACTATTCCTTCTTCTATCGAACACTATTTCCATTACAAAGTTGCTTAATGGTGGCTGTATTTACATAAAAACTATTCCTTGTTCTATCAAACACTATTTCCATTACAAAATTGCTTAATGGTGGCTGTATTTACATAAAAACTATTCCTTCTTCTATCGAACACTATTTCCATTACAAAGTCGCTTAATGGTGGCTGTATTTGCATAAAAACTATTCCTTCTTCTATCGAACACTATTTCCATTACAAAGTCGCTTAATCGTGGCTGTATTTACATAAAAACTATTCCTTCTTCTATCGAACACTATTTCCATTACAAAGTCGCTTAATGGTGGCTGTATTTACATAAAAACTATTCCTTCTTCTATAGAAAACTATTTCCACGATAAAGTCGCTTAATGGTGGCTGTATTTACATAAAAAATATGAGAATAGCTCAGGCCAAAATAGCATTTCAGAAAATGAAAAATATCTTATGCAACAAATCTATGTCTTTAGAAATGAGAAAGAGAGTTCATCGGTGCTATATAGAACCAATTCTGACCTATGGAAGCGAATCATGGACAGTAGACAAAACAAATGAAAAGGCGATTAGAGGCCACCAGAGATGGGATTTCTTAGAAGAATGTTGAAAGTTCCTTGGACGGCTAAAAACACAACTGAGGAAATTCTCAAAGAGGCCAACACAAAAAGGGAGTTCCTAAAAACATCAGAAAGAAACAATCAACATTTTTCGGGCACATCATTAGAAGAGGAAAGTTGGAATTCTTGGTTACAACTGACAAAATAAAAGGAAAGAGAGATCGCGGACGACAAAGAGAGAGAAAAAAATGGATAGCCTGTGTGTCATGACACGAAACAACGAAATAACGAAACAACCAAAACAAAAACAATCGAAATGTGTTAAAGAAAACAAAATTATCTATCCGGTCAAAACAAAAGGAAATAGCAACCAAGTGCGGCTGTCGTGAACGTAGAGAAACGTGCAGAAAAGTGCCTCGGGACGGGAGATTAGGAGGACCCGCTTGAGGGCAGTACATAAGGGTCCTCCTTATCTCCCGTCCCGAGGCACTCACTCCTTCCAACCGCCCCCCTTCTGAGAGAACTATACTCACCCTCACATATCATCCTCACAACTTAGCTGCTGTGAGGATACTCAACCGCTACCGTTCCATTCTCCTCTCTGATCCCACTACCCGTCTACTTTTTAGTGATCCCCCGACGATCGCTTTTAAGCACGACATGAATCTGAGAGATATTTTGGTTAGGAGCCATCTCCCTCGCTCCCACCCTCAACACTTCGGTACTGCCCCTTGTGGTCGTAACTGTATCACCTGTGCCTATGTGCTCCCTGCTGACTCGGTCTTGTTCCCTAATGGACGGTTCAAGATCAAGCATAGCTTCACATGTGTGTCCCGCAACATCATTTATGCCATCATATGCCAACGATGCCACATGACCTATATTGGGGAGTCTGGGAGAAGATTAGCGGAAAGATTTTGTGAACATCTACGTGATGTCCATGAGAATACTGGTACTCCGGTGTCTTCCCACTTCAACTCCCCTGATCACAAGGGCAAAGACGACATCCGTGTCACTGGTAGTGTCCTTTGTCACTCTGGCGACCGCAGCCGCTATACTTTGGAAAATCGCCTCATAGTCCAGTATGGTTCGCTGACCCCAAGAGGTATGAATGTATCACACTCATACACATAGTTTCCTTTTGGTTGCTCCTTCCCTTTTGCATAGCCTTTTCTACTGCACATATTTGGGTTCTTTGGTCTACTTACTATGCCATGCTATTTATAGTTCTTCTCCTCTAGTCCCTTATGAGATACTTCGGTGTTCTCCTCTATACCTTTTTTTCTTTGCTCCTTACCCCTCATTTGTTTTTATTGTACCCCACTCTCAGACATCTCACTCTTACCGCCTTTTGAGCTCCTGTTAGTCTACTATTCTATTCTTTCTCCTTTCTGTTTGCACACTGACCCCTGTGTGAACTCCTCTGGTTCTGTGTGCATTTGCGCACATTTTTGCACGTTTCTCTACGTTCACGACAGCCGCACTTGGTTGCTATTTCCTTTTGTTTTGACAGGATAGATAATTTTGTTTTCTTTAACACATTTCGATTGTTTTTGTTTTGGTTGTTTCGTTATTAGTTTTATGTGTGTTTTTTTTGTTTGTTCCTGATGAAGGCCTATTGGGCTGAAACGTCGTTTAGTCTGTGTCGTCCACTTATCATGTAAAGCTTCCTGCATATCATTTTTTTATTTTTTAATTTTTCCTCACATTCAGCTTTACTGCAGTTTCGCATTTTTATGCCTTAACCCTTTAAGAGAGTCAAGTAGAATGTAGTGCCTAGTCGTAGGGTAGTAAAGGTTTCCTTTTTTTTTCTTCATTTCCTCTTGTACTGTTCGAGGGTTGAGGGAGATACAAAAGTCCTGGTTCTCGCCCTTTAGGGTCATCATCATCAAGTACCATGCCTGCTGGCGTACGTGATCATGTCTCTCCATAACTTTTGATCTCGGCAGTTATTTATGATTTCTGTTGTTGATATTCTGCCAAGCCATTCTCTTAAGCTGTCTGGTATCTTTTCTATTTGCCTCCCTCTATCTCTTCGTCTCTCAGTTTTTCCAGTTGTTACAATATATTCCAGCTGTTCCGTTCTCATTACAAGGCCAAAAACATGATGATTGTTTCTTCCTAATATTGGAAATTAGCTCTCTTTTTGCTTTGGCCTCTTTCAGAACTTTTTCATTACTTTTCATAGCTGTCCACGGTATTCTCAACATTCTTCTGTAAAACCACATTTCCACATCCTCCAGTGATGTTCTTGTCTGTTGTCCTATTTTTCATGATTCACATCCATATGTTAAGACTGGGTCTACAAACATTTAAGAATTTTTTTGTTCTTTCTATTGTCTAAATTGAATTTAATTGGAAACAAATTGGGGATGTTTGAACAAATAAAACAGGGTGTTAGACAAGGTTGTGTGCTGTCACCAGATTTATTTAATATTTTTTGTGAGATTATTTTAAGATCCATAAGGGGCATGCCTGGAATAACAATTGGAGGTCATAATATAAATAATTTAAGGTATGCTGATGATATAGTCTTAATCACTAAGAGTGAAAATGAGTTACAAGAAATGTTGGACATTATAGTGAAAGAAAGCAAATAAAAAGGACTCAGCCTTAATAACAAAATAACAGAAGTAATGCAACAAAATAGAAAAAGACATCACATCAGTGCAAAATAAGGACAAGTGGAACAATATTAAAACAGGAAAATGAATTTAAATATTTGGTAACTTTGTTAACCTCAGACGGAAGATGTACAAAAGAGGTGAGATGCAGAATGGCTCAGGCAAAAGCAGCTTTCCAACAAAATGAGGAAAATACTATGCAATCCATTTTTGACAATAGAAACAAGAAAAAGAGTTCTTAAATGTTATGTAGAGCCAGTCTTAACATATGGATGTGAATCATGGACAATAGGACAACAGACAAGAAAATCACTGGAGATTGTAGGAATGTGGTTTTACTGAAGACTGTTGAGAATATCATGGACAGCTAAGAAGAGTAATGAAAATATTCTGAATGAGGTCAAAGCAAAAAGAGAGCTAATTTTCAATATTAGGAAGAAACAATCATCATTTTTTTGGCTGTGTAATGAGAAGAGAAAAACTGGAATATATTGTAACAACTGGAAAAATTGAGGGACGAAGAGATAGAGGGAAGCAAAGAGAAAAAAATACTAAACAGATTAAGAGAATGGCTTGGCAGAAGGTCAACAACAGAAATGATAAATAACTGTCGTGATCGAAAGTTGTGGAGAGACATGATCACCTACGCCACCAGGCCCGTTCTTGATGATGATGATTGTAAATAATGAATTGCACAGTATCTTCCTCATTTGTTTATATTTTAGGGTAGTAAAGTAATAAACTTAAAAGTATCAGATCCTATCATTTTAAGGATGGAAAATGGGGACAACACTCCTCGCTGTTAATACCTTAACCAGAGCTTTATAGACTCTATACAATCTCTTTATAGACTTTATAGACTTTATAGATTATAGCAAGCCAGGTATAAATTATGTTTCCTAGTGCGGGACAGAGGCTCTCTGGAGAAATAAACAAATAAGTCTCGGTTCAAGTCAAATTAATGGCACACTATAAAACAAGAAACATTAAATAAATTAACGAGGCATCGCAGTGTCATTAAATCTAAATTAACATAAAGAGACATTTACAGAAGCGGTGACCATTTTATAAGCTAATTAACTGAACGTTAACTACATCAAAGGAAACTAAAAATAATTCGAAAGGTCTTGGATTCATTAGCTCATATTGCTCCCGCGAAAAAAATAAAGAGACAGACAGACAAAGAGAGAGAGAGAGAGAGGGAGAGAGAGATGGAGATTGTTAGTTTCAGACCCACGACCTTCAACAGCCCTCAACGGTTAACGGGATGAACATGAAATACAAATCAAATTGAAGGGGACATTCAAAGCAGAAAATATAAATCACATTATCATTGAACAAAGACATTGATTATTTCGCAGAACAAAACTCAGCACTCGTAGCAAACATGACACAGCATAAAAAAAGAGGACAAAAAGAAGTCTGCGACAGAGGATTTCAGGAACAAGTACTTCAAGAATTCTAAGTTAAAGAAAGCTGTACCATTCTGCACAAATGCGGTTGTTCTCGAAATAACAACAAAGGATCCAACAAAACAACTGATAAGAAATGACAACGAGACAGTGGATTCAATAAAACAGTGAGCTTATATCTTCAAAATATATATCATGTCAAATAGCCATCATAGAACCACAATGAGGGGCATTGGTGATTGTCCCTCTAAGGTGGTGATTGTCACTGTAAGGTGGTGATTGTCCCTGTAAGATGGTGATTGTCCCTGTAAGATGGTGATTGTCACTGCAAGGTGGTGATTGTCACTGTAAGGTGGTGATTGTCCTTGTAAGATGGTGATTGTCCCTCTAAGGTGGTAATTGTCACTGTAAGGTGGTGATTGTCCCTCTAAGGTGGTGATTATCACTGTAAGGTGGTGATTGTCACTGTAAGGTGGTAATTGTCCCTCTAAGGTGGTGATTGTCCCTGTAAGGTGGTGATTGTCACTGTAAGGTGGTGATTGTCACTGTAAGGTGGTGATTGTCCCTCTAAGTTGGTGATTGTCCCTCTAAGGTGGTGATTGTCCGTGTAAGATGGTGATTGTCCCTCTAAGGTGGTGATTGTCCTTCTAAGGTGTTGATTGTCACTGTAAGGTGGTGATTGTCCTTCTAAGTTGGTGATTGTCCCTCTAAGGTGGTGATTGTCCGTGTAAGATGGTGATTGTCCCTCTAAGGTGGTGATTGTCCGTGTAAGATGGTGATTGTCCCTCTAAGGTGGTGATTGTCCGTGTAAGATGGTGATTGCCCCTCTAAGGTGGTGATTGTCCTTCTAAGGTGTTGATTGTCACTGTAAGGTGGTGATTGTCACTGTAAGGTGGTGATTGTCCCTTTAAGGTCGTGATTATCACTGTAAGGTGTTGATTGTCACTGTAAGGTGGTGATTGTCCCTGTAAGGTGGTGATTGTCCCTGTAAGGTGGTGATTGTCCCTGTAAGGTGGTGATTGTATACACATCTAATTTTCATATTAAGCACTTCGGATCGACCAGATCCCTAGTCATAGACTGTTCAATCTTTGTACTGACCAAAGCAGAATAATTTGTGTGTAAATAAGCCCCCATTATTGGACTTTATAGTGAACCAAGAAATCAATGACTCACTAGAAGCTCACTCATAGAGCTCATCTGAGTAACTAGAAACATTTCAACTGACAGTCGAAGCAACGACACCCTTGGCTCTGGATGGGTAACATGATGATGGTGATATAAGTACACTATATCATTGCATTCAGTCAGACATTGTCGGCTCTCTTGCGAAAATCATATCATATAGCACGGGCTCCGTTGCGCAACGATAGCGGCATCTACACAAAGTTAGTTCTGGTTGTTTTGTATTCCCACCCCCATCCATTTGTTTCTTAAGTGAATACATTAAACAATTTTAGGCGCCCCCTCCCCCCCGGAGCGGGGGTGGGGGGGAGGGGGTAGAGAGCCTGCTGACAATGACGTGTTCATTATCTCATGCTCAGCTTTAACATGATGTCTATGTTTTGTGGTCCAGCTCCGATAGGGCTGTGTTCTCCATCCCAGTGGTTACTAAGGAGAAATAACGTCATCGTTTCGTATGGAATTCGATTCAGATAAAGTTATCGTTCCATATGGCAGTCTTGTAACGTTATCGTTCCATAAAGAATTCAGATAAAGTTATCGTTCCATATGGCAGTCATGTAACGTTATCGTGCCATAAAGAATTCAGATAAAGTTATCGTGCCATAAAGAATTCAGATAAAGTTATCGTTCCATATGGCAGTCATGAAACGTTATCCTTCCATAAAGAATTCAGATAAAGTTATCGTTCCATATAGAATTAGGTAAAGTTATCGTTCCATATAGAATTAGGTAAAGTTATCGTTCCATATAGAATTCAGGTAAATTTATCGTTCCATATAGAATTAGGTAAAGTTATCGTTCCATATAGAATTAGGTAAAGTTATCGTTCCATATAGAATTAGGTAAAGTTATCGTTTCATATATTATTCGATCTGATACTACTGAATTTGGAACGAGCATTTTAACGCTGAACCCAATGTTCAATTGATCATTTCAGACGGAACAGATATACAAGATTGTTGGTTTACGGACTAAATACCGGCAGTATTTATTTATGAATAAAATATAAATGATTGTGTAAGAAAGTATCTTCTAAATTATTGTATAAAGAATAGGTTTCCAAACTGTTTCTATAAAGTTAAGTTAGATAAATTATTTGGCGAGAAAATGGATAAACAAGTTCATCGGAAGGCGGGGATACCAGAAGCGCATTTTGGTACTGAAATTATGGATGTAAAACCGTGTCATCATCTACAAATGTTACCCCCCCCCAAAAAAAATACATTTATCAGAAGAGACGGATAGTAACATTCGTTTGACAGTGTGAGAAGTAATGTCACAAACAAGTAGCAGTAATGCTTCTGATTTGAAAATAAAAATATGTGGAATTAGCATCAAGGGGAATTAATCATACCACAAGTGATGTGTAGATTTAATCATTAATCAAAACTAGGGAGAAGTTAGCTTACCATCAGAATAATTATTATTACAATATTAGCTTTGCGATAAGACATAATGAGAAATTATATATGTTGTTGTTGTTGTTGTTATTGTTTAGGTTGTTGTTGTTGCGTTCGCCAGCTTTCAACTCTGACGAAGCCCCTAGAGACTAGGAACTGAATTTTGCGTGTTAATCCTTTTTTAATTTTTTCCCTGGCAGCAGTGTGCACATGGGTCCCTCACCGCACAGGCAGATAACTCCAACTTCGGAGGTACTCATGTTTTTTTCCGTCGATGAGTAACTGACGTTTCAAGCACGGGTCTCGCTGCTGAGACCAGGGGTGGTTGCCGCAGAGAAAAATGTTAAAGAATAATCCCAAACGGTGTAACCGAGATTTGAACCTACAACCTCTCTGTCCCGAGGCCGGCGTCTTGCCTCGAGACCAACCAGTCCCCCATGGACTGGGAATATGAGGACACTGCAACAAGGAACACTTTTCATGCATAGCCTTCAATGGTTCCTGCCGCCTATCCACCATATACCCCCAAGTTCACGTCCTCCTGAAAATGATGATCGTCATATTTCTTTAAAAATGTATAGCGCTTGATGATGTTATGCCATCGTTATTGACTCCAATTCTGAACATATAAACACACAGTTAGTCGTCAGATTATCCCCGTCGCACATCAAACAATAGACCGTAAGATTAACGTAAGGCCGGTCTAGGGATTTACGATAACGTAGCATACATAACAATGTCGCACGCACAGCAATGACGCGCCCTTTAGATTCTTGATTACTCTAGTGAATGCAGCCTACGACGAACAAAAACACGGTGCAAATTCCCTAAAGAGACAAAACTTCGGCTGATGAAGCATTTCACATTAATGAGTAACATGTAAATAACTTGCGTCAAGGAATTCCAAAACGGTCACGAACAGTACAAATTTGACGTAAAGCGCAGAACAAGTCTAAATGGTGGAAGGTCGCATTCACAACATTTGATTTGTCGAAAATGGAATATTGCCGGAGTACGACACCGCTTTTTCAACGCAGATGTCGAAGTATTATCATTATAAGTAGATCATCATTTGACTTTAACGCAGAGAAGTGCAATGGAGAACCGAAATTAATCAGACCCCGAATGCACTTTTTGCAGCGATCGACAGAACGTGGACTAGATCCGCCATCTTGGGGACGGCAGAAATTAGATATAAGGGAGTGAGTACATAGTAGCACAAATTTTCAACTTAAAAAAAAAAGCAATCAAAAACGAGTTTACATAAATAACACAATCTTTACGATAAAGCATTTATCAAGGGGACAATAATATTGAGAAGCAACGGAAAGTGGGGGAGAGGACAGATATAGAAGATCATAGATTAATGAAAAATCAGACATTACGAAAAGGATAATTTTATCAATGCAAGAGATAAACGTCATTCCCTTCCCAGAATGCTACCCTGGTAAACATATCTGACAGCGGCTGGGTTGACCGCGGGGGTATTTTTCCCAACCACGAGTACAACTCACGCCGCTTCCAGCGGGAATCGAACACATGTTATCCGAACGTCGGTAGTTAATGGTGTAGTTTTCCCCCACCAGGCCAATGAGGCCCCTAGGGATAAGCTGACCCTAAACATAACCCTAAGCTTACAACTTTGACAAAATAAATTAAATGCAAAAAAAAACTAGAAGCAGTTGATACATCGAAGTACGTGCTATCAGTTAGGGATAACTCGTTTAGTAGAAATAATTTAGGTAAATAAACTCGTAAATCACATATTTCCATTCAACACGTATTGTACAGAAACTGTCTAATACAAATAGGAAAGAAAGAAAAAAGGATGTCATAAAATATAAATTTATAGAAGAACGACAATGAAGAAGGAAGAAAACAAACACATTCTAAAGTACTCAAAAGAAAAAAAAAATCTATTAAACATAATTCAAATAAGGCAAATATAACATTTCGAACACAGAAACAAACGTAATCAATTACTGAAAGTTATTTTATAAGAAGAAAGTAAAGGTAAAGGAAGCCGAGGTAAGCAAACCCGGAACTGGACTGATAGCATTCACCGGTAGTTTTGGTAAACAATAGAGCGTTGCATCGCGGGAAGGGGCTTAAAAGTATGTCTACCAAGCCAGTCGTCAGCGGTGAGTGCCCAACATGACATGACACTAATTGTATCTTGGGTTACACATGATCTTGGAGTACTAACGTAGACAGGGGAATTAGTCTGTAACAGAAATAATGATACCGTGTATGTCTTCTTGTTTCTAAAGTATTAACATAGAATGGGTAAAATAGTCTACAAGAGAACTAATGACATCGTATATGTCTTCTTGTTTCTAAAGTATTAACATAGAATGGGTGAAATAGTCTACAAGAGAACTAATGACATCGTATATGTCTTCTTGTTTCTAAAGTATTAACATAGAATGGGTGAAATAGTCTACAACTGAACTAATGATACCATATATGTATGTTTGTTTCAAAAGTCTTAACATAGAAAGGGAGAAAAGTCTACAACTCTCTCTCTCTCTCTCTCTCTCTCTCTCTCTCTGCGTTCAGGACTCAATCAGAGTAAGGATTCCAGACTCTCATATGAAGTCAGCTGTCAGGCTAAGTGTGTTGATCGCCCCCACAGACAGAACATCACAATTAGAGTCTGTCAGATCCACTCTGACTGAACACACGTTAATACGTTGCACTGTGTTCTGCGCGAGTGGCCCAGTGCATCCGATTTCAACCAGCATTTTACTCGGGTTTGCTTTCCCTAGCCTTTGATTGTCCCCAATCTTCCTGCAAGGTTGCAGATTGTCTTTTCTGTAGGGGGATTCTGCCCTTAGATGGTAGGCCCTCCCAGGTTTACGAGCACCATCTGCCCAAGTCACTAGAGGTGACTAACACAGACATGCACACACAAAGATGTGAGATGTGACTAACACAGACACGGACACACAAAGATGTGAGATGTGACTAACACAGACATACACACACAATAATGTGAGCTACATATAAGTAAGTCTACAACTAATATATAATATATGTAAGCCTACAACTGAACTAATGATACCACATATGTATGTTTGTGTTCTGAAGTGTCAACATAGAATGGGAGAAATAGTCTACAACTGAACTAATGATACCATATATGTATGTTTGTTTCAGAAGTCTTAACATAGAATGGGTGAAATAGTCTACAACAGAACTAATGACACCATATATGTATGTTTGTGTTCTAAAATGTTAACATAGAATGGGAGAAATAGTCTACAACTGAACTAATGATACCATATATGTATGTTTGTTTCAGAAGTGTTAACATAAAGTGGGAAGAATAGTCTACAACTGAACTAATGATACCACATATGTATGTTTGTGTTCTGAAGTGTTAACATAGAATGGGAGAAATAGTCTACAACTGAACTAATGATACCATATATGTATGTTTGTGTTCTGAAGTGTTAACATAGAATGGGAGAAATAGTCTACAACTGAACTAATGATAAAATATATGTATGTTTGTTTCAGAAGTGTTAACATAGAATGGGAGTAATAGTCTACAACTGAACTAATGATACCATATATGTATGTTTGTTTCTGAAGTCTTAACATAGAATGGGTGAAATAGTCTACAACTGAACTAATGATACCATATATGTATGTTTGTGTTCTGAAGTGTTAACATAGAATGGGAGAAATAGTCTACAACTGAACTAATGATACCATATATGTATGTTTGTTTCAGAAGTGTTAACATAGAATGGGAGGAATAGTCTACAACTGAACTAATGATACCATATATGTATGTTTGTGTTCTGAAGTGTTAACATAGAAAGGGAGAAGTAGTCTACAACAAAACTAATGATACCATATATGTACTTTTGTGTTCTGAAGTATTAACATAGAATGGGAGGAATAGTCTACAACTGAACTAATGATACCATATATGTATGTTTGTGTTCTGAAGTGTTAACATAGAAAGGGAGAAGTAGTCTACAACAAAACTAATGATACCATATATGTACTTTTGTGTTCTGAAGTATTAACATAGAATGGGAGGAATAGTCTACAACTGAACTAATGATACCATATATGTATGTTTGTGTTCTGAAGTGTTAACATAGAAAGGGAGAAGTAGTCTACAACAAAACTAATGATACCATATATGTACGTTTGTGTTCTGAAGTATTAACATAGAATGGGAGGAATAGTCTACAACTGAACTAATGATACCATATATATGTATGTTTGTGTTCTGTAGTGTTAACATAGAAAGGGAGAGTCTACAACAGAACTAATGATAACATATATGTATGTTTGTTTCTGAAGTGTTAACATAGAATGGTGAAGTAGTCTAATACAGAAATACGGATATCAGTTTATTTCCAAGCTGTTAGTTCACGAATATAAAGGGAAATGAGTCTAATTTGACAATCTGGTAAAACAATACGAATAACGTCATTGCACTATTATATCTACTACTATCTCTACTATATTTACTACTATATCTACTACTATATCTACTACTATATCTACTACTATATCTACTACTATATCTACTACTATATCTACTACTATATCTACTACTATATCTACTACTATTTCTACTACTATATCTACTACTATATCTACTACTATCACTACTATATCTACTACTATATCTACTATCTCTACTGTATCTACTACTATATCTACTACTATATCTACTACAATATCTACTGCTATGTCTACTACTATATCTTCTATATCTACTACTATATAACTATATCTACTACTATATCTACTACTATATCTACTACTATATCTACTACTATATCAACTATATCTACTACTATATCTACTATATCTACTACTATATCTACTATATCTACTACTATATCTACTACTATATCTACTATATCTACTACTATATCTACTACTATCTCTACTATATCTACTCTATATCAACTGTATCTACTATATCTACTACTATATCTACTATATCTACTACTATATCAACTGTATCTACTACAATATCTACTATATCTACTATAACTACTATAACTACTATAACTACTATAACTACTACTATATCAATTATATCTACTATATCTACTACTATATCAACTATATCTACTGTATCTACTACTATATCAACTATATCTACAATTTCTACTACTATATCTACTATAACTACTACTCTTTCTACTATATCAACTATACATACTATACCTACTATATAAGATATATCAACTATATCTACTATATCTACTACTATATATACTATATCTACTACTATATCTACTATATAAATGCAAAGATGGGTTGAACACTACTCTAATCTATACAGTGACGACAGACCAGCAAACACAGCTCTAGCACAATCAATACCCAAATATCCTACAATGTTTGAACTGGATGTTGAGCCTACTATGAACGAACTTGCTGACGCTATAAATGCCCTCTCAAGAGGAAAAGCTGCAGGAAATGACAACATTCCCACAGATGTACTAAAGGACAACCTAAGCGTACTACTTCCACACCTATACAAACTGCTAATTAAATGCTGGAGAAACGGAGAAATACCTCATGATATGAGAAATGCCAAGATTATAACGCTGTACAAGAATAAAGGAGACAGGGGTGACTGCAACAATTACAGAGGCATTTCTCTCCTTAGCACAACAGGCAAAGCTTTTGCTAGAGTCGTACTTAATCGCCTGCATAGACTTGCAGAACGGGTGCTTCCCGAGTCCCAATGCGGTTTCAGACCCGGGAGATCAACCATAGATATGATCTTCACTCTTAGACAACTGCAGGAAAAATGTCGGGAACAAAATATGCCGCTCTATATTGCCTTTGTGGATCTCACAAAGGCATTCGACACAGTAAACAGAGATGGTCTCTACAAGGTGTTAGAAGGCATAGGCTGCCCTCCTAAATTACTTAGGCTGATAATTTCCTTCCATGAAGACATGAATGGCAAAGTCCATTTTGATGGGAGTCCATCAGAGAATTTCAAAGTCAACAAAGGAGTGAAACAGGGATGTGTCCTCGCCCCCACCCTTTTTGGTATATTTTTTGCTGCCCTCCTAAATTACACCTTCGAAAACAGCTCAGGAGATATTTACATTCGCACTAGACCAGATGGCTCACTGTTCAACCTAGCACGACTAAGAGCAAAAACCAAAACAAATGTTGCCCTACTTAAAGAATTTTTATTTGCTGACGATGCAGCCCTAGTCGCTCATAGTGAGGCCACCCTACAGTCGCTGATCAACAACCTGGATAAAGCATGCGACCTTTTTTCACTGTCAATTAATGTTCAGAAGACAGTAATACTAAATCAAGGTGACTTCAAACCTATATCTATTACTCTAAAAGACTGCCCACTAGAATCAGTACAGAAATTTACATATCTTGGATCCACAGTTACGCAAACCATCTCTCTTGATGAAGAAATAAACTGTCGAATTGGTAAGGCAGCTACGACCTTCGGCAAACTCACAAAAAGGGCATGGAACAACACGAAACTAACTCAAAAGACTAAACTTTTAATATATCAAACTTGTGTGCTTAGCACACTACTATATGGATCCGAAACCTGGACAACATACTCAAACCAGGAAAAAAGACTAAATGTCTTCCACATGCGATGTCTCCGCAAAATAATGCACATCAAATGGCAGGACAAAATAACCAACTTAACTGTCCTGCAACGTGCTAAGACCCTAACAATCATGTCGATGCTCAGAAGTCGAAGGCTAAGATGGCTGGGGCATGTCCAACGGATGGAAGAAAAACGCATTCCTAGGCAAATACTATATGGCGAGCTAAAACACGGAAAACGACAAATCGGCAGACCTAAACTACGATATAGAGATATCTGCAAATCATCTCTGAAAGACTTCGCCATCTGTGAAAACGACTGGCAACATCTGGCAAGTGATCGCACATCATGGAGAGCACGTATAAGGAACGGTATAACAACATTTGAGACTGTTCTAAGACAGGACTTAGAAGAGAAGAGACTCATGAAAAGGATGGTAAACCCTGTGGACCAGCGAGCCTGACCTGTTCATTATGTGACCGCGTGTGTTTGTCAAACATTGGTAGAATTAGCCACGAGAGAAGCTGTTCGGCAAAAACAATACCTCAAAAAAATACGCAATAGCCTCCACTAGACCGTCTGACAAGACGAAAAGGGCCATATATATTATATCTACTATATCTACTACTATATCTACTACTATACGTGCTACTATGTCTATCTACTACTGTATCCTATATCTACTATTATATCTACTATATCGTCTTCTATATTTACTATATCTGCTACTATATCTACTATTATATCTACTATATCTACTACTATAACTACTATATCTACTACTATATCTACTAAATCTACTACTTTATCTACTATTATATCTACTATATCTACTACTATAAATACTATATCTACTACTACATCTACTATATCCACTATATTTATTACTATAACACGGAATCAAGAGATGGTGAACCAATGATGATATCGTATGACGAATGACAGTTCAGTTGCGTTCACATCCGGTGTTGCTTGGCCTTATATTTTTTGGCGTGTGCTGTAGCTGATGGGTACTAGAGCTGCCTTTCTTTGTTTGGATCCTTCAATGCGATGAGTGATGAGTTTTAATTTGGATGATTCCACTGGCACGAGCAGTTGAGCAATTATGGGTTTTAATTCGTTTGCAGTGATACCGGGGCCTTCGACTAACTATAACCAAGCCAATGAATGTTAACTAATTCTGGGTTTTATTTGATCTTAGATCGGAAAAGCAGTCAGTGGCTGGCACCTAGATGGCGTCTTGTAGGCAAAAACAAAATAACTTCAATTTGTGCCGACCGCGATCATTCTTTATAGAGTGCCCAATATCTGGCTACCACTGTTTATCTCTGATTCCACTTTTCTCTTCCAGGTTGCCATTTGACTGCCTTCATTTCGCTTTCCCTGAAGAGTCTACCTCACACGCAGGCTCAAGTACACACAATACAAGGGGCCTCAAAACATTTCAGAATTTATTTTAGGACGAAACTTGTCTCATACCAGTATATGGTTTCAAGTTTTGTGAGACCTTCTGGTGTTACATTTGAAGGTTGGGGGACCCTCAAAGTTTCATTTAACTTAGAACATTTAACACATGGTGTATCCATCGTTTTCCTGTTATAAATATGTGCATGTGATGAATGGTTTTATTCTCAAAATATTATTCCCATTATGGATGCGAATCATGGACAATAGGACAACAGACAAGAAATCACTGGAGTCTGTAGAAATGTGGTTTTACAGAAGAATGTTGAGAGTACCATGGACAGCTAAGAAGAGTAATGAAGATGTTCTGAGAGAGGTCAAAGCAAAAAGAGAGCTAATTTCCAATGTTAGGAAGAAACAATCATCATTTTTTGGCTATGTAATGAGAAGAGAACAACTGGAATATATTGTAACAACTGGAAAAATTGAGGGACGAAGAGACAGAGGGAAGCAAAGAGAAAAAATAACAGACAGCTTAAGAGAATGACTTGGCAGAAGGTCAACAACAGAAATGATAAATAGCTGCCGAGATCGAAAGTTGTGGAGAGACATGATCACCTATGCCAGTAGGCCCGGTACTTGATGATGATGATGATTATTCCCATCTTTTAAGAGATAGGTCTACCAGTCACAACTTGCACGTCGTAAAAGATGTTATAAAAATATTATTCACCCCCTTTCATATTTTACTTTTTTCTACGAATCCTTTCAATAAAAGACAATGTTTGTAAACATCTGATATATTACATAGAAAACTAATGTTTACAGGTACACCTATCATTAATATCCCTATTATATATTTCTAACACACTTGGTCTTATCGCATTTACAATGATAACTAAATCAATTATAACAGTAGAGTCAGTCAGGTCTTGAAACAACTAAACATGGAAACAATTCGTTTCATGAACACCAGCAAAAGACAGAAGTCACGAACATCGCAAAAGAAATATATAACATTAACATGACGATAGACGGAAGAAAAAAACAAGTGGAGGAATGTAAATACTTAGTAAGTATAGTGACAAAAGACAGTTCTTAAGATGCAATAAAGCATGTCAAATCAACTAACAACTATCACCACCATTGTCCAACAAGGAAATAACACTAAAGGCAAAACGAGCACTCTACAATACAATCTTCGTCTCAACGTTGTGCTACCAATGCCAGACCTGGACCTTTGACTCAAGAACAAATTGAAAAATAACCAGTACCAAAGTTAAATGTACTACAAGAATGACAGGGAGCCGCGATAGCTCAGTGGTTAGTGAACTGGACTACCACGGACAAGGGGTAGGGTTCGATCCCAACCGACGGCTTCCGGGTTCATCCAGCCTTAAATGGGTAAAGGATTTTTTTTCTGGGAAAGTAAAGCAGCACGGGCGTAATACTGACCACATTACCCCAAAAATCCTGCGCTGAAGGTCTGTAAAATATAGGGTCACTAACACCATATTTCCCTATACGCCACTTGGCGTGACAGGGGTACTTTACTTTACTTACAAGAATGACAAGAAACAGACTGGGAGATAAAATCAGAAATGAAGAACTGAGAAAAAAGTTAGGAATAATTCTAACCATAGACTACTTAAAGAAATACAGATAAAATGGTTTGGACATAAACACGACATAACATGCCTTTAATAAACGTTGCAAGAACACCATACTCAAGGGCTGCCTACGAAACGGACTGATTGGATATTAGAAACACAAGTAAACATAACTGCAGCCGAGGCAACAGAAGAGTCAAACAACGAGAGCAATACCAGAATTACCAACGAAAGCGCAAATCCCCTTCTCCCTTGAGCTATATATTCTAGGATACTCATGGCATTAAGCAGCAGTCCAAATGTGTAGGTTTTGTGCTATAATTTGTTTTGTGTACTCTATTGAATGTAGATAACATGCCGTGTTACAGAGTTCGCGCACGCGGGTCAGGATTCTTCTTGGATTTTCTCGAGTAGGATACCGGAGCACCTATGGGTTCACTCGGTCTGCAGAAAGTTTGATCCTAACACAAAATTAAATATACTGAATGACCGTGAAACATCGACTGTTTATGGTCGTAGAGACACGTGTAGTAAAGAGAGTAAAGAGACCCCGTCACGCCAAGTGATGTATAGGGAACATAGTTTTAGTGACTATACATTTTACAGACCTTCACCACATTATTTTTGGGGTAATGTGGTCGGTATTACGCCCGTGCCGCTCTACTTTCCCAGAAAAAAAATTCCGGTACCCACGGTGAACTCGGAAGCCGTCGGTTGGGATCGAACCCTAATTCTTGTCCTTTGCAGTCCAGTTCACTAACAACTGATCTATCACGGCTTAGAGACACGTGTAGTGATGGTTTATTTCTGTGTCTAAACCTTTCGGAGACGGACTACAGTAAGCTGGTCTCATATTGATTTGAGCGCAAAAATAAGCCCTTTAGTAATTAAAATGTAGCTCTTCCATATTGCCATTCCTTCATCCTTTTCTAGGTGAGGTGTGGAAGGTAAGATCATCGAGAACATGTACTGGCCCATTCAACCTCAGTTACTGTGCTCTAGTAAGGTAAGGTTGTTGCTTCACACTTTAGCACAATTCAAGAATGCAGAACATGCATATCATATAATAGCGATACACATCCCTCCCCCACCACTCATTACGGGACATCCTCTCCTCTCTCACTATGGAATATCCACGTCCCCCTATATTACGGGACATCCATTCCTCTCTCACTATGGAATATCCACGTCTCCCTACATTACGGGACATCCACTCCTCTCTCACTATGGAATATCCACGTCTCCCTACATTACGGGACATCCATTCCTCTCTCACTATGGAATATCCACGTCTCCCTACATTACGGGACATCCACTCCTCTCTCACTATGGAATATCCACGTCCCCCTTCTTTACAGGACATCCATTCCTCTTTCACTATGGGACATCCATTTCTCCCTTCATTACGGTACATCCTTTCCTCTCTCACTATCCATTTACCATTTCATTACGAGGCATCCCTTCCTCTCTCTTAATTGGATATCAATTTCCCCCTTCATTACGGGACATTCTCCCCTTTTACCCCCCTTATTGTGGACATACTTTTAACCCACATTACAGAACATACCTTTTTCACTCATTACGGACATTCTGTTACCCCACACTAAAGAACTTCCTTTCCTCTCTCATTACGGGACATTCTCTCTTTTTCCCTCCTCATTATGGGACATACTTTTACCCCACACTACAGAACATCCTTTCTTCTTTCATTACGGGACATTCTTCCTTTTTCCCCCCTCAATATGGGACATACGTTTTTTATCCCTACACTAAAGAACATCCCTTTTCACTCATTACGGGACATTCTCCCTTTCTTTTCCCCTCATTATGGGACATACGTTTTATTTTCATGATATCAGGGTAAATTCACCATTATTGATTACTGATTCTCAGAACATTTCAAAGCATTCATAGCTGACTATAGGTGGGTCCATCTCATCAGATTGCGCCAAATATTCACGCCAATTATTCTTTCATCCCTTTTGCCCTGTATTGCTCACAATGAACCGGGATTTATAGGCTCGGAGACTCAGAAACACACCCCAATCCACTGACGCGTAATTCCAATAAATTGTCATTACCAGACGCCAATATCACTTTCTTCTCAATCTCTGGAGTCGCCGCTGTAGGTGCCTCATGACAAGCTCGTTAGTTCTTTCATTGGGTGTGCTTGCTTGCTTGCGTTCGCCCGATGACTAAAGTATTCTAGAGTATTCTGGTAGACTAGAATATTCCTCTTCATCATCCGCCCTTAAAAGAACGTTAAGTGGGCGTGTCTGCGTTGTGTTGTGGTTTGCAGTATAACTGTTATATTTGCGCCTTTCGGCCCAATACATCTGACTTCAGCACGACATTTTTGAGTACCGGGTTGTCTTCCCTCTTCGATCCCTGCTCGCTTGGCCGGACTAGACAGGTTAGTCTGTTACTAGATGCACCGCGGAGAGGTGGGGCAGGGTCTGGATGGTTTGGTTCACCGATCCTGGCGCAAGCCATCAGCTGTGGGTCGCTGAGAACTTCCAGCTCTGGTGCTGGGAGGCGCGATTGTCGGATGTGATGAGGACTGTAGATAAATGTAAGCTCGTGAATGTTTAAGACATCGAGGGCAATACATTATGTTTACGGGTCAGTCTACAACAACATAAAACAAGTAACCAGGAGCGCAATTTTCTGAGAAGAAAACACAATTTAAAAATCTGCTACTCTAAGATATCAACTCCATTTAGACCCAGAACTTTCTTCTTTCCTTCCTCATTTTCCTTTCATCGTCGAGGGGGAACCAGAAAACTATTAGCAAACATCACTAGATATTCGGAAATATTAATTTTTTTTTAGAGACAAACAAGTTAACAAAAATTACAAGTATATTTGGAAATGGCAGAAAAGATAATTGTTTGATTAAAGGCAAATACATGCGGCTGGTACCGTGAAAATGTTGATAACTGGGTTCACACTTTCCTACATGTCAGCTGAAATAAAAATAAAAAAAAACGCACACCATAGGCAAGCCAAGAAGTATAGTTTGAAATAGTAAAGGATCAGAGAGCAAATACATACAGGAGGAGTCTGTTTTAAATCAGACGGACTATTTACTTAAGAGAGAGAGAGAAAAAAGAGAGAGAGCGCAAGAGACAGCGAGACAGAGAGAGAGACAGGGAGAGAGAGAGACAGCGAGAGAGAGGCAGTGAGAGAGAGTGAGAGAGACAGTGAGAGAGAGAGACGGCGAGAGAGAGACAGCGAGAGAGACGGTGAGAGAGAGACAGCGAGAGAGAGACAGTGAGAGGAGAGAGTGAGAGAGAGACAATGAGAGAGGGACAGTGAGAGAGAGAGACAGTGAGAGAGATAGTGAGAGAGAGACAGTGAGAGAAAGACAGAGAGAGAGAGAGAGAGAGACAGCGAGACAGAGAGAAAGTGAAAAGTTAACACACTGGTGGAAAAACGATGATTTAGTAAAAAAAAAAAAAAGATTTAGCTGGGAAAAACAACTCTGAATACAAGCAACTGCTGCCTTGGGGGGAGATCAAGGAAAACCAAAGATTGTGGAAGCAACTGAAGGCGGATGCATCTGGCTGGAAGGTTCAAAGCACAATCTAACCCAATCATTATTTAGTTTGCAAAAAATCTAAAGACACAAAATGAGGTGGAGATGAAGCAAGCTAGCTAACAGAACTATCGATCTTGTTATTGGTCTCTCAAAGATAAGTCATATTCGAGTAGTTAGCCCTATCGAAGACGGATGCAACAAAAGGAGACACAGTGTTCACAATAATCACAAAAGAGCACTAAGGACAATAAGAGCAATAAGGACAATAAGAGCAATTTCAACTTGAAAATGAGCTCTGTGCCACCAACTAACGAAATAAAAGAGCCCCGTCCCGCCACGTGGCGTATAGACAATATGGTGTTAGTACCCATTTTTTATAGGCATCCGGGAACTTTTTTTTAGGAGTGGGGAGGGGAGGGGTAATGTGGTCAGTATTACGTCCGTGCCGTTTTACTTTCCCAGAAAAAAACAGGTACCCATTTAATGACGGGTGTACATGGAAGTAATCAATCAGGAACGAAACCGACTTCTTGTTCTTAATAGTCCAGTTTAATATCCACTGAGCTGTCGGGGCTTCATATATGCCGCTACGGAGAGTCAACATCAGGTCGTATGTCCTTTACAGAACGTTGCATTCACCACAGGGCGTCTGAAAGAATCTATGTCTCTAGCTATCTGAAAGAATCTCTGTCTCTAGCTATCTGAAAGAATCTCTGTCTCTAGCTATCTGAAAGAATCTCTGTCTCTAGCTATCTGAAAGAATCTCTGTCTCTAGTTATCTGAAAGAATCTCTGTCTCTAGCTATCTGAAAGAATCTCTGTCTCTAGCTATCTGAAAGAATCTCTGTCTCTAGCTATCTGAAAGAATCTCTGTCTCTAGCTATCTGAAAGAATCTCTGTCTCAAGCTATCTGAAAGAATCTCTGTCTCTAGCCATCTGAAAGAATCTCTGTCTCTAGCCATCTGAAAGAATCTCTGTCTCTAGCCATCTGAAAGAATCTCTGTCTCTAGCCATCTGAAAGAATCTATGTCTCTAGCCATCTGAAAGAATCTCTGTCTCTAGCCATCTGAAAGAATCTCTGTCTCTAGCCATCTGAAAGAATCTCTGTCTCTAGCCATCTGAAAGAATCTCTGTCTCTGGCTATCTGAAAGAATCTATGTCTCTAGCAATCTGAAAGAATCTCTGTCTCTAGCCATCTGAAAGAATCTCTATCTCTAGCCATCTGAAAGAATCTCTGTCTCTAGCCAGATTCCTTACTCTTTCTATTGTTGTTCAAGATCTCCTTGATGTCTTGAAACCATCTTCTGCTGCGTCTGCCCCACATGCGTCAATCATGGGTAACAATTACAAAAGAAAATGTCAAATAATTAACTAGCCTTAATGAAATTATCCTGGGGGTTGGTAGCCCTGAAGTGTGCAAATAGGTCTTCATTTACTATCAGGAAAGTATTCGGAATTCTAAAATCGAAATTAAACATGGCCACTTATGTCAAAGCGGGAGGCGCGATAACTCAGTGGTTAGTGAATTGAACTCAAAGGACAAGATATCGGGTTCGATCCTGATCAACGGCTTCCGGGTTCAACCAGCCTTAAATGGGTACTGGATTTTTTCTGGGAAAGTAAAGCGGCACGGCCTAATACCGACCACATTACCCCAACAAAATCATGCGCTGATGGTCTGTAAACATTATGGGTACTAACACCATATTCCCTATACGCCACTTGGCGTGATGGGGCTCTTTACTTTTTTTATTTACTTATGTCAAAACATAAAAGAAAACTTTTCACAACACAAGTGCGATGTCTGAGAAAAGCGCTTGGAGTAACCAGAAACGATTAAATCAGAAATGACATTATAAAAGAAAGTATAGGCATTGAGCCAATCTTAAGTTACACACAGAAACAATAAATAATCTGGTTTGCCCATCTTAAAAGAATGCCGCGTGATTCATCACCATACAAGGCATATGTTAAGAGAAGGGAGAAGTGCAAGAGGCAGACCCAGAGTAAGATGGACAGATAACATCAAAGAAACGCAACAACATCATTTGATGAATGAAGCTACCAAAGTGCGAAGAGAACCAGAAGCTAGTATCTCCATCGATATCCAAATGGATTAAAGAGGTAATTAAGAAATAAAAGAAAGAACGAAAAATCGGGATTAGGGGACATTATCCAGCCAAAGTGACAATGATCTTATTTGGTGATATTGTACATATATTTGTATGTTTTGATCAAAGAACGTGTCCCATAGATGAGCATCCGCGCGTAGTATTTGGATAGTTCTTGTTTCCCGATACTGGAGAAAGCAGTCAGCTATGAGCCGCTGACCGCTTTTAATGAAATCTGAATTATAAATCCTCATTCTCCTATAAAAGTAAATTCATAGTGAAATAAAGAACCTCTTTATTACATGTTCAATTTCAAATTCCTCTTAATAAATCTAAATTCCTAGCTATAATCTTTTTTATAGATTCTAATTTCTTATTTAAATCTTAATTTCCAATTTTAAATCTAAATTCCTCATTAAAAATAGAAAACTCCAATTAGAGATCCAAATATCTCTAAAATCCATGAATATTGGATGCCTTTATTTCCTTCTAATTTTAAGCTGAGAAAATCTCCAGGAACGGAATCAATACCGAGCCGACAGTGAGTGACAGAAAGTATGTATCCCCCGCCCACAACGTCTGTTTAGGTTGCAGAAAAAGCCAGATTGTAAGAGCAGGCATTTGGATGGATCACGGTTTTGTGGGGAATTGTGGGTTAATCTGACATTTGATATTGTCATGTGGCTGGAATCAGTTTTAAAAAAAAATATGTCACTGTGACTTTGTGACTTGGATATTTTTCTTCCTTTCTTTCTTTCTCTTTCTTAACTTCCTCTTGTACCCATTCAAATCACTTGAGTCTGTAGAAATGTGGATTTACAGAAGAGTGTTGAGAATACCATAGACAGCTAAGAAAAGTAATGAAAACGTTCTGAAAGAGGCCAAAGCAAAAAGAGAGCTAATGTCCAAGATTAAAATGAAACAATCATCATTTTTTGGCCATGTAATGAGAAGAGAACAACTGGAATATATTGATTGTAACAATTGGGAAAATTGAGGGACGAAGAGGTAGAGGGAAGCAAAGAGAAAAGATGCCAGACAGCTTAAGAGAATTGGGGAGCCGCGATAGCTCAGTGTTAGTGAACTGGACTACAAAGGACAAGGGGTAGGGTTCGATCCCAACCGACGGCTTCCGGGTTCACCCAGCCTTAAATGGGTACCGGATTTTTTTCTGGGAAAGTAAAGCGGCACGTGCGTAATACAGACCACATTGCCCCAAAAATCATGTGCCGAAGGTCTGTAAAATTTATGGTCACTAACACCATATTCAATATACGCCGCCACTTGGCGTGACGGGGGAACTTTACTTTTTTTTTAAGAGAATTGCTTGGCAGAAGGTCAACAACAGAAATGATAAATAACTGTCGAGATCGAAAGTTGTGGAGAGACATGATCACCTACGCCAGCAGGCCCGGTACTTGATGATGATATACCCGTTCAGGGGTCGAGGGAGATAGAACGTTCTGGTTCTCGCCCTTTTGGCAGATTCATTCATTGTCAATTGTTGTTATAACGTTTCTGTGATGTTGTCTGTCCATCTCATTCTGGGTCTAGCTTTTGCTCTTCTCCCTTCTCCTCTTTTAATATATTATTTACATGGTAAGAAATCACAAGGCATTATTTCTAGATGGGCAAAGCAATTTATTTGTTGTTTCTGTATGTAGCTTAGGATTTACACAATGCCTACTCTTTCACTTATAATGACATTTCTTATTCTGTCTTTTCTGGTCACCACAACACTTTTCTCAGACATCTCATCTCTGTGGTAACAAGCTTTCTTTAATGCTTAAACAGAAGTGAAATTGTTTGGCATTGGTAGCACAATGTTGGAATGAATATACTCTGTATAAGATATTACTTGGTTCTATCTAATAGGTATTGGGAGCCTCGGTGGCTGAGTGGTTAGTATGCTCGCTTCCTGACAAGAAGGGTCCGGGTTCGTGGCTGAGTTTTTTTTTTTTTAACGGACTAACAAGACTCCGGGGTTCACCCATCCTCTAAAAATGGGTATCAGCGATTTTTCTTGCACGTAAAGACGGCTTAGCGTGGTACCGACCGCATCGGTAAAAAAAATATTGTCACTAACTCATTATTCCCCAAACGCCTAGCAAGGCATGGAGGGAATCTTAAATACGTATCACTTTGTGTTGAATTATAGGGGATAGCTGTCCCAATATTTATTATATTAATGATATTAACAGATCCAAGACATCGTGGGTGAGTGGTTTAGTAAGAATTCAACAGCATAATTGATAAGCAGATGCTGAGTCAGAAAGTTGCTGAAATACATGACCGCGTAAACAAGAAAGGTGCAGTACTTAACAATTAAAACATTACTCTGCCATAGTGGGTGGTTCTCAATAAGGGATTACCAGGAAGTTACATAATTACTAAAGCTTCTTGGAGACAAAAGGAAACACATCCTGTAGAATACTAATAGCAAATACCATAACGACCAAGAATATATATATATATATATATATATATATATATATATATATATATATATATATATATATAGTAAGTAAAGAGCCCCGTCACTCCAGGTGGCGTATAGGCAATATGGTGTTAGAGGCCATAATTTTTACAGCCTTTCGGCACATGATTTTTGGGGTAATGTGGTCGGTATTACGCCCGTGCCGCTTTATTTTCCAGAAAAAATTCAGTACCCATTTACGGTTGGGTGAAAACCGGAAGCCGTTGATCAGAATCGAACCCGACTTCTTGTCCTTTGTAGTCCAGTTCACTAACCATTGAGCTATCGCGGTTCCCAAATATATATATATATATATATATATATATATATATATATATAATAAAAGATCACCGACTGAATTTATGACGCCAATCAGTATGGCACCTGATGATGATGATGATGGTGATGATGATGATGTTAAGAACATCAGTTGACCAATCGAGGTTCATGCACATTTGCGCAACAGATTTAAATTATCCCGTTCTTTAAAACAAATAAGAAAGCATATATATTTATATTAGAAGCCGCGACAAATTAACTCGATGCATTACGTTACATCAGCACCGTACAGAAGATATTTATAAATTAAACAAAATGAATGTTCCTTGTGCTTTCAGCTTCCGACTCTCTGTCAGGCCGGCCATTAGACGCAACGGTCAAGTTCCCAACGAAAGCAACCATCAGTGTTGACCTTATGCTATGTCCTAGAGACAATGAGAAACATTATATATTAATGGAATATGTTGCCTACGTGGTCGGTGTTGGTAATTACGAGATAATTATTACTGGAGAAATA
Source organism: Megaustenia siamemsis (assembly GCA_032433765.1). Taxonomy (NCBI): domain Eukaryota; kingdom Metazoa; phylum Mollusca; class Gastropoda; order Stylommatophora; family Ariophantidae; genus Megaustenia; species Megaustenia siamemsis. The sequence goes on along the minus strand of JAVIAB010000041.1, from coordinate 47,807,614 downwards.
GAGAACCGCGGCACGAATTGGCAAAACAGAAGTATATATATATATATATATATATATCAGTGGCGTATTCTCTATGATACCGCAGCTACCGCCGGTAGCCTGAACATATTAACGAAATACAAAAGGGAATGATAATTTATCATATTTTTTACAAATAATTTTATTACAAATTTTCGAATATTCTATTACACATTTCGTAGGACAATATTATTTATTTGTTTTGATTTGCGTTTATTAAAACAAGGTTTCCTCGGGCCACTATAACATTTGTGAATGAAACCGAAACTACATTGAAACCTCTATTTGCCAGCGATACATTTTTCCCCTCTCCGGACCTTGTATTAACGACCTTGACATTCAAAAATTCCAGTCAAAATAATGCGGCAATGCTACCTCTATACTAATGCGGTTTCGTGGGGTATTTTTCGATCTGGCCAATCATAATCGTCACAAAGTGAAAGTGAAACAATGTCTGATTACCGGAACTTCCTCAGCTATTTATAAATACGCTATGCGCAACAGCATCTGTGGGAAGAACTTTTTCTGCTCTCAAGAGAATAAAATCTTATTGTCGCTCAACTCAGACACAAGAACGCTTATCTGGTTTGGCATTAATGTCCATTGAGAAATTATTCCTTCATATACTTAGAAACCAGCACAAAAGTACTTTCAATGACAAAGTCATCAAGACATTTTCGTCCCAAACAAGATGGATATAATTAACATAAATAAGTAAGTAATTTAAAATATAGTGATGTCATTAGAAAATATTACTTTATGTTAGCCTACTTAATATAATGCATGTTGTTATTTATTATGTCAGCGGTAGCCCAGACACCCAAACCAGTCTACGCCACTCTCTCTCTCTCTCTCTCTCTCTCTATATATATATATATATATATATATATATATATATATATCTCGTAGCACATGGAGAGCAAACATAAAAAATGGCACAGCAACTTTCGAGACAGTGCTGATGTCATATTCAGAAGACAAAAAGCGCAAGAGAAAGGAGACAAGGCCGGGTACCGCGGGTACACCTTGCTCGTTCTGTGGATGGATCTGTCTGTCCTGGATTGGCAAATTCAGCCACGAGAAAAGATGTTCAGTAAAGCAGTACCCAGTATGAGATACTAATGCTTTACCAAACTACTGACTTATCATGATTGCTTGCTACCAACCGTCTGTCAAGACGCCAAAGGCCACACCCACCTACCCACCCAAAACCCACTCACCCACCCACCTACACACACACACACACACTAAATCTATTGACCTTTCGAGCCGTAACCGGCCCATAGGGCGTAGACCAAGATACACCTTCTCCTATATGAATTTTTGTTCTAGCAGTTTTCTTTTAAAGATATTTTATCAAATCTCGCCATCTGTCTCTGTTCTGTGCAAGCAGTTCTATCTCATTGAGGGAGCCGATTCCTGCTGCTCTTGCCTCTCTCATCAATGTTCTTCTCAGTGTCTCCCTGGGTCTTCCTCTTTTTCTTTTACCTGTTGTTTCCCATATGAGGGCTTGCTTTGCTATTCGATTATTATCTCTTCTCATCACATGTCCAACGTATGACCATCGTCTTTTCTTTATTACTGAAGATATTAGTGGTTGATTGGCGATTTCTCTAATTTCCTCGTTTGTTTTGAATTCGTTCCATTCTATACCAAGTATTTTCCTTAGACATTTATTTTCGAATGCGTTCAACTTTGTTTCTATATCTCTTGTTGTTTTCCAGCTTTCACACGCATGCGTAAGGGTTGATAGTACATTTGATTTGAATAGCCTAAGTTTTGTGTTTGTGCTAATGAGTTTTGATTTCCACAACTTTTCAAGGCTTCTGAAAGACATTGCTGCTTTAGCCATTCTGATTCTAATTTCTTTGCTTGTATCCCCTTCTCGATCAATGTGACTTCCAAGATAGATGAAGTGATCGATCTCTTCTACTGGTTTGTTTTCCATGTATATTTTGTCACTTGTTGGAATTAAACTTTTCATGACTTTAGTCTTTTCATGATTGACCTCAAGCCCAATTTTGCTGGCTATTGATGATAGTTCATTTGTGTTTTCCTGCATCGTTTTTATCTGATTGCTGATGAGAACTATGTCATCAGCAAAGTCCAGGTCCTCCAAATGGTCTCCTTGTATCCATTCGATGCCTTTATTACCAGTGCAGCATTTCTTCATTATGAAGTCCATAACAATTCCAAATAACAAGGGCGATAAAATACATCCTTGTTTAACCCCAGTTTCTATTGGGAAACATTCGCTCAGTCCTTCCTCTGTTCGAACTGCACATGTGTAACCATCATACATGTCTTTGATAATATTTATGATTTTTGATGGTAAGCCATATTGCTTCAGAATTTTCCACAAAGAATCTCTATGAATACTATCAAATGCTTTTTTGAAGTCGATGAAGTTAAGTACAAAAGGTTTTTGCTTTTCAATGTGTTCCTCCAATATAAGTCGTAGAGTGAAAATGTGGTCAAGACAGCTTCTCCCTTTTCTAAACCCAGCCTGTTCTTCACGCATTACTGTATCTATTGAATCCTTTATTCTACACACACACACACACACACATATATATATATCATGTACAACAGGGTGTTATAGACCACACTGTCAGCTTTCACCTTCACACTAAATCAATCCGATCGTCTCCTCATTTCACCAATCTTCTACTTTATTTAAAAATCTACAATCTTCTCAAACAATCGTCCGCCTTCCACTCCATCACCATCTTACTCCATCACCATCTTACTCCATCACCATCTTACTCCATCGCCATCTTACTTCATCGCCTTCTTACTTCATCACCTTCTTACTTCATCACCTTCTTACTTCATCACCTTCTTAATCACCTTCTTACTTCATCAAATCTTACTTCATTATCTCCTCATTCTACCAATAAGATAACTCTATCATAGAGAATGTCCATAATGAGGTTGAAAAGAGTCGGATGAAACGTGTACGTAAAGACCAAACTGAACCCTGTATGTAATGTTATAGTTATCACCACTGATTAGTCAGAATTCAAACAATCAAATAGTATAGGACTTTCTATTATTGTACGCTCAAATGAATACCTACTAGCATCTATTCCACTCTACAAGACGTAGACGAAAAGAAGAAGGCGACAAGTAGCAGAAAACAAAATTGACGAGAAAAGCTAGCAGACGAAGACAAGAAAAAAAATACAAGAAGTAGATGAAGACAAGTAGAAGAAAAATAGAAGAAAAGTAGAGAAAGGCAAGTAGACGAAGACAAGAAATATAAAAAGACAAACACACTAAGACCAGAAGTAGAAGAAGGCAAGCAGACCAAAACAAGAAGTAGAAGAAGGTATGTGGATGAAGACAAGAAGTAGAAGAAGGTATGTGGATAAAGACAAGAAGTAGAAGAAGGAATGTGGATAAAGACAAGAAGTAGAAGAAGGTATGTGGATAAAGACAAGAAGTAGAAGAAGGAATGTGGATAAAGACAATAAGTAGAAGAAGGTATGTGGATAAAGACAAGAAGTAGAAGAAGGTATGTGGATAAAGACAAAAAGTAGAAGAAGGAATGTGGATAAAGACAAGAAGTAGAAGAAGGTATGTGGATAAAGACAAGAAGTAGCAGAATGTATGTGGATAAAGACAAGAAGTAGAAGAAGGTATGTGGATAAAGACAAGAAGTAGAAGATGGTATGTGGACGAAGACAAGAGGTAGAAGAGGGTATGTGGACGAAGACAAGAAGCAGAAGAAGGTATGTGGACGAAGACAAGAAGTAGAAGAAGGTATGTGGACGAAGACAAGAAGCAGAAGAAGGTAAGTGGACGAAAACAAGAAGTAGAAGAAGGTAAGTGGACGAAAACAAGAAGTAGAAGAAGGTATGTGGACGAAGACAAGAAGTAGAAGAAGGTATGTGGATAAAGACAAGAAGTAGAAGAAGGTATGTGGATAAAGACAAGAAGTAGAAGAAGGTATGTTGACGAAGACAAGAAGTAGAAGAAGGTATGTGGATAAGACAAGAATTTGAAGAAGGTAAGTGGACGAAGACAAGAAACAGAAGAAGGTAAGTGGACGAAGACATGAAATAGAAGAAGGTAAGAAGAAAACAATAAATAGAATAAGGTAAGTGGGGGCCTCGGTAGCCTACAACCACTCGACTGGACTACCGACGTTCGGACAACCCGTGTTCGATTCCCGCTGGAAGCAGTGCGAATTGTACTAGTGGTTGGAAAAAAAATACCCCACGGTCGACCCAGCCGTTGGCAGAAATGGGTACCAGGGTATTACCCTGGGAAGGTGAGGAATGTCGCCTCGCATCTGAGTTTAGATGCTTGAGGCGCCACTATACAGAAATCTACGAACATTTCTGGATAGGCGGCCGAGCACATATGGGTGGAAACACGCGTGCTAAGACGCCAGTTCAAGTCTCGTACTTTACCTTTACCTAGACAAGAAGTAGACGTTAAATGGACGAAGACAAGAAGTAGAAGAATGTAAGTGGTCGAAGACCAGAAGTAGAAGAAGGTAAGTGGTCGAAGACAAGAAGTAGAAGAAGGTAAGTGGTCGAAGACAAGAAGTAGAAGAAGGTAAGTGGTCAAAGACAAGAAGTAGAAGAAGGTAAGTGGTCGAAGACAAGAAGTAGAAGAAGACTGAAAGTAGAAGACAAGAAGTAGAAGAAGGTAAGTGGTCGAAGACAAGAAGTAGAAGAAGACTGAAAGTAGAAGACAAGAAGTAGAAGAAAGTAAGTGGTCGAAGACAAGAAGTAGAAGAAGGTAAGTGGTCGAAGGCAAGAAGTAGAAGAAGGTAAGTGGTCGAAGACAAGAAGTAGAAGAAGACTGAAAGTAGAAGACAAGAAGTAGAAGAAGGTAAGTGGTCGAAGACAAGAAGTAGAAGAAGGTAAGTGGTCGAAGACAAGAAGTAGAAGAAGACTGAAAGTAGAAGACAAGAAGTAGAAGAAGGTAAGTGGTCGAAGATAAGAAGTAGAAGAAGGTAAGTGGTCGAAGACAAGAAGTAGAAGAAGTTAAGTGGACGAAGACAAGAAGTAGAAGAAGGTAAGTGGACGAAGACAAGAAGTAGAAGATGGTAAGTGGTCAAAGACAAGAAGTAGAAGAAGGTAAGTGGTCGAAGACAAGAAGTAGAAGAAGACTGAAAGTAGAAGACAAGAAGCAGAAGAAGTTAAGTGGTCGAAGACAAGAAGTAGAAGAAGACTGAAAGTAGAAGACAAGAAGTAGAAGAAGGTAAGTGGTCGAAGACAAGAAGTACAAGAAGACTGAAAGTAGAAGACAAGAAGTATAAGAAGGTAAGTGGTCGAAGACAAGAAGTAGAAGAAGGTAAGTGGTCGAAGACAAGAAGTAGAAGAAGGTAAGTGGTCGAAGACAAGAAGTAGAAGAAGGTAAGTGTACGAAGACAAGAAGTAGAAGAAGGTAAGTGGTCGAAGAGAAGAAGTATAAGAAGGTAAGTGGTCGAAGACAATAAGTAGAAGAAGGTAAGTGGTCGAAGACAAGAAGTAGAAGAAGACTGAAAGTAGAAGACAAGAAGTATAAGAAGGTAAGTGGTCGAAGACAAGAAGTAGAAGAAGGTAAGTGGTCGAAGACAAGAAGTAGAAGAAGACTGAAAGTAGAAGACAAGAAGTAGAAGAAGGTAAGTGGTCGAAGATAAGAAGTAGAAGAAGGTAAGTGGACGAAGACAAGAAGTAGAAGAAGGTAAGTGGACGAAGACAAGAAGTAGAAGATGGTAAGTGGTCAAAGACAAGAAGTAGAAGAAGGTAAGTGGTCGAAGACAAGAAGTAGAAGAAGACTGAAAGTAGAAGACAAGAAGTAGAAGAAGGTAAGTGGTCGAAGACAAGAAATATAAAAAGACAAACACACTAAGACAAGAAGTAGAAGAAGGCAAGCAGACGAAAACAAGAAGTAGAAGAAGGTATGTGGATGAAGACAAGAAGTAGAAGAAGGTATGTGGATAAAGACAAGAAGTAGAAGAAGGTATGTGGATAAAGACAAGAAGTAGAAGAATGTATGTGGATAAAGACAAGAAGTAGAAGAAGGTATGTGGATAAAGACAATAAGTAGAAGAAGGTATGTGGATAAAGACAATAAGTAGAAGAAGGTATGTGGATAAAGACAATAAGTAGAAGAAGGTATGTGGATAAAGACAAGAAGTAGAAGAAGGTATGTGGATAAAGACAAGAAGTAGAAGAAGGTATGTGGATAAAGACAAGAAGTAGAAGAAGGAATGTGGATAAAGACAAGAAGTAGAAGAAGGTATGTGGATAAAGACAAGAAGTAGAAGGAATGTGGACGAAGACAAGAAGCAGAAGAAGGTAAGTGGACGAAAACAAGAAGTAGAAGAAGGTAAGTGGACGAAAACAAGAAGTAGAAGAAGGTAAGTGGACGAAAACAAGAAGTAGAAGAAGGTATGTGGATGAAGACAAGAAGTAGAAGAAGGTATGTGGATAAAGACAAGAAGTAGAAGAAGGTATGTGGATAAAGACAAGAAGTAGAAGAATGTATGTGGATAAAGACAAGAAGTAGAAGAAGGTATGTGGATAAAGACAATAAGTAGAAGAAGGTATGTGGATAAAGACAATAAGTAGAAGAAGGTATGTGGATAAAGACAATAAGTAGAAGAAGGTATGTGGATAAAGACAAGAAGTAGAAGAAGGTATGTGGATAAAGACAAGAAGTAGAAGAAGGTATGTGGATAAAGACAAGAAGTAGAAGAAGGAATGTGGATAAAGACAAGAAGTAGAAGAAGGTATGTGGATAAAGACAAGAAGTAGAAGAAGGAATGTGGATAAAGACAAGAAGTAGAAGAAGGTATGTGGATAAAGACAAGAAGTAGAAGAAGGTATGTGGATAAAGACAAGAAGTAGAAGAAGGAATGTGGATAAAGACAAGAAGTAGAAGAAGGTATGTGGATAAAGACAAGAAGTAGAAGAAGGTATGTGGATAAAGACAAAAAGTAGAAGAAGGAATGTGGATAAAGACAAGAAGTAGAAGAAGGTATGTGGATAAAGACAAGAAGTAGCAGAATGTATGTGGATAAAGACAAGAAGTAGAAGAAGGTATGTGGATAAAGACAAGAAGTAGAAGATGGTATGTGGACGAAGACAAGAGGTAGAAGAAGGTATGTGGACGAAGACAAGAAGCAGAAGAAGGTATGTGGACGAAGACAAGAAGTAGAAGAAGGTATGTGGACGAAGACAAGAAGCAGAAGAAGGTAAGTGGGCGAAAACAAGAAGTAGAAGAAGGTAAGTGGACGAAAACAAGAAGTAGAAGAAGGTATGTGGACGAAGACAAGAAGTAGAAGAAGGTATGTGGATAAAGACAAGAAGTAGAAGAAGGTATGTGGATAAAGACAAGAAGTAGAAGAAGGTAAGTGGACGAAGACAAGAAACAGAAGAAGGTAAGTGGACGAAGACATGAAATAGAAGAAGGTAAGAAGAAAACAATAAATAGAATAAGGTAAGTGGGGGCCTCGGTAGCCTACAACCACTCGACTGGACTACCGACGTTCGGACAACCCGTGTTCGATTCCCGCTGGAAGCAGTGCGAATTGTACTAGTGGTTGGAAAAAAAATACCCCCACGGTCGACCCAGCCGTTGGCAGAAATGGGTACCAGGGTATTACCCTGGGAAGGTGAGGAATGTCGCCTCGCATCTGAGTTTAGATGCTTGAGGCGCCACTATACAGAAATCTACGAACATTTCTGGATAGGCGGCCGAGCACATATGGGTGGAAACACGCGTGCTAAGACGCCAGTTCAAGTCTCGTACTTTACCTTTACCTAGACAAGAAGTAGACGTTAAATGGACGAAGACAAGAAGTAGAAGAATGTAAGTGGTCGAAGACCAGAAGTAGAAGAAGTAAGTGGTCGAAGACAAGAAGTAGAAGAAGGTAAGTGGTCGAAGACAAGAAGTAGAAGAAGGTAAGTGGTCGAAGACAAGAAGTAGAAGAAGGTAAGTGGTCGAAGACAAGAAGTAGAAGAAGACTGAAAGTAGAAGACAAGAAGTAGAAGAAGGTAAGTGGTCGAAGACAAGAAGTAGAAGAAGACTGAAAGTAGAAGACAAGAAGTAGAAGAAGGTAAGTGGTCGAAGACAAGAAGTAGAAGAAGGTAAGTGGTCGAAGGCAAGAAGTAGAAGAAGGTAAGTGGTCGAAGACAAGAAGTAGAAGAAGACTGAAAGTAGAAGACAAGAAGTAGAAGAAGGTAAGTGGTCGAAGACAGGAAGTAGAAGAAGGTAAGTGGTCGAAGACAAGAAGTAGAAGAAGACTGAAAGTAGAAGACAAGAAGTAGAAGAAGGTAAGTGGTCGAAGATAAGAAGTAGAAGAAGGTAAGTCGTCGAAGACAAGAAGTAGAAGAAGGTAAGTGGACGAAGACAAGAAGTAGAAGAAGGTAAGTGGACGAAGACAAGAAGTAGAAGAAGGTAAGTGGACGAAGACAAGAAGTAGAAGAAGGTAAGTGGACGAAGACAAGAAGTAGAAGAAGGTAAGTGGACGAAGACAAGAAGTAGAAGAAGGTAAGTGGTCGAAGACAAGAAGTAGAAGAAGGTAAGTGGTCGAAGACAAGAAGTATAAGAAGGTAAGTGGTCGAAGACAAGAAGTAGAAGAAGGTAAGTGGTCGAAGACAAGAAGTATAAGAAGGTAAGTGGTCGAAGACAAGAAGTGGAAGAAGGTAAGTGGTCGAAGACAAGAAGTAGAAGAAGACTGAAAGTAGAAGACAAGAAGTAGAAGAAGGTAAGTGGTCGAAGACAAGAAGTAGAAGAAGGTATGTGGACGAAGACAAGAAGTAGAAGAAGGTAAGTGGTCGAAGATAAGAAGTAGAAGAAGGGAAGTGGTCGAAGATAAGAAGTAGAAGAAGGTAAGTGGACGAAGACAAGAAGTAGAAGAAGGTAAGTGGACGAAGACAAGAAGTAGAAGAAGGTAAGTGGTCGAAGACAAGAAGTAGAAGAAGGTAAGTGGACGAAGACAAGAAGTAGAAGAAGGTAAGTGGACGAAGACAAGAAGTAGAAGAAGGTAAGTGGTCGAAGATAAGAAGTAGAAGAAGGTAAGTGGACGAAGACAAGAAGTAGAAGAAGGTAAGTGGACGAAGACAAGAAGTAGAAGATGGTAAGTGGTCAAAGACAAGAAGTAGAAGAAGGTAAGTGGTCGAAGACAAGAAGTAGAAGAAGACTGAAAGTAGAAGATAAGAAGTAGAAGAAGGTAAGTGGTCGAAGACAAGAAATATAAAAAGACAAACACACTAAGACAAGAAGTAGAAGAAGGCAAGCAGACGAAAACAAGAAGTAGAAGAAGGTATGTGGATGAAGACAAGAAGTAGAAGAAGGTATGTGGATAAAGACAAGAAGTAGAAGAAGGTATGTGGATAAAGACAAGAAGTAGAAGAATGTATGTGGATAAAGACAAGAAGTAGAAGAAGGTATGTGGATAAAGACAAGAAGTAGAATAAGGTATGTGGATAAAGACAATAAGTAGAAGAAGGTATGTGGATAAAGACAATAAGTAGAAGAAGGTATGTGGATAAAGACAATAAGTAGAAGAAGGTATGTGGATAAAGACAAGAAGTAGAAGAAGGTATGTGGATAAAGACAAGAAGTAGAAGAAGGTATGTGGATAAAGACAAGAAGTAGAAGAAGGAATGTGGATAAAGACAAGAAGTAGAAGAAGGTATGTGGATAAAGACAAGAAGTAGAAGAAGGAATGTGGATAAAGACAAGAAGTAGAAGAAGGTATGTGGATAAAGACAAGAAGTAGAAGAAGGTATGTGGATAAAGAAAAGAAGTAGAAGAAGGTATGTGGATAAAGACAAGAAGTAGAAGATGGTATGTGGACGAAGACAGGAGGTAGAAGAAGGTATGTGGACGAAGACAAGAAGCAGAAGAAGGTATGTGGACGAAGACAAGAAGTAGAAGAAGGTATGTGGACGAAGACAAGAAGCAGAAGAAGGTAAGTGGACGAAAACAAGAAGTAGAAGAAGGTAAGTGGACGAAAACAAGAAGTAGAAGAAGGTATGTGGATGAAGACAAGAAGTAGAAGAAGGTATGTGGATAAAGACAAGAAGTAGAAGAAGGTATGTGGATAAAGATAAGAAGTAGAAGAATGTATGTGGATAAAGACAAGAAATAGAAGAAGGTATGTGGATAAAGACAATAAGTAGAAGAAGGTATGTGGATAAAGACAATAAGTAGAAGAAGGTATGTGGATAAAGACAATAAGTAGAAGAAGGTATGTGGATAAAGACAAGAAGTAGAAGAAGGTATGTGGATAAAGACAAGAAGTAGAAGAAGGTATGTGGATAAAGACAAGAAGTAGAAGAAGGAATGTGGATAAAGACAAGAAGTAGAAGAAGGTATGTGGATAAAGACAAGAAGTAGAAGAAGGAATGTGGATAAAGACAAGAAGTAGAAGAAGGTATGTGGATAAAGACAAGAAGTAGAAGAAGGTATGTGGATAAAGACAAGAAGTAGAAGAAGGAATGTGGATAAAGACAAGAAGTAGAAGAAGGTATGTGGATAAAGACAAGAAGTAGAAGAAGGTATGTGGATAAAGACAAAAAGTAGAAGAAGGAATGTGGATAAAGACAAGAAGTAGAAGAAGGTATGTGGATAAAGACAAGAAGTAGCAGAATGTATGTGGATAAAGACAAGAAGTAGAAGAAGGTATGTGGATAAAGACAAGAAGTAGAAGATGGTATGTGGACGAAGACAAGAGGTAGAAGAAGGTATGTGGACGAAGACAAGAAGCAGAAGAAGGTATGTGGACGAAGACAAGAAGTAGAAGAAGGTATGTGGAAGAAGACAAGAAGCAGAAGAAGGTAAGTGGACGAAAACAAGAAGTAGAAGAAGGTAAGTGGACGAAAACAAGAAGTAGAAGAAGGTATGTGGACGAAGACAAGAAGTAGAAGAAGGTATGTGGATAAAGACAAGAAGTAGAAGAAGGTATGTGGATAAAGACAAGAAGTAGAAGAAGGTAAGTGGACGAAGACAAGAAACAGAAGAAGGTAAGTGGACGAAGACATGAAATAGAAGAAGGTAAGAAGAAAACAATAAATAGAATAAGGTAAGTGGGGGCCTCGGTAGCCTACAACCACTCGACTGGACTACCGACGTTCGGACAACCCGTGTTCGATTCCGCTGGAAGCAGTGCGAATTGTACTAGTGGTTGGAAAAAAAATACCCCCACGGTCGACCCAGCCGTTGGCAGAAATGGGTACCAGGGTATTACCCTGGGAAGGTGAGGAATGTCGCCTCGCATCTGAGTTTAGATGCTTGAGGCGCCACTATACAGAAATCTACGAACATTTCTGGATAGGCGGCCGAGCACATATGGGTGGAAACACGCGTGCTAAGACGCCAGTTCAAGTCTCGTACTTTACCTTTACCTAGACAAGAAGTAGACGTTAAATGGACGAAGACAAGAAGTAGAAGAATGTAAGTGGTCGAAGACCAGAAGTAGAAGAAGGTAAGTGGTCGAAGACAAGAAGTAGAAGAAGGTAAGTGGTCGAAGACAAGAAGTAGAAGAAGGTAAGTGGTCGAAGACAAGAAGTAGAAGAAGACTGAAAGTAGAAGACAAGAAGTAGAAGAAGGTAAGTGGTCGAAGACAAGAAGTAGAAGAAGACTGAAAGTAGAAGACAAGAAGTAGAAGAAGGTAAGTGGTCGAAGACAAGAAGTAGAAGAAGGTAAGTGGTCGAAGGCAAGAAGTAGAAGAAGGTAAGTGGTCGAAGACAAGAAGTAGAAGAAGACTGAAAGTAGAAGACAAGAAGTAGAAGAAGGTAAGTGGTCGAAGACAGGAAGTAGAAGAAGGTAAGTGGTCGAAGACAAGAAGTAGAAGAAGGTAAGTGGTCGAAGACCAGAAGTAGAAGAAGGTAAGTGGTCGAAGACAAGAAGTAGAAGAATGTAAGTGGTCGAAGACCAGAAGTAGAAGAAGGTAAGTGGTCGAAGACCAGAAGTAGAAGAAGGTAAGTGGTCGAAGACAAGAAGTAGAAGAAGGTGAGTGGTCGAAGACAAGAAGTAGAAGAAGGTAAGTGGTCGAAGACAAGAAGTAGAAGAAGGTAAGTGGTCGAAGACAAGAAGTAGAAGAAGGTAAGTGGTCGAAGACAAGAAGTAGAAGAAGACTGAAAGTAGAAGACAAGAAGTAGAAGAAGGTAAGTGGACGAAAACAAGAAGTAGAAGAAGGTATGTGGACGAAGACAAGAAGTAGAAGAAGGTATGTGGATAAAGACAAGAAGTAGAAGAAGGTATGTGGATAAAGACAAGAAGTAGAAGAAGGTATGTGGACGAAGACAAGAAGTAGAAGAAGGTATGTGAATAAGACAAGAATTAGAAGAAGGTAAGTGGACGAAGACAAGAAGCAGAAGAAGGTAAGTGGACGAAGACATGAAATAGAAGAAGGTAAGAAGAATACAATAAATAGAATAAGGTAAGTGGGGGCCTCGATAGCCTACAACCACTCGACTGGACTACCGACGTTCGGACAACCCGTGTTCGATTCCCGCTGGAAGCAGTGCGAATTGTACTAGTGGTTGGAAAAAAAATACCCCCACGGTCGACCCAGCCGTTGGCAGAAATGGGTACCATGGTATTACCCTGGGAAGGTGAGGAATGTCGCCTCGCATCTGAGTTTAGATGCTTGAGGCGCCACTATACAGAAATCTACGAACATTTCTGGATAGGCGGCCGAGCACATATGGGTGGAAACACGCGTGCTAAGACGCCAGTTCAAATCTCGTACTTTACCTTTACCTAGAAAAGAAGTAGACGTTAAATGGACGAAGACAAGAAGTAGAAGAAGGTAAGTGTACGAAGACAAGAAGTAGAAGAAGGTAAGTGGTCGAAGACCAGAAGTAGAAGAAGGCCAGTGGTCGAAGACAAGAAGTAGAAGAAGGTAAGTGGTCGAAGACAAGAAGTAGAAGAAGGTAAGTGGTCGAAGACAAGAAGTAGAAGAAGACTGAAAGTAGAAGACAAGAAGTAGAAGAAGGTAAGTGGTCGAAGACAAGAAGTAGAAGAAGGTAAGTGGTCAAAGACAAGAAGTAGAAGAAGGTAAGTGGTCGAAGACAAGAAGTAGAAGAAGGTAAGTGGTCGAAGACAAGAAGTAGAAGAAGGTAAGTGGTCGAAGACAAGAAGTAGAAGAAGGTAAGTGGTCGAAGACAAGAAGTAGAAGAAGGTAAGTGGTCGAAGACAAGAAGTAGAAGAAGGTAAGTGGTCGAAGACAAGAAGTAGAAGAAGGTAAGTGGACGAAGACAAGAAGTAGAAGAAGGTAAGTGGTCGAAGACAAGAAGTAGAAGAAGGTAAGTGGTCGAAGACAAGAAGTAGAATAAGACTGAAAGTAGAAGACAAGAAGTATACGACGAATAGAAGCAGAAGACAAAAAAGAGAAGCAGAAAAGAATATGATGAAGGCAAAACTTATGTGAAGAAAAGAGGTAGAAGAAGACGAGGCGTGTATGAAAACAAAAGAAGAAGAAAGCAAAGAAGAACAGAAGACGTTGATCAAGAAAAGAAAAAATCAGAAAAAAAGAATAGAAAAAAACAAGACGTTAATGAAGAAAGAAGGAAAAGAAGAAAAGAAGCAGCAGAAGAAAGAACTTCAAAATTTAAAGTAGATACAGACAAGACATAGAAGTAGAAACGAAGTACATGAAAGTAAGAAGTAGATGAAGAAAAGGACAAGAAAATTAATTCGCAAACGGAGAAAACAAAAGGAGGAGAAAGAACAAACAGAAGAATTAGATGAATAGTTAAAAAATTACCCACGTCTGGCTCTATGTTATGTCTAATTGAAGAAGCAAAACAAAACCATGAATCACTGAGCATCCCTGATTGCACTAACGCAGACCACAAAGAGTATCAAGGCCGTCGTCTGTCATTTGCTAACTCATTCATCTGCTAACAAGTTTGCATTTCTTCTTCAAATTTATTTTAATTTGCATCATTTTCGTGATATCCCATTTCATGACTTTTTGTGCGTTTTCATGATTTCTCATTTCATGATTTTATGTGTGTTTTCATGATAGTTTTTCTTCCCGTTCGGTTGCTTTTATTTGACGAGATTCAGAATCGTAATTTTTTTGGGGGTATTATCTGTGTGGATTCAGAATGAATTATGCCATCTTATGTCAAATATTTGAAGGAGTCTGTGTTAATGAATTTTGGCAGTAAATAATCTACGTTAATCAAATAATCTACGTTAATCAAATAATCTACGTTAATCAAATAATCTGCGTTTATAAAATAATCTACGTTAATCAAATAATCTACGTTAATCAAATAATCTATTCTAACAAATCTTGACACAAGTAAGCTATGCTAACTAATCTGGACAATAAATAAACTATGTTAAGAAATCTGGGCAATAAATAAACTATGTTAACAAATCTGGGCAATATATAAACTATGTTAACAAATCTGGGCAATAAATAAACTATGTTAACAAATCTTGACAATAAATAAACTATGTTAACAAAACTTGACAATAAATAAACTATGTTAACAAAACTTGACAATAAATAAACTATGTTAACAAATCTTGACAATAAATAAACTATGTTAACAAAACTTGACAATAAATAAACTATGTTAACAAATCTTGACAATAAATAAACTATGTTAACAAAACTTGACAATAAATAAACTATGTTAATATATCTTGACAGTAAATAAACTATGTTAACAAAACTTGACAATAAATAAACTATGTTAAAAAAACTTGACAGTAAATAAACTATGTTAACAAAACTTGACAATAAATAAGCTATGTTAACAAAACTTGACAGTAAATAAACTATGTTAACAAAACTTGACAATAAATAAATTATGTTAACAAAACTTGACAGTAAATAAACTATGTAAACAAATATTGACAGTAAATAAACTATGTTAACAGATTTTGTCAATAAATAAACTTTGTTAACAAATCTTGTCAGTAAAAAATCTACTTTAATATATCCACGGTATCAATGTTAATAAATCCTGACAATAAATAGTCATGCTAACAAATATTAAATCAAATTTAACAAATATTGTCAAGAAACAATCAATGTTAACCAGTTTTGGATGTATCTAATGAACTGTAACAAATATTGTCAATATACAATCCTTAGTAACCAACTTTGAATGTATCTAATGAACTTCAACAAATATTGTTAATATACAATCCTTAGTAACCAACTTTGAATGTATCTAATTAACTGTAACAAATATTGTCAATATACAATCCTTAGTAAACAACTTTGAATGTAGCTAATTAACTTTAACAAATATCAATATACAATCCTTAGTAACCAACTTTGAATGTATCTAATTAACTTTAACAAATATTATCAATATACAATCCTTAGTAACCAACTTTGAATGTATCTAATTAACTTTAACAAATATCAATATACAATCCTTAGTAACCAACTTTGAATGTATCTAATTAACTTTAACAAATATTATCAATATACAATCCTTAGTAACCTACTTTGAATGTATCTAATGAACTGTAACAAATATTGTCGATATACAATCCTGAGTAACCAACTTTGAATGTATCTAATGAACTATAACAAATATTGTCAATATACAATCCTTAGTAACCAACTTGGAATGTATCTAATTAACTTTAACAAATATTATCAATATACAATCCTTAGTAACCAACTTTGAATGTATCTAATTAACTTTAACAAATATTATCAATATACAATCCTTAGTAACCTAATTTGAATGTATCTAATGAACTGTAACAAATATTGTCAATATACAATCCTGAGTAACCAACTTTGAATGTATCTAATGAACTTCAACAAATATTGTTAATATACAATCCTTAGTAACCAACTTTGAATGTATCTAATTAACTGTAAAAAATATTGTCAATATACAATCCTTAGTAACCAACTTTGAATGTATCTAATTAACTGTAACAAATATTGTCAATATACAATCCTTAGTAACCAACTTTGAATGTATCTAATTAACTTTAACAAATATCAATATACAATCCTTAGTAACCAACTTTGAATGTATCTAATGAACTTTAACAAATATTGTCAATATACAATCCTTAGTAACCAACTTTGAATGTATCTAATGAACTTTAACAAATATTGTCAATATACAATCCTCAGTAACCAACTTTGAATCTATTTAATTAACTTTAACAAATATTGTCAATATACAATCCTTAGTAACCAACTTTGAATGCATCTAATTAACTGTAACAAATATTGTCAATATACAATCCTTAGTAACCAACTTTGAATGTATCTAATTAACTTTAACAAATATCAATATACAATCCTTAGTAACCAACTTTGAATGTATCTAATTAACTGTAACAAATATTATCAATATACAATCCTTAGTAACCAACTTTGAATGTATCTAATGAACTGTAACAAATATTGTCAATATACAATCCTTAGTAACCAACTTTGAATGTATCTAATTAACTTTAACAAATATCAATATACAATCCTTAGTAACCAACTTTGAATGTATCTAATTAACTGTAACAAATATTATCAATATACAATCCTTAGTAACCAACTTTGAATGTATCTAATGAACTTTAACAAATATTGTCAATGTACAATCCTTAGTAACAAACTTTGAATGTATCTAATGAACTTTAACAAATATTGTCAATATACAATCCTCAGTAACCAACTTTGAATCTATTTAATTAACTTTTACAAATATTGTCAATATACAATCCTTAGTGACCAACTTTGAATGTATCTAATTAAAGTTAACAAATATCGTCAATATACAATCCTTAGTAACTAACTTTGAATATATCTAATTAACTTTAACAAATATTGTCAATATACAACTTTAACAAATATTGTCAATATACAACTGTAACAAATATTGTCAATATACAACTGTAACAAATATTGTCAATATACAATCCTTGGTAACCAACTTTGGATGTAAAAAATTAACTTAAACAAATATCGTCGATAAACAATTAATCTTCTTTTCTTCCTCCTCTATTCTTTCTAAATTGAAGTAGGCGTCGAGGGGAGATACAATCTGCGATTCTTTGCTCCTCTGTTGGCCTCTTCTGGTGTTATCCCTCCTAGTGACTCTAGTATTCCCTTTATCCATCTCTTTCTCGGTCTTCCTCTTAATCTGGCCTTTTCGTAGCGTTTGTTTATGGCTCTTTGAGTCATTGTTAGTTCTTTTTGTCTTGTTATGTGGCCGAACCAATTTATCTGTTGTTTCTTTATGTATTCGATGGCTGGTTCAATTTCGAGTTTCCTCCTCAGGTCGGTGTTTCTTACTCTGTCCCTTAAGCTGTTTCCTGTCATTCTTCTGACACATTTAATTTCGGTGGTCGTTATCTTTCTTATTGTTCTAGAGTCCAGCGTCCAAATGTATCTAATCAACTTTAATAAAGATTGTCAATATACAATCCTTGGTAACCAACTTTGGATGTATCTAATCAACTTTAACAAATATTGTTAATATACAATCCTTGGTAACCAAATTTTGATTGTGGTTGGTTTTTCGTTCGCCCAATGACTAAAGTATTCTAGCGTATCGTGGTAGACTAGAATATTCCCTTCATCATCTGCCCTTACAAGTACGTAGTGGACGTGTCTGCGTTGTGTTGTGGTTCGCAACATAATTGTTATATTTGTGCATTTCGGCCCAACACATCCGACTTCAGCACGACATTTTTGAGTACCGGGTTGTCTTCTCTCTTCGATCCCTGCACGCTTGGCCAGACTAGACAGGTTAGTCTGTTACTGGAGGCACCACGGAGAGGTGGAGCAGGGTCTGGATGGTTCTGGTTCACCGATCCTGGCGCGAGCCATCAGCTGTGGGTCGCTGACAACTTCCAGCTCAGTGTGCTGGGAAGCGCGCCTTCGCCTCAAAATAATCTACTTTATCTGATATGTTAAGCCAATCATATACGCCCATCAATTTTGGCAGTCAGAATCTACGTCAGCCAATCTATCGAATAGTGCTTGCTCCGGAGGTCAAGAGTTCAAATTTAAATTTAAAAAAAAAAACACACGCACAGAAATAAACAGCAAAAAACTGAAGAAGTGTTTATGATAAGCTCATTTACAACCATGGTCTATGGTCCCTTGCCGGTGCTGTGGAGTTCTTGCTCCATGCTGAAAGTCTCTCTGTGTGATCTGGAAAATCATTTGAAGGTAAAGTACCAGACTTGAATCGACGTCTTAGCAAGCGAGTTTTCTCCCATATGTGCTGGGCCGCCTATCTAGAAGTGTTCAGAGACTTCTGAATAGTGTCGCTTCAAGCATCGAAACTCACGATGCAAGGCTGCATTTCTCACCTTCCCAGAGTACTACTACACTGGTACCCATTTCTAACATGGCTGGGTCGACAGCAGGGGTTATTTTTTTTTCCCCCAACCATAAGTACAACTCACACTGCTTCCAGCTGGAGTCGAACACGGGTTGTCCGAACGTCGGTAGTCCAGTCGGGTGGTTGAATCGAACACGGGTTGTCCGAACGTCGGTAGTCCAGTCGGGTGGTTGAATCGAACACGGGTTGTCCGAACGTCGGTAGTCCAGTCGGGTGGTTGAATCGAACACGGGTTGTCCGAACGTCGGTAGTCCAGTCGGGTGGTTGAATCGAACACGGGTTGTCCGAACGTCGGTAGTCCAGTCGGGTGGTTGAATCGAACACGGGTTGTCCGAACGTCGGTAGTCCAGTCGGGTGGTTTTACCAACCAGGCTATGAGATCCCCCCTTTCGAATTTAAGATTTAATGGACACTTTCAGTTCAGAGATGATAATCATTTTGAGAACTGTACAAGTCAGACACAATGATTAATGGGACTACCAGATCATGGAAAACAGTCAACAACAGAACTGATACGATGCACTGTAGATAGAAGATTGTGGAGGGACATGATCACCTACGCCAACCGGTATGGCACATGATGATGATGATGAGATAATTTATCTTAGAATGAAGATGGCGCCACATGTGTTTTTTTCCCGGACATAATTACTAGTCTTGGCAACCGTATACATATTTTAATACAGGACTATCGACATTGTCGAAGAGAAGGCATGCACCAATATACATTACAAATAGAGATACATTCGATAAGTACTAAATCATCATCATCATCATCAAGTACCATGTCTGCTGGTGTTGGTGATCATGTCTCCCCACACTTTCGATCTCGACAGTTATTTATCATATATGTTGTTGACCTTCTGCCTAGCCATTTTCTTAAGCTGTCTGGTATCTGTTCTCTTTGCTTCCTTCTATCTGTTCGTCCCTCAAATGTCCAAGTTGTCACAATATATTCCACTATTCTCTACTCATTGCATGGCCAAAATTGATGATTGTTTCTTCCTAATTTTGAAAATAAGCTCTCTCTCATTTTTTGCTTTGGACTTTTTCCGAACTTTTTTATTGCTTTTCTTACCTGTCCATGATGTTCTCAACGTTCTACTGTAAAACCACATTTCTACAGTCTCCAGTGATTTTCATGTCTTGTGTCCATGCTTCACATCCATATGTTAAGACTGGCTCTACATAATTACTAAACAGAAGAAAATAAACACACTTGTTGGGGGATTTTATGCAGGTAGCTTTAAACCACAGCCATCTATATTATTGATAAAGCCTACCAGCTGAAACGAATCACATAAAGCTAATGATGTTTTCAGCATTGCAAGCAGGGACGGCTGTGATTAAAATGACGTCAGCAATCTATAGCTCTATTAGCTGTAGACTTCATGAAGCTTTGGATGATTCCAAGATTTCCGTCTAAGTTCGCAGGGCTAAGTAAAACTACAGGTGGCTGTATCTAAACGAACAGCGGCAACTATTCTCTCAGTGGAATTTCTTATCTCTAAATTAAGGAGAGAGGTTTACGAAAGGATAATAAGTGGTTCTCAAAATAAGAAAAACATGGGTTCAAATCACTGTAGAACCAATTATTTGTCTTGTAAAATAGAAGTTACATAAAGACTCTAATCCGAACAGTTAGTGGCGACTACATTGGATACTGAAAATTAATAGAGATAAGACCAACATTATGAGAATTAATGCAGTTGGCAATTACCAAATAAAATTAGGAGAAATACCTCTACTAGACGTACAATATTACATATATTTGGGTAGTAATATAGATAAAGAGGGAGGAATAGAAAATGATACCAAAATAAGGATATCAAAAGCAAGAGGAGCTTTTGTTGTACTTGGAAACATATGGAGGTCCAAAGAAATTAGGTTAAATACAAAAATAAAAATTTTAAACTCCAATGTTAAGTCAGTCCTATTATATGGCTTTGAAACATGAAGAACAACAAAAATGACAATCATGAAGATACAGACTTTCATTAATGGATGCTTACGCAGAATAAAAGGATGGAAATGGCAGGACAAATTCACTAACATAGAATTATGGAAATGTACCAGTCAAATACCAGTGGATAAAGAGATATAGCGAAGGCGATGGCGCTGGATAGGACACACACTGCGGAAACCAACTGAGAGTATTACACAATAGGTCCTTTTTTGGAATCCGCAGGGGAAAAGGTAAAGAAGAAGACCAAAGAATTCTTGGAGAAAACAGATAGAAGCAGAGATGATGATGGGGAAGACATGGAATGGTCTTAAAAGAATGACAAGAAACAGAATGACTTGGAAAGTGTTTGTTGAAGACCTATGCTCCACAGGGAGCTGAAAGGTAGAAGAAGAAGAAACATTGGATACTCAGCTAATATCCTGTAGTCCAATAAGTGTTCCACCCTCCACCTTCTCAATAACCCCATAAATTTGATGTAAAATATTTCCTAAATTGAGTGTGCGTCAGTAGTATATTCAAATGTGTTTATGATCAATAATTTTGTTGTAATTTATTTTGCTCACCTGATCTCTATAATCTCCACGTATGGTTCAAGCAAATTGAGAAGAAAACGTTCGAGTTTAAATGTTATTGATTTTTTGGGAAGTTAAGAAAAGCTAATTTTGTTCTAAATAAGAAATGGGCACATTTGATATTATTTTAATAGTTTATCTCGTGAAAACTAATCTACACAGAAACATGACAAGAACAAAAAAATCTTCATCATCTTCTTCCTCTTCTACACTTCCTCTTCTACCCGTTCGGAGGTCGAGGCGATACACAGTTCTGGTTCTCACCCTTTTGGCGTCTACACTCATTGTCAATTGATGTTGTTGCACTTCGCTGATATTTGTCCATCTGACTCAGGGTCTGCCTCTCAAGTAAAGTGCCCCCTAAAGTAAAGTACCCCCTAAAGTAAAGTACTCCCGTCACGCCAAGTGGCGTATAGGGAATATGGTGTTAGTGACCATAAATGTTACAGACCTTCGGCACATGATTTTGGGGGTAATGTGGTTGGTATTACGCCCGTGCCGCTTAACTTTCCCAGAAAAAATCCGGTACCCATTAAAAGCTGGGTGAACGGGAAGCAGTCGGTTGGGATCGAACCCCCCTACCTCTTGTCCTTTGTAGTCCAGTTCACTAACCACTGGGTTACCGCTGCCCGGGTCTGCCTCTTGCTATACAAATAAATCCTACCTGTCCTATTATATATTAATCTTTTAACCAGACTCTGCATAAAACCTTGCCACCGTCTTAACCTCCATTCTTTTCGCCATTTCTTTGGAGCTGGGTTGTTGTGTTTTCTGAATAGGGTTTATGTTAATTTGAATAGTTTGATGTACCTGATGAAGGCTTTTGCCGAAACGTTGTAGTTATTTTTGTTTCGTCTTTCTTTTACTCTAGCTGCTCAATACCATTTAATGTTTACTTTATTTGCTATATAAACATTAATTAAACTAAAACATACACAAATTATTGTTTGTAATCACAAAATAAGACAAATGCGATTTTTGGGCCATGTTAAAAGACACAACAGCCTACTAAAAGTAATCATGGTGGGGAAAATACAAGGTAAAAGTGGCAGAGGCAGACTAACATGGACGAGTAACATCAAAAGATGGACAAACCAGCCTATGACAACCTGCACCATCAAAGCACGAGACAGATCAGAATGGCGCTCCATGGTAGCCAACCTTCGCTGCGAGGAGATGGCACTCGATGATCATGATGAATCACAAACTGGCATTTTTTCCTTTAACAATTGTAGAACGAATAGAGACAGGTTACCTTTATAAACATTCATTCTTTAATGTCTCAGGTTGTAATGCAAATAATATTGCTCGTCACAAACAAGCTGCTGTGCATTTAAAGGTCTGGCTAGAGGGATCACTTGATAGCAATTTAATGGCAGCCTGACTCGCCAGCAAGCACAGCTGAACAAACATACAATGGATATTTTATAAGCTGAGGGATTGGGCATTAACAATGAGAAACCACACTAGTCTACCAAACTTCCAAATGGGTACAAAGGAGTTAACTATTTAACTCTCCAAAGATGTTAACTATTTCATTCTAAAATGATGTTAACTATTTCACTCTCCAAAGAAGTTAACTATTTCACTCTCCAAAGAAGTTGACAATTTCACTCTCAAAAGAAGTTAACAATTTCACTCTCCAAAGAAGTTAACAATTTCACTCTCCAAAGAAGTTGACAATTTCACTCTCAAAAGAAGTTAACAATTTCACTCTCCAAAGAAGTTGACAATTTCACTCTCAAGAGAAGTTAACAATTTCACTCTCCAAAGAAGTTAACAATTTCACTCTACAGAGAAGTTAACAATTTCATTCTCCAAAGAAGTTAGCAATTTCACTCTCCAAAGAAATTGACAATTTCACTCTCCAAAGAAGTTAACAATTTCACTCTCCAAAGAAGTTGACAATTTCACTCTCAAGAGAAGTTAACAATTTCACTCTCCAAAGAAGTTAACAATTTCACTCTACAGAGAAGTTAACAATTTCATTCTCCAAAGAAGTTAGCAATTTCACTCTCCAAAGAAATTGACAATTTCACTCTCCAAAGAAGTTAACAATTTCACTCTCCAAAGAAGTTGACAATTTCACTCTCCAAAGAAGTTGACAATTTCACTCTCCAAAGAAGTTGACAATTTCACTCTCCAAAGAAGTTAACTATATCACTCTAAAGATAAGTTAACTATTTCACCCTCCAAAGTTTGACCTTAATCTGGCACTCTCCAGATTATTTACAAGAAAACACAAATTGGCGCCTTCCGCGCTGAGTTGGAGATGGCACTAACTGTGGGAAAGCTGTGCCATCATCTCCAAATGCTATGACTTTGTATGTGGGGTATTGCAACTTCACACCCATAGAGTTGAAAACTAAATACATATGTCGGTTATGAGCAGTTATCTAAGTTGTTGATTTTTTTTATTTAATCGCATGTATTTGGTAGTTATGTGAATGCTTTGTAAGTAACGTTTTGAAATGTATAAATATATATCCAAGTTGTTGGTAGGTGTTGAAAAGGTGTTGAAAAGGTGTTGAGAACGTAGAAAACTGAAGCCTTTGAAATGTGGATTTATAGAAGAGTAGGTAGAATTGGATGGAAAGAAAGGAAAACAAAACGATGAAGTTTTAAAACAACTAAAAATAAAAATGAGAACTACTAAATACAATTAAGATAAGACAAATGAAATTTTGGGGGCAGTTTAAAAGACACAACAGCCTACTAAAAGTAATATTGGAAGCGAAAATACAAGGTAAAAGAGGCAGAGGCAGGCCAAGACTAACATGGACGAGTAACATCAAAAGATGGACAAGTCAATCTATGACAACCTATACCATCAAAGCAAGAAACAGAGTGGATTGGCGATCCATGGTAGCCAACCTTCGTTGCGGAGACGGCACTCAATGATGATGATGATGATGTTAATAGGTGTAGGTAATTGGTACGTAGGTGGGTAATTTGATAGATATGTTGGTAGGTATGATGATAAAATAGGTTATGTAGGAAATTGGCAGGTAAGAGGGTAGACCGATAGTATTTAATAGGCATGTTGGTAGTTGGTATCGGTCTGGGTAGTTTTTAGGTATGTAGGTAGTTGATAGGTGTCTGGGTAGTTTTAGGTATGTGAGTAGTTGGCATGTGCCTATGTAGTTTGTAGGTACGTAGATAGTTGATAGTTACGTGGGTAGTTGATGGTACCTGCGTAGTTTATAGGTACGTAGAAAGTTGGTATGTATGTAGGTAGTTCGTAGGGTATGCAGGTAGTAAGTATATAGTAAGTATATAGTAAGTATATAGTAAGTTGGTAGATACGTAGATACTTAGTAGGTTTGCAGGTAGCTTGTAGTTATGTGCGTAGTTGATACGTGATACAGTTGATAGATAAGTGCAAACGTGGTAGGTTTGGAGGTAGCTTGTAGTTGTGTACGTCGTTGATACGTGATACAGTTGATAGATAAGTGCAAACGTGGTAGGTTTGGAGGTAGCTTGTAGTTGTGTACGTCGTTGATACGTGATACAGTTGATAGATAAGTGCAAACGTGGTAGGTTTGGAGGTAGCTTGTAGTTATGTACGTAGTGGATACGTGATACAGTTGATAGATAAGTGCAAACGTGGTAGGTCTGGAGGTAGCTTGTAGTTATGTACGTAGTTGATACGTGATACAGTTGATAGATAAGTGCAAACGTGGTAGGTTTGGAGGTAGATGGAAGGAAGCAGCCACGACACAAGTGATAGCAGACGGATAGACAGACAAATGGTCGGCAGTCAAAGACAGATGAACATAAGTATGTAAGGAGAGACAGACAAATAAAGGGAGGACAGACAGACGGGAAAATGGCAGATAAATGGACAGAATTAAAGGTGGATAGGAGAGATAAACATACGAATGCACCGAGAGACAGATGGATAGAGTTAAATAAACAGACAGACACGTGTTTATCCTACACCTGTTACACACTTTGTGCTGGACGTAATTTTTAAATGGAGCTATATTGATCAACAATGTATCTTCTGTCCCGTCCAATAACATATACATTTTTATAGAAACTATTATTATAAGAAAACTCCCTGGTGTTCTGACCCAATTAAACCTTTGCCAGCAGACATCCACAGTGAAAGATACGCCAACATATGCAATGACAGCATTGAGCAATTATGCATCATAATGCAAACACTTTATTTAATATTTGACGTTTAGCGGTCACATCGGAGAATAAGAAATACTATCGATTACCTTGTTTCTAATAACTAAATATTAAAATTAAAATTAATTTAAATTACTGTGCAATCCATTTTTGACAATAGAAACAAGAAAAATAGCTCTTAAATGTTATGTAGAGCCAGTCTTAACATACAGATGTGAATCCCCATGTTTGTCTTGGTCTGCCTCTGCCTCTTTTACCTTGTATTTTCCTCTCCAGGATTACTTTTAGTAGGTTGTTGTGTCTTTTAACATGGCCTAAAAATCGCATTTATCTTGTGTTTAGTAGTTCTTTTTTTCATTTGTAGTTGTTTTAAAACATCATTGTTTGTTTTCTTTTTCTTCCATCCAATTCTACCTATTCTTCTATACATCCACATTTCAAAGACTTAATTCTCTGTTCTGTTTTCTTGTCTAATGTTTCTGCACCATATAGGAATTTTGAGAAGACATAACATTTTGCTATTCTTAGTTTTAGCCCTGGTGTTATTTGTTTTGATGTTAGTATGTTCTTCATGACATTAAAATTACTTTTTGCCATTCCTATTCCTTTGTTTATTTCAGTTTTACATTTTCCATAACTGGTTATGGTATGTCCAAGGTAGTTGTAGTTCTGAACTGTCTCCAGGTCTATTCCTTCAATTTTAATATCCACTTGTGGGTTTTGAGTATTTTCTTTGTTTATGATCATAGTTTTAGTATTTTTGATATTCATATCTAATCCATATTTTTTGCTTGTCATATTTATTTCATGAAGTATTTGTTGTAGATCTTTAGCACTTACACAACGTTTACATTTTCCTGATCTCCTGAAATCCTGAAGCACGTTAAATGAGCGTTGATACTTGAGTGTAAATACAAGCTATGGAGATGAAATGTTGTGGAAAGATTTTGGTAATCTCCTACTATATAAGTAAAAAGTAAAGTACCCCGTCACGCCAAGTGAAGTATAGGGAATATGGTGTTAGTGACCATAAATTTGTACAGACCTTCAGCACATGATTTTTGGGGTAATGTAGCCGGTATTACGCCCGTGCCGTTTTGCTTTCTCAGAAAAAAAATCAGGTACCCAAATCTCCTACTAAGATCGTATCACAAATGAAAATGTTTGCAGAATGAATTAGCTAGGAATCTGATTAAGTAATGGTATTTTGATTAGTAATTAACCCGTGCTTTTTTCATGACATTTGTTCTCCCCTGAGCCAGCTCAGATAACGACAGCAAAGAGGGGTCCCCACTCGCGCACGACAAACAATCCTTGGCAGATAAAATATAACAGAATAGGCAATCAAATGTGGCCGCTGCTCGGGTAAACATGTCAGTAAAAAACCTATCCACGCCGTAGATACTAGGAAGTGCTATGGAGTTCGTGCACGTGGGTTCATCTAACACTTTCTCCAGATTCTCGTGGGGTGGAGGGATACCAGAGTACCAGTTGATTCTTTCGGTGTGCAGTAATTATGATCTTTACAACTAATGACCATTGAGAAGTAGCATTAAACGAAATGGTTTAGTCTTGCATCTCGATCGAGAGCCGCGATAGGTCAGTGGTTAGTGAACTGGACTATAAAGGACAAGAGGCCGGCTTCGATCCCAACCGACGGCTTCCGGATTCACCCAGCCTTAAATGGGTACCGGATTTTTTCTGGGAAAGTAAAGCAGCACGGGCATAATACCGACCATATTACCTAAAAATCACGCGTTGAAGGTCTGTAAAAATGATGGTCACACCATATTCCCTATACGCCACTTGGCGAGACGGGGGCTCTTTATTTTACTTTTATGTATCTCCATCGCCTTGCCTAGCAAAGACCACTAGACAAGAAACTGTGTCAGTAGCGAGAAGGAGAGGTAGGACAGGCAGAGAAACAGACAGGAAGATATAGCATCCAGGAATGGACAGACCGCTACATTGCAGAGTCACAAAGAGTAGCTGAAGATAGAAAGAAATGGAGAAAGTTGACGAAATTTATCAGTGGCGCCCCAGCAATCCCCAAAGTGATAGGATAATAAAGAAGATGAAGAAGAAATCTAAATGAAGAAAAAAAGAAAACAGACAACAATTTTTAGCTACGTGATACGCCAGAAATATCACACACAACACAACGAGCCTGTAATAGACGTGATGAGAACATCAGATCCAAGGGCCGACCACGAAAAAGATGTATTAACGGAATATTAGAAACACTAGGAAACATCGCACCAACAGAGGCCAACAGAAGAGCAAATGTCATCACAATAATATCTCCCCTCGACGATGAAAGGCAAACGAAGAAGGAAAGAATCGAATCCCATTAATCAGAGAGTTATGTAGAGGGTAAAGCTACAAAGAAATAACGTATTAAAGGAGAACAATTCCCTCAATTACTGGCGGGACTTGAACGGGGGACGGGATTTGAACCCAGGATCTTTTCTCCAGAGGCTGGCGTCTTAGCCCTTGACTACCCAGACGACCCCTATATATGACAACATATTAATTATATGCTGAATATTTCCACAACATAAACATTACGATCGCTTATAGAAGAGCTGCAACCAGATAGTCCTGTTGTGTGAGCAAAGCAGAGCACTGTAACCTCATACATATCAGCTTAAGAGACTTCTATTGTACGTCATCTACAGCAGTGACTTTGTTTACAACAATTCTCTCTCTCTCTCTCTCTCTCTCTCTGCGATCAAGACTCAATCAGAGTAGGATTCCAGACTCTCGCATGAAGTCAGCTGTCTGTTTAAGCGATTCTATTGCCCCATATAGTTTCTCTTCCAGGGAGGTGGGTGTGGACCACATTTCTCTTATCAAGCCTGTGTACTGGGGGCAATCCTGTAGAACATGTTTTGTAGCAATATTGTCCAGTTCAACAACAATTCAAGTAACCACTAAATTAAGTAAAACACATTTTAACATTTTTTTCTCTTTTAGTTAATTCAATTACATCGCAGTTAGTTTTCTTTGTTATTGTAAAGTGCTCCTACAGCTATTTGTTTTCATCATTATTGAGTGTCATCTCCGCATCAAAGGTTAGCTACCATGGAGGCCCATTCCACTCTATCTCTTGCTTTGATGGTGCAGATTGTCATAGGTTGGTTTGTCCATCTTTTGATGTTACTCGTCCATGTAATTCTTGGTCTGCCTCTTTTACCTTGTATTTCCCTTCAAAGATTACTTTTAATAGGCTGCTGTGTCTTTTTAACATGCCTCAAAAATCGCATTTGTCTTGTTTGAATTGTTTTTAGTAGTTCTCTTTTAATTTTTAGTTGTTTTAAGACTTAATCGTTTGTTTTCCTTTCTTTCCATCCACTTCTACCTATTCTTATATAAATCCACATTTCTAGGGCTTCATCTTAGCTATTTGTTACATGCACTTTAATTTTATTGTTGATTTACTCATTTCACAGCTTTAACTATTTATCTCGCCTCTGCACATTCACATTGGTTAGAAACACTTTTGGCGTCGATTAAAAAACTTGTGGTGGCAAATTGAAAAGTCAACATAGGCTGTTACATTATTCATGCATTGTTATTATTATGGTTATTGTTTTTATTATGGTTATTGTTATTATTTGGTTATTATTACTATTTTGGTTATTGTTATTATTTTGGTTATTGTTATTATTTTGGTTATTATTACTATTTTGGTTATTGTTATTATTTTGGTTATTGTTATTATTTCGGTTATTGTTATTATTTCGGTTATTGTTATTGTTGTTGTTTGTGTTCGCCAGCTTTGCATTTCTAGTGAAGTCCCCAGGGACCTGAAGTTTTCCAAAGTTATCACTTTTTTTAACTATTTTTCCCACCGGCAACCGTGTGCTCAGATGTTCCTCGTCGTGCAGGCCAGATATTCTCCGATTTCAGATGAACTTTAATCTTTCATAATCCACATTTTTTTCCCTATCAATTTTGTCCGGACAGCGGGAATTGTTGGCGCACTCCTTCGATTTCCAACTGTCATTTGCTCTTCAATGAGAGCAGAATGCTCATTTTTTGTGTGTGTCGATTTCTGATAAAGCTGGACATCCTGCCCTGAGACTGGGGGAGAGTTAAGTACAAAAAGAAATATGGGGTTCGAAGTGGACAATTACCACCATCTCCGAAACCTTCTTATCCAGAGACTCCACGTCTTACCTTTGACCCACCCAGCCCCATATTGAAATATGATGCCTTAAGTACCAGCATTGATACGAGCGCCAGATACTGAGTCAAAGATGGTATGTGACTGCCTGTCTTATCTTCGTTGAAATCCTGGGTTTTACTGGAGAAGTTGGAATTGGTCCTGTCTAGAGGTACTGCTTTACCTGGTCTTGTATACCAGTTGACCTCAACACTATGGGGAACCTGTCTAGTAGAGGTACTGCATTGCCCGGTCTTGTATATCAGTTGACCCTATCACTATAGGAAACCTGCCTAGAGGTACTGCATTACTTTGTCTTGTATATCAGTTGACCCTATCACTATGGGGAACCTGTCTAGTAGAGGTACTGCATTTCCCGGTCTTGTATATCAGTTGACCCTATCACTATAGGGAACCTGCCTAGTAGAGGTACTGCATTACATGGTCTTGTATATCAGTTGACTCTATCACTATGGGGAACCTGACTATTAGAGGTAATGCATTATTGGTCTTGTATAACAGTTGACCCAATCAATATGGGGAACATGCCTAGAGGTACTGCATTATTTGGTCTTGTAAATAAGTTGACCCTATCACTATGGGGACCTGCCTAGAGGTACTGCATTATTTGGTCTTGTGTATCAGTTGACCCTATCACTATGGGGAACTTGAATGACTGTGACCAACAATAATCTAGTCAAACATGGACCCTTTCTAAATCACATTTAAGAAAGATCAATACATGTGAAATGCGATGCTTGAGAAAAGTAACAAACAACACAAGAAGAGATAGAATAACTAATGAAACCATATGAAAAATGGTAGGAATAAAACCCTGCCAAGAATATATAGAACAACTACAACTTAAATGGTTGGGCCACCTGGTCAGAATGAATCCTCACCAATCGCCATCAAGTGTGTTCTCGAGAATGCGTCGAAAAAGACCAAGAGAAAGACCTAGAAGAAGATGGATAGATGCAGTGATAGAAACATGTAACAACAAAGGAAAATCACTAATTCAGACAGTTCGAGCAGCTCAAGAACGACAAATGATATAAACCACGACACCTTTTCGGTATCAGTGAGAAAGATAAAAGAAAGAAAAGGGGAAGAACAATCATCTAAAAGACTGGTTGCATATGAACGCACTTTCGTTCTTGTCACATCAGAGCATACAGGGAAGGCTTCATTCTTTTTTTCCTTTTCATTTCTTCTTCTAGTTTGATATTATAATATTTGTATT
Source organism: Megaustenia siamemsis (assembly GCA_032433765.1). Classification (NCBI taxonomy): domain Eukaryota; kingdom Metazoa; phylum Mollusca; class Gastropoda; order Stylommatophora; family Ariophantidae; genus Megaustenia; species Megaustenia siamemsis. Next base: position 47,777,205 of record JAVIAB010000041.1, on the reverse strand, counting down.
ACTATTTTTTTTAAAATTTAAATACATATGAGTACGCGTGTTGTATTTTTGTTCCAGTTGAAGGCCTATTGTGCCGAAACGTCGTTCTGGTTTCAGTTGTCCACTTGTTACGTTCCGTTTATTTTTCTATTTTTTAATGTCTATATATTTTTTCTATGTTTTATGTCTATATATTTTTTCTATGTTTTATGTCTATATATTTTTTCTATGTTTTATGTCTATATATTTTATTCTATGTTTTATGTCTATATATTTTTCTATGTTTTATGTCTATATATAATTTCTATGTTTTATGTCTATATATTTTTTCTATGTTTTATGTCTATATATTTTTTCTATGTTTTATGTCTATATATTTTTTCTATGTTTTATGTCTATATATAATTTCTATGTTTTATGTCTATATATTTTTTCTATGTTTTATGTCTATATATTTTTTCTATGTTTTATGTCTATATATTTTTTCTATGTTTTATGTCTATATATTTTTTCTATGTTTTATGTCTATATATTTTTTTATGTTTTATGTCTATATATTTTTCTATGTTTTATGTCTATATATTTTTTCTATGTTTTATGTCTATATATTTTTTCCTTTCTCCTGGTTTCACATGATGTTTGCAGGTCGGGCATGCTCATATCCGATTACATTTTGCATAAGAACTTTTTGTTCTATTTTGGAAGTAATAAAACTCCTGACTCCCAGAGCTCGTGGCGACAGGCCTGGGTATGTGATCTTTAATACCAGCTACTCAATTAACCCCCAGACAGACCCCCATCAATGGGATAATGACGTAATGGTTGTTTTTTTTTCCCCTCCATTTAGACAGTTACCGTATCGATCGTGTTAATTTACAGATGAGTGTTGCAAGCTGAATTATTGTAATGTAATAAGCCGATTTTGGACAGACCCCCCTTCCCCTCCCCCTTATGCAAGTTCCATGCAGATATAAACCTAACATAGTGATCTAGTGATTAGCATTCTGGCTTGGAGATTAAGTGAAGACGGGTTCAATTCCGGCGGCGCTCTTTCTTGTCGACCAGGTGACAAAAATATGTACGTGACTCTGAGTTTGCGATTGAATTACGAGCTAGAAAAAGCATTGACCCATTTATTTTCAACTGCTGATTTTTAGTACTGTGGAGTCTGCTTCACGTCGCTATTACTCCATGCTAATAGGATTGTAAACAATTGTTTCAAGAATGTTAATAATACAGACCACATCCATGCAGACCACATCCATGCAGACCACATCCATGCAGACCACATCCATGCAGACCACATCCATGCAGACCACATCCATGCAGACCACATCCATGCAGACCACATCCATGCAGACCACATCCATACAGCTCACATCCATACAGACCACATCCATACAGCCCACATCCATACAGACCACATCCATACAGCCCACATCCAGACAGACCACATCCACGCAGATCACATCCATACAGACCACATCAATGCAGACCACATCAATGCAGACCACATCCATACAGACCACATCCACGCAGACCACATCCACGCAGACCACATCCACGCAGACCACATCCACGCAGACCACATCCACGCAGACCACATCCACGCAGACCACATCCATACAGCCCACATCCATACAGCCCACATCCATACAGCCCACATCCATGCAGCCCACATCCATGCAGACCACATCCACGCAGACCACATCCACGCAGACCACATCCACGCAGACCACATCCACGCAGACCACATCCACGCAGACCACATCCACACAGCCCACATCCATACAGACCACATCCATACAGCCCACATCCATACAGCCCACATCCATACAGCCCACATCCATACAGACCACATCCACGCAGACCACATCCACGCAGACCACATCCACGCAGACCACATCCACACAGCCCACATCCATACAGACCACATCCATACAGACCACATCCATACAGCCCACATCCATACAGCCCACATCCATACAGACCACATCCACGCAGACCACATCCACGCAGACCACATCCACGCACACCACATCCATACAGACCACATCCATACTGATCACATCCGTACAGACCACATCAATACTGATCACATCCGTACAGACCACATCCATACAGACCACATCCATGCAGACCACATCCACGCACACCACATCCATACAGACCACATCCATACTGATCACATCCATACAGACCACATCCATACTGATCACATCCGTACAGACCACATCCATACTGATAACATCCAAATAGATAACATCCATACTGATCAAATCTATACTGATAACATCCATACTGATAACATTTAGAAACCTTAAGTGTATAAACATCAAATGGGAAACATAATATGCATAAACCTTACATGCATAATTGTGCATGAATATACATTTCCACTCACTCACTCACTCACTCACCAACCCACCCACCCACCCACTCACTCACTCACTCATTCACTCACTCTCTTGATATATATATATATATATATATATGTATAGTATGTATATACATATATGTGTGTGTATAGTATGTATATACATATATATATATATGTGTGTGTGTGCATAATATGTATATACATACATATGTACATAACACATACAATATTTCACAAAAATTGCAGTCCTTCTGCTGAGCTAATTATGCTGAAATATAATTAAATATGCATGATCTGCCTCAAATTTGCACTCTAGTTACGAGAACAGAATGAGTTTTTATTCCCTTGACAATAGAGTATTCGACAATTTGTAATGTTTGTGGCAGAAGGTGAATACAAAGTCGAGGAGCGTATGGTAATTTCTCAGCTTCAGAATTTGGAGAAGAAATATGTTCCAACATTTGTTAAACCTTGAACATTCGTGAGCGAATTGTCTACGGAGTTGTTGGTAAATTATAAGCAGGTAGGGGAAACTAGTTGGTCTCGAGGCAAGACGCCGGTCTCAAGGCAGAGAGGTTGTGGGTTCAAATCCCGGCTAGTTGGGATTCTTATTTATGATTTCTTTCTGCGGCAACCACTCCTTGTCTCAGCAGCGAGGCCTGGCTTGAAACGTCAATTACTCATGGACGGAAAAAATTAAGTACCTCCGAAGTCGGAGTTATATGCCTGCGTGGCGAGGGACCCCTGTGCACACGGCTGCCAGGGAAAAACGGATTAACACTAAAATTCAGTTCCTAGTTCTAGGGACTTCGTCTGAGTTGAAAGCTGGCGAACGGAAAAAAAAAATTAAGCTGGTAATGGAACCGATCATCAGTTCCAGGAAAAATACTAAGTAGCGTGATTCTGGAGAGACTAAAAGAGGTCGTAGAGAGACATCTTAGAGATGAACAAGCAGGTTTTAGGAAAAACACATCATGTGCTGATCAAATAACTACCTTACGTGTAATAGTTGAACAGAGATTAGAACTACAGTCCCCACTTTACATTGGATTCATAGATTACGAAAAAGCATTTGATAGTTTAGATAGATGCATGCTTTAGAAGTTGCTGAGTCATTACGGAATACCCGTACAGTTTATTAACCTGATAAAACAATGTATGAAGGAACGAAATGAAGTGTGGTGCACGAAGGGCAGCTTACAGAAGCATTTGAAATAAAAACAGGAGTAAGGCAAGGATGCCTTCTATCTACATTTCTTTTTCTACTGGCCATAGAGTGGATTATGAAAATAACTCAGAACGACAGAAATGGAATCCAGTGGTCACTGACCAATCAGCGTAATGATTTAGACTTTGCTGATGACATAGCTCTTTTATCACATAATCATCAATAGATCCAAAATAAAATTAGCATACTTGATAATAGATCAAAACAGCTGGGACTGAAAATAAACAGAGATAACACCAACATTATGAGAATTAATGCAGTTGGAAATAACCAAATAACAATAAGAGAAATACCTCTACTAGACGTACAATCTTACATATATATGGGCAATAATATAGATAAAGAAGGAGTAACAAAGGATGATACCAACATTTGACACAAAAAGCGAGCGGAGCATTTGTTGCCCTAGGAAACATATGGAAATCCAAAGAAATTAGGTTAGATACAAAAATAAAAATGTTCTCAACTCCAATTTTAAATCAGCCATATTATATGAAAGTGAAACACGTAGAACAACAAAAAAATGACAATATGAAGATATACCTTTATTAAGGGATGCTTACGCGAAGCAAAAGATGAAAATGGCAGGACAAAATAGTTAACATAGAATAATGGAATGCAGTCAAATGTCAGTGAATAAAGAGATACAAGGAAGAAGGGATACACACTGTGTGAGCCAAATGAGAGTATTACACGACGGGAACCCTTTATAAATCCCCAAGGGAAGAGATAAAGAGGAAGACCACAATTTTCGCGGAGAAGATAGGTAGAAGCAGAGATGAAAATGATGGGGAAGACACGTAATGATCTTAAAAGAATGGCAAGAAATAGAAAGGCTTGGAGAGTGTTTGTTGAAGACTTTTGATCAAGAGGGAGTTGAAAGGTAGAAGAAGAAGAAGAATTGAATCGATCGCCAAGAATTGTGAGCACAACAAACCATCGGCGTCTCGCCTAAAATTCGTGTAGCGCCAATCAAAAGTTTAGAAAGTATACGGTAGCACATGACAGAAATGAGAGAGCCAGTGGTATCTAATTCTACTGTGTCAGAAACTACACAGGATGAATTGCACAAAAACAAACGTGTAACTTTGACACCATTACTGACAAACAAATACACTTGAGCTGGTGCCACGAACACGAAAATTTGCCATGTAATATTTATTTTTTCTCTTCAGCTCAATGTTCTGTGTGCTCCTATCCTGCTCAAATAAATAGTCGTACTAACGACTCTTTAACGTCTTTGCACTGATACGAAAAAAAAAATTCCCAGAAATTCCATCTTTAGGAAGGGATGTCAGCACAAGGTCACCGTGTGTTCTCACAGAAATTCTCACGAAAAAAACCATTTCCCCTTCGGATGAAAGGGATGGGAGTAAAGGTGGGTAGATCCAGAAACAAGAGGTTTAGTGGACACATAAGGGGACTTACGAACCAACACAGAACTGGAGCCGTCAGTCGCTGGACGCTGCGGGACATACATTTTAAGTAGGGAATCTGAGCACCTATGGAGGTGCTCGGAGTGCACCCACAAATAACTCAATAACTCTCACCAAAGAAAGATGCGTCGACATAACGGAGAAGCACTTTTTGTTGTTTATGCAGTTCACGTGCCACGATGTTCATATTTCTACATGATAGTGGCATAATCTATACAGCTCGTAACCACAAAGCATAGCTGCAAGAGAAGAATGTGCCATTACTGAAGTGGTCCAACAACAGTCCCTACCTTAATCCAAATGAACACGTTCAGTCACTTCTAAGAATCGGTGTAACAGGAGCAGACTCAGAGACGTTCACAAATTGAAGAAGGAAAAGAAAAATACTGAGAAAATATGTCTCACAATTACCTACCAAACAAGGCTCGCCATATCCAGGTCTGTCCTGCTGAAGAAGGCAACATTATACTGTTTTGCTTTAGCGGTACATTCATACATAAAGTTTATGTATAGTTTCTATGTGTTTACACTACATTCTAGCGGTACATTCATACATATAGAGTTTATGTATAGTTTCAATATGTTTACACTGCATTCTAGCGGTATATTCATACATATAGAGTTTATGTATAGTTTCAATATGTTTACACTACATTTTAGCAGTACATTCATACATATAGAGTTTATGTATAGTTTCAGCATGTTTACATTACATTTTAGCAGTACATTCATACATATAGAGTTTATGTATAGTTTCAGCATGTTTACACTACATTTTAGCAGTACATTCATACATATAGAGTTTATGTATAGTTTCAGCATGTTTACACTACATTTTAGCAGTACATTCATACATATAGAGTTTATGTATAGTTTCAGCATGTTTACACTACATTTTAGCAGTACATTCATACATATAGAGTTTATGTATAGTTTCAATATGTTTACACTGCATTCTAGCGGTATATTCATACATATAGAGTTTATGTATAGTTTCAATATGTTTACACTACATTCTAGCGGTACATTCATACATATAGAGTTTATGTATAGTTTCAATATGTTTACACTACATTCTAGCGGCACATTCATACATATAGATTTTATGTATATTTTCAATATGTTTACACTACATTCTAGCAGTACATTCATACATATAGATTTTATGTATAGTTTCAATATGTTTACACTACATTCTAGCGGTACATTCATACATATATAGTCTATGCATAGTTCCAACATTTTAATTTTACAGTTTTCACATTAATTTCCACATTTTAAGTTAGTTCCTTTTCAATACAAGGACAACATGTAGAGCAATCAAACGATTCGTTGCTGCTATCTTACAAGTGCGTTAATGAAACTCATTTACAGAAAGAAAATGGTAAAATGTTACAGCGTATGGTAAATATAATGTCAAAGTCTATATTGTGAATGATCAGGACATGTGTTACATGTGACGTGGTCATATCACGTCAGGCGGACCTAATTTTCTAGAAAAAAAAACTGGTATTCATTATAGCTGGGTGAACCTGAGCGCCGTCTAACGCTATTCGAAAATGACTTCTTGTCAATGGTTATTACATTCATAAACCCATTAGCCACAGGCTACAGGGAAGAGAAACAGTATTTTGATAGCATTATTATGTGAGAGGAAGAGGAGTGTCGAGGGTTAATCGGAAGTAGTGATGACAATAATAGAAGGTGAAAATGAAAGAGAGATTAGGAAAAACATGAACCAAGGTGTGCACTAGAATGAAATGGAAAGAACAAGATGCAGTGAGAAACAAGAAGAGAGGAATGCGCGAACGGAAAAATGGAAAGAGAAGAAGAGAAAAAATGAAATTCTAAAAGGAAGAGGAAGACATGACAAGTAACAGGAAAAGATATCGGAAGCCAAGAGCAGAGATAGAGAGAGAGAGAGAGAGAGAGAGAAAGAGAGTGAGAAGAAGAAGAGAGGAACAGAAAAGAGCTGAGAGAGAGTGAGAGAGAAGAGAAGAGAAGAGAAGAGAAGAGAAGAGAAGAGAAGAGAAGAGAAGAGAAGAGAAGAGAAAAGAAGAGAAGTGAAGAGAAGAGAAGAGAAGTGAAGAGAAGAGAAGAAAAGAGAAGAGAAGAGAAAGCGAGCTTGAAGCTGGCAAGGACATATGGATGCAAGCTATAAATACACGCAAGGACATAGGGATGCACACTATAAATACACACAATGGGAGGAAATTGTTAATCTGTCTCCAGAATGGCGGGCTAAAATTAAAAAAAAACAAAAAACCAAAAACATAAAAAAAAAAAATCCCAGATCTGCGAAATGATGACGCAATATCTCAATTCTCTGGCGAAGTTTTCAGCAAAATGGAAGAAACAAGGGCTGGACACAAAATTACAGACTTTGTGTAACACGGAAATATTGGTGGGTGAAATAATTCTAGAGAAATAGAGCCATTGTGCCAAGCCACAAAAAGAACCGGCTCTTAAAAGTGAAAAAACATATTAAACATAACAAAGCTAATTATAGCTGACCTTTCATAAGAAAAGGCTACGAGGATTTGCCACATAGAAAAACATATCAATTATTATTTTTTTTTTTTAGATTGTAGATGAAGAAATGAATTTCGTCGGAACTGTGCACTGACTTAATGCTGAAGATAAGTAATGTCTTTTGAAGGTCTGTATTTGGTTCTACGTCCGCTACTGCTGTTGTACCTGAATTTATATGTTTGTTGCTTGATTTTCTTTTATCAACCTGGCAAATGAGTCATGTATTCAAATTATGATGTCCCCTACCGAACGAGAGAGCCGCGATAGCTCAGTGGTTAGTGAATTGGACTACAAAGGACAAGAGGTAGGGTTCGATCCCAACTTCCCGCTTCCGGTTCACCCAGTCTTTAATGGATACCGGATTTTTTTCTAGGAAAGTAAAGCGGCACGGGTGTAATACCGACCACATTAACCAAAAACATGTACCGAAGGTCTGTAAAATTTATGGTCACTAACACCATATTCCCTATAAACCACTTGGCGTGACGGGGGTTCTATACATTTTTTTTGTACTACCGAACGAGGATTGGAATTCCTCTTAACGTTGCTGTTGTGAATTCTGTAATTATGGCGATCTACAATTATATAAAGAACTTACGACGGTGGTTTTCTGCTGCATTCCGTCGATTTGTTTACGGTTGGCTCCATTAGCCTTTGACTAAAAAGTCTCACCCACAAGACAGTGAGGTTGTTTTACTTCAGTTACCCTCCCTTAGTCGTTTAATCTCCCGAGCATACCTGCAAGGTAGCAGGGCAACTTGTTGAATTTGTTGCTTCTCTATGTAATTATTAATTAGCAATGCATATAGCTTTTATTTTTAATCCCCATGAAAGGAGAACAAGAGGGAAACCAAGTATCCTTGGAGAAGACAGTTTGAAGCAGAAGAGATGAGGATGATGGGGAAGACAGTTTGAAGCAGAAGAGATGAGGATGATAGGAAGACAGTTTGAAGCAGAAGAGATGAGTATGATAGGGAAGACAGTTTGAAGCAGAAGAGATGAGGATGATGGGGAAGGCATGGAACGATTTTAAGAGAATGGCAAGAAACTTAACGACTTGAAAGTGTTTGTTGAAGACCTATGCTCCACAGGGAGCTGAAAGTGTTTGTTGAAGACCTATGCTCCACAGGGAGCTGAAAGTGTTTGTTGAAGACCTATGCTCCACAGGGAGCTGAAAGTGTTTGTTGAAGACCTATGCTCCACAGGGAGCTGAAAGTGTTTGTTGAAGACCTATGCTCCACAGGGAGCTGAAAGTGTTTGTTGAAGACCTATGCTCCACAGGGAGCTGAAAGTGTTTGTTGAAGACTTATGCTCCACAGGGAGCTGAAAGTGTTTGTTGAAGACCTATGATCCACATGGAGCTGAGTGAAAGGCAGAAGAAGAAAGAAGAAGACTTATGTCAGAGCGGGAGTCGCGATAGCTCAGTGGTTTGTGAACTGAACTACAAAGAACAAGAGATCGGGTTCGATCCTGATCAACGACTTCCGGATTCACCCAGTCTTAAATGGGTACTGGATTTTACTGGGCAGGACGGCTTGAAAAGTGTTTGTTGAAAACATGTGTTTCATAAGAGAATTGAAAGAAAGAAGAAGTATACATAAAGTCTTTTATTTCAATTATCGTTTATCAGACCTCGTTTATCTTATGCTCAATTTTCTTCAACGACGAGTGACCTCCTTCAGGCTAATCGATGCCTAAGACACAACATGACAGTTGCAATTACGTAATGAAGCAAATTAGTAGCAGCCATCAATGCTGTCCACAGATGCTTAGTATTGGTATTTTAGTAGTCTCATTTATTTTCTTACCTTAGGTACATAACGTGAGTCATCACCAAGTACCGGGCCTAGTGGCGTAGGTGATCATGTCTCTCCACAACATTCGATCTCGGCAGCTATTTATTATTTCTGTTGTTGACCTTCTGCCAAGCCATTCTCTCAAGCTGTCTGTTATTTTTTCTCTTTGCTTCCCTTTATCTCTTCGTCCCTCAATCTTTCCAGTTGTTACAATATATTCAAGTTGTTCTCTTCTCATTACATGGCCAAAAAATGATGATTGTCTCTTCCTAATATTGGAAATTAGCTCTCTTTTTGCTTTGACCTTTCTCAGAACTTCTTCATTACTCTTCTTAGCTGTCCATGGTATTCTCAACATTCTTCTGTAAAAACATAACGTGTGTATGATTCACTTATGGCACATTCAAGGTGAGTAACTGGTGTTATATGAAATCTTGTAAAAATAACATTTCTTGTTATAATTTTACTATTTTATGCTGAAAAGGGTTGTCTATAACTGAAACAGTTTTAGCAGATTTGACTAAAAGTAAAGAGAATATGCAATCAGCTCTTTGATAAGCTAATGAGGAATATATTGAGGTACTGACCATGTTATTCCAGGATGGCTCGGGCGGTTGAGCAATTATGGATTTTAATTCGTTTGCAGTTTGATACCGGGGCCTTCCATAACCATAACCATAACCATAACCATAACCATAACCATATCCGGTAGTCTCCGAACACTTGTGGATAGGCTGCCGAGCACATAAGGGTGGAAACTCGAGTACTAAGACGCCGATTCAAGTCTCGTACTTTATCTTTATCTTTACTGAATGAAAATGCAGACTATGAGGACGCGTTCAATGAAAACACATTCAATGAAATGCCATACTATTAAAACGTATTTAATGAGAACACATTTTATGAAAACATATTATATGAAAATACATTCTATGAAACATGTTCTATGAAGAAATAAAACTACTACACATGAAAACGCATTCTTTGGCAATTTTTATTAACAAAAACGTCCAACAAATAACAAAATGCGCAGAACAAATAATAAAACACACCGAACTGTCATTGGGAGACGTTATCTAAAAGATGAACGATACAAGAAGATCATCTGTTTAGCATGGAGTGTAAGGGATACTCGGGGATTCAATAACAAAGAAGACAAAATAGCAGAAAGAGGTTCCATCGACGCCTTAAGGTGGATTTAGAGGTAAAACGGTGTCACTGTTTATGTATTTCAAAGATAATTGTCACATTTCAGCTGTTTTAAAACTTCCTCGTTTTTTTTTTTTCATCCAATTCTACCTATTCTTCTATAAATCCACATTTCAAAGGCTTCAATTTTCTATTCTGTTTTCTTGTCTAATGTCCATGTTTCTGCACCATACAGGAATATTGAGAAGATGTAACATTTTGACATTCCTAGTTTCAGCCCTGCTGATATTTGTTTTGTTGTTAGTATCTTTTTCATGGCATTAAAATTACTTTTTGCCATACCTATTCTTTTGTTTATTTCAATTTTACATTTTCCATCATTGGTTATAGTATGTCCTAGGTAGTTGTAACTCTGGGCTGTCTCCAGATGTATTCCCTCAACTGTGATATTTAATTGTAGGTCTTGAGAATTTTCTTTGTTTGTGATCATAGTTTTAGTCTTTTTGATATTCATAACTAGTCCATATTTTTTGCTTGTTAGGTTTATCACATTAAGCAATTGTTGTAGGTCTTTAGGATTTTCTGCTAGTAGAACAGTATCATCAGCGTATCTTAGGTTATTGATTATCTTTCCATTAATGTTTAGGCATGGTATCTCTAAGATGTTTTTAATGATTTGCTCAGTGTATAGATTGAACAAGCTTGGTGATAGGATGCATCCTTGTCTTACTCCTCTTTTTATGTCCATGGGTGTAGAGTTCTCGTTGTTATATTTTATTATTGCTGTTTGCTCCCAGTACAAATTACATAATAGTCGTATGTCTGTGTCGTCTAGATTTATATCCTTTAGGCAGTCTATAAGTTGGTTATGGGGTATTCTATAGAAAGCTTTGGTGTAGTCTATGAAGCAGGCATTTGTTGGTTTGTTCACTTCTATGTACTTTTCAATCAATGTTCTCATGCTAAATATGGCTTCTTTTGTGCCACTGTTTTTCTTGAATCCAAATTGTTGCTCATCTAATTCAGTATTGATTTTATTCTGAATCCTTCCCTGTATAACTTTTAGTAAAATTTTTTTTTACCTGGCTCATTAGGCTTATTGTTCTGAAATCACTGCATTCAAATGCACCATTAAGACACTTCACAATTAAGACAAGAGAAATGAATTTTTTGGGGCATGTTAAAAGACACAACAGCTTACTAAAAGTAATATTGGAAGGGAAAATACAAGGTAAAAGAGGCAGAGGCAGACCAAGACTAACATGGACGAGTAACATCAAAAGATGGACAAGTCAATCTATGACAGCCTGCACCATCAAAGCAAGAAACAGAGTAGAATGGTAATCCATGGTAGCCAACCTTCGTTGCGGTGAAGGAACTCAATGATGATGATGAATCGTCACATTTTGGTGATCTAACGGTGTGGCGCCATCAACGATAAACGTCATATTCGGGTGATCTAATGGTGTGGTGTTATTAACGATAAACATCACATCTGGGTGATCTAGGTGTTGCGTCATGAACGATAAACATCACGTTTAGGTGATCTAACGGTGTGGTGTCATTATCGATAAACATCACATTTGTCTGATGTGGAGAATGTCGCGTCATCAAAAATATACGTCACATTTGGGTTATCTAGACTGTGTGGATATACACGTGGATATTAAAGAAGGAATAGATCTGGAGACAGTTCAGAATTACAACTACCTTGGACACACTATAACCAGTGATGGGAAATGTAAAACTGAAATAAACAAAAAGACAGGAATGGCATAAAGTAATTTTAATGCCATGAAAATATACTAACATAAAAACAAATAACTTCAGAGTTAAAAGTAAGAATAGCAAAATGTAATATCTCCTCAACATTCCTGTATTGTGCAGAAACATGGACATTAGACAAGAAAAGAAAACAGAAAATTGAAGCCTTTGAAATGTGGATTTATAGAAGAATAGGAATATTTCGATGGAAAGAAAAGAAAAAAACGAGGAAGTCTTAAAACAACTAAAAATGAAAAGAGAACTACTAAACAAATTTCAAACAAGACAAATGAGATTTATGTGTCATGTAAAAACACAACAGCCTTCTTATACTAATCTTAGAAGGGAAAATACAAGGTAAATAAGGCAGAGGCAGACCAAGATTAACATGGACTAGTACCATGAAAAGATGGACAATAGGTTAAAACATACGAGCAAACAGAGAAATAAACAAAATAATTACAATAAACATAAATATTAATGCAATATTTATAGGAACAAACTTGCATAGCCAAAACGTATCACGTGACTTATTTTAACATCGTAGAGGATTAAAGTATTAAACGGTAACTTTATAATGCCATAGTCGAGGAGGCCAGTGCACTTCATTGCAGTTATACCTTCCATAACCGGCTAAGCCTGGTACCCACATTATAAATTGTTATATTGGCTAGGAACTTGAAGCAACGATCGAACTGTGTTCACTTGACTGCCAACTCTAAACGTCCAATCATTAAGGTAATCTTCTTGGGTAAACACCGGTGATTTCAAAGTAAATAAAGAAGATGCAAATGTCAATATTTTTATTTTTAATTAAACAATTTTTCTTTAAAAGAAAGAATTGCTCCAAGCAAGAAGAACGAATAGGAAGAGGATTCAGGTTCGGCCAGGGAACTTTTGTTGGGAACACAATAAAACTTGATGAACTTTTGATGTCATGAAGTCGTCAATAAACGGTGGATGGCAAGAGTGAGGGCACGCATGACGGTTACGGGGAAAATATGAAGGAAGGAATTAGGGACAACATGGTGGATGATTATGGGGATAGTGTAAAGGATGACAGCTAGGACGAATATTATGTGTGATTCTGGATAAACAAATATATGGAGGATGACAATGAGAGATGGTTAAGGTGAAGCAATTATGTGAAGGATGACAATGAGGAATGGTACAGTTTGAACAAACGTATGAAGGATGACAATGAGAGAAGGCACAGTTGGAACAAACATATGAAGGGTGACAATGAGAGACGACATAGTTGGAACAAACATATGAAGGATGACAATGAGAGAAGGCACAGTTGGAAAAAAACATATGAAGGATGACAATGAGAGACGACACTGTTGGAACAAACATATGAAGGATGGCAATGAGAGAAGGCACAGTTGGAACAAACATATGAAGGGTGACAATGAGAGAAGGCACAGTTGGAACAAACATATGAAGGGTGACAATGAGAGACGACACAGTTGGAACAAACATATGAAGGATGACAATGAGAGAAGGCACAGTTGGAACAAACATATGAAGGATGACAATGAGAGAAGGCACAGTTGGAACAAACATATGAAGGGTGACAATGAGAGACGACACAGTTGGAACAAACATATGAAGGGTGACAATGAGAGAAGGCATAGTTGGAACAAATATATGAAGCGTGACAATGAGAGAAGGCACAGTTGGAACAAATATATGAAGGGTGACAATGAGAGACGACACAGTTAGAACAAACAAATGAAGCGTGACAATGAGAGACGACATAGTTGGAACAAACATATGAAGGGTGACAATGAGAGACGACACAGTTGGAACAAACATATGAAGGGTGACAATGAGAGAAGGCATAGTTGGAACAAATATTTGAAGGGTGACAATGAGAGAAGGCATAGTTGGAACAAATATATGAAGCGTGACAATGAGAGACGACAGAGTTGGAGCAAATATATGGAGGATGACAATGGGAGATGGTTAAGGTGAAGCAATTATGTGAAGGATGACAATGAAGAATGGTACAGTTTGAACAAACGTATGAAGGATGACAAAGAGAGAAGGCACAGTTGGAACAAATATATGAAGCGTGACAATGAGAGACGACAGAGTTGGAATAAACATATGAAGGGTGACAATGAGAGAAGGCACAGTTGGAACAAATATATGAAGGGTGACAATGGGAGACGACAGAGTTGGAACAAACAAATGAAGGGTGACAATGAGAGACGACAGAGTTGGAACAAACAAATGAAGCGTGACAATGAGAGACGACAGAGTTGGAACAAACATATGAAGGGTGACAATGAGAGACGACACAGTTAAAACAAACATATGAAGGGTGACAATAAGAGAAGGCATAGTTGGAACAAATATATGAAGGGTGACAATGAGAGAAGGCATAGTTGTAACAAACATATGAAGGGTGACAATGAGAGAAGGCATAGTTGTAACAAACATATGAAGGGTGACAATGAGAGAAGGCATAGTTGTAACAAACATATGAAGGGTGACAATGAGAGAAGGCATAGTTGTAACAAACATATGAAGGGTGACAATAAGAGAAGGCATAGTTGGAACAAATATATGAAGGGTGACAATAAGAGAAGGCATAGTTGGAACAAATATATGAAGGGTGACAATGAGAGAAGGCACAGTTGGAACAAACATATGAAGGGTGACAATGAGAGAAGGCACAGTTGTAACAAACATATGAAGGGTGACAATGAGAGAAGGCATAGTTGGAACAAATATATGAAGGGTGACAATGAGAGAAGGCACAGTTGGAACAAATATATGAAGCGTGACAATGAGAGAAGACACAGTTGGAATACATTTTTGAAGGGTGACAATGAGAGACGGCACAGTTGGAACAAACAAATGAAGGGTGACAATGAGAGAAGGCATAGTTGGAACAAATATATGAAGGGTGACATTGAGAGACGACACAGTTGGAACAAACATATGAAGGGTGACAATGAGAGAAGGCATAGTTGGAACAAATATATGAAGGGTGACATTGAGAGACGACACAGTTGGAGCAAACATATGAAGAATGACAATGAGAGACGGCACAGTTGGAACAAAAATATGAAGGTTGACAATGATGGACAGCACAGTGAGAACACATATATGACGGTTACCAATGATGGACAATGATACAGTTCTATTTTTTTTCATATGAACGGAAGAAATTAGTAATGGTTCTAGTAAACACTATGCAGGACGACAATGACAACAACATAGTGAACGGATCTCGTACAAGAAACAAGAGAGCAATATGATGGGCGGTATCAATGAAAATACGTGGAACAGTTAGTGTCAAGAATACGGAGAACAATTATGGGGACATTAGAAGGGTGATAATAAAGAACATATATGGAAAATTATGGGGAATCTTCCTCCTCTTCGTCCTCTTTTCTCTTTCACTGATACCTAAAAGGTGTCGTGGTTTATATCATTTGTCGTTCTTGTGCTGCTCGAATTGTCTGAATTAATGATTTTCCTTTGTTGTTACATGTCTCTGTCACTGCATCTATCCATCTTCTTCTGGGTCTTCCTCTTGGTCTTTTTCCATGCATTCTCGAGAAGAACGCCCTTGATGGTGATTGGTGAGGATTCATTCTGACCAGGTGGCCAAACCATTTAAGTTGTTGTTGTTCTATATATTCTTGGCAGGGTTTTGTTCCTACCATTTTTCTTATGGTTTCATTTGGTATTCTATCTCTTCTTGTGTTGTTTGTTACTTTTCTCAAGCATCGCATCTCACATGTATTGATCATTCTTAAATGTGATTTAGAAAGGGTCCATGTTTGACTTTCATAGCACAAAGTTGGTATGACGATGCTATTTATCATTTGTTGTTTAGCTGGCATAGAAATGTTTGGATGTCTTAACAATGGTGAAAGCTGGTATGTGACAGCATTTGCTTTTTGTATTCTCGTGTCAATTTCTCTGTCTAGTTTTCCATCTTCTGCGAACATTGTGCCTAAATACTTGAATTCCTCTACTTGTTTTATTAATTATGGGGAATAACGGGAATATTTCTTGGAAATTATGGGAGACCTTGGTGGAAATTATGGAAGGAGACGCGGAGGAATTTGAGGACGGGAAAAAGAAGAAATATAAGTTGTTGAACATTAGAAGTGGTATGGGGGAGGAGGGTGTGGGGGACCGGGGGAGGGGGGGTATCTGATAGACATTCATCAGAAGAGGCATAGCGTTCTGGAAAGGGAGATATTCAGTTTGTTTACTTGGTTACCTATCACATACATCAATACGGACGACGTTTGGGGGGAAAATATGGGAATGATATGTACGGAAAAATATGGGGATGTTGTGTATGAGAAAATATGGGAATGATGATGTGTATGGAAAAATATGGGAATGATATGTACGGAAAAAATATGGGATGTTGTGTATGAGAAAATATGGGAATGATGTGTATGAGAAAATATGGGGATGATGAGTATGAGAAAATATGGGAATAATGCGTATGAGAAAATATGGGAATGATGAGTATGGAAAAAAAATGGGAACTGATATCTGATTCCCAATACATTGCAAAGCAAGATGGGTATCGTTTATTTTATGTTTTACTTTAGTAAATGAAGAGGTGCTGGGTAGTGGGGAAGTATGCACAGATGGGGATGAACGGACAAACATTCACAGAAGCATAAAATATTTGCTAATGCACAAGCAGTTACCATCTAATGCAGAAGTAGTTACCATCTAATGCACAAGCAGTTACCATCTAATGCACAAGTAGTTAACATCTAATGATCAAGCAGTTACCATCTAATGCTCAAGCAGTTACCATCTAATGCTCAAGCAGTTACCATCTAATGATCAAGCAGTTACTATCTAATGCGCTCAAGCAGTTACCATCTAATGCTCAAGCAGTTACCATCTAAAGCTCAAGCAGTTACCATCTAATGCACAAGTAGTTACCATCTAATGATCAAGCAGTTGCCATCTAATGCTCAAGCAGTTACCATCTAATGCTCAAGCAGTTACCATCTAATGCTCAAGCAGTTACCATCTAATGCTCAAGCAGTTACCATCTAATGCTCAAGCAGTTGCCATCTAATGATCAAGCAGTTACCATCTAAAGATCAAATAATTACCGTCTAATACTAAAGTAGTTACAGAGGACAAGTCTGAACTTGAAAGCTTGGTGGCGTTGTGGTTTATACACTAGACTGTCGATCTGAAAGTTCAGAGTTCAAAGACCAATTCAGGCAAACAATTTGTTCACACCTCAAAGGTTATCGGGGCCTAACTAATCTCTTTAAATATGTACCAGAGATATTCTCTATCGGGGCCTAACTAATCTCTTTAAATATGTACCAGAGATATTCTCTATCGGGGCCTAACTAATCTCTTTAAATATGTACCAGAGATATTCTCTATCGGGGCCCAACCAATCTCTTAAAATATGTACCAGAGATATTCTCTATCGGGGCCTAGCCAATCTCTTAAAATATGTACCAGAGATATTCTCTATCGGGGCATAACTAATCTCTTAAAATATGTACCAGAGATATTCTCTATCGGGGCATAACTAATCTCTTAAAATATGTACCAGAGATATTCTCTATCGGGGCCTAACTAATCTCTTTAAATATGTACCAGAGATATTCTCTATCGGGGCCTAACTAATCTCTTTAAATATGTACCAGAGATATTCTCTATCGAGGCCTAACTAATCTCTTAAAATATGTACCAGAGATATTCTCTATCGGGGCCTAACTATTCTCTTAAAATATGTACCAGAGATATTCTCTATCGGGGCCTACTAATCTCTTTAAATATGTACCAGAGATATTCTCTATCGGAGCCTAACTAATCTCTTTAAATATGTACCAGAGATATTCTCTATCGGGGCCTAACTAATCTCTTTAAATATGTACCAGAGATATTCTCTATCGGGGCCTAGCTAATCTCTTTAAATATGTACCAGAGATATTCTCTATCGGGGCCTAACTAATCTCTTTAAATATGTACCAGAGATATTCTCTGTCTGGAACTACCCAATTTATTTAAGTAGCTACCACAGATATTTCTCTGTCTGGACCTACCCAATCTATTTAAGTAGCTACCACAGATATTTCTCTGACTGGACCTACCCAATTTATTTAAGTAGCTACCACAGATATTTCTCTGACTGGACCTACCCAATCTATTTAAGTAGCTACCACAGATATTTCTCTGACTGGACCTACCCAATTTATTTAAGTAGCTACCACAGATATTTCTCTGTCTGGACCTACCCAATCTATTTAAGTAGCTACCACAGATATTTCTCTGTCTGGACCTACCCAATCTATTTAAGTAGCTACCACATATATTTCTCTGTCTGGACCTACCCAATCTATTTAAGTAGCGACCACAGACATTTCTCTGTCTGGACCTACCCAATCTATTTAAGTAGCGACCACAGACATTTGTCTGTCTGGACCTACCCAATTTATTTAAGTAGCTACCACATATATTTCTCTGTCTGGACCTACCCAATCTATTTAAGTAGCTACCACAGATATTTCTCTGTCTGGACCTACCCAATCTATTTAAGTAGCTACCACAGATATTTCTCTGTCTGGACCTACCCAATCTATTTAAGTAGCTACCACAGATATTTCTCTGAGAAAGAGAGGCAGCTGGCAGGTCTTCTGGGACTTGGTACAGTGAAGTTACTAAAACGTATTACCCAACGATAATTGCTATAAGATTACCTTTGTCTTTTAACATGAAGGAAAAGACACACAATTAATAACGAGGCTCCCTACAGTCTAATCAGCTGCTAGCCCATAATTTTTGTAAAATACTTTCTACAGCAGACGAGATTCTAATTTTTCCCCCCACGTTTGTCCCAATGCCTGAGGACGGATCCGAAGGCGAAAATTGAGTGAAATTGTAATGAGTGTGGGTTAAGAATATTGCCAGAAAGGAGGGGGGAAAAAGGGGGGGGGGGTTAAATTCAAAGGATAAAAAACTGGTACATGAATGCGGAGACAAATACGATCAATGTGCCGGGGTGGTGGTGGTGGCGACCATAAGGGTTGGAAGCAAACATAATTTTCAATTTTCTATAAAAAGGTGGTCACAACTCGAGGCGAGAACAGACAAAAGCAGGACTGTAAAGGGCAGTAAGTGGAGGACAGTTGTTGGAATGACACGAAGTTCGCTTCACAGACAAAACTATTACAAACGAAACTATAACTGTTGGATCACAAATATAAATTATTAATGTATATAATGTGACTATTTGGGCAAATATCCAGTTGTTAGTACATGTAATGTAACTGTTAGTACATGTAATGTAACTGTTAGTACATGTAATGTAACTGTTAGTACATGTAATGTAACTGTTATTACATGTAATGTTACTGTTAGTACATGTAATGTAACTGTTAGTACATGTAATGTAACTGTTAGTACATGTAATGTAACTGTTATTACATATAATGTTACTGTTAGTACATGTCATTTAATTGTTAGTACATGTCATTTAATTGTTAGTACATGTAATGTAACTGTTAGTACATGTAATGTAACTGTTAGTACATGTAATGTAACTGTTAGTACATGTAATGTAACTGTTAGTACATGTAATGTTACTGTTAGTACATGTAATGTAACTGTTAGTACATGTAATGTAACTGTTAGTACATGTAATGTTACTGTTAGTACATGTAATGTAACTGTTAGTACATGTAATGTAACTGTTAGTACATGTAATGTTACTGTTAGTACATGTAATGTAACTGTTAGTACATGTAATGTAACTGTTAGTACATGTAATGTAACTGTTAGTACATGTAATGTAACTGTTAGTACATGTAATGTAACTGTTAGTACATGTAACTGTTAGTACATGCCATTTAACTGTTAGTATATCTAAGTTAGCCGCGATAGCTCAATGGTTAATGAAATGGACTACAAAGGACAAGAGGTAGGGTTCGATCCAATCGACGGCTTCCGGGTTCATCCAGCCTTAAATGGGTACCGGATTTTTTCCTGTGAAAGTAAAGCGGAACTGGCGTAATACCGACCACATTACCCCAAAAATCATGTGCTGAAGGTCTGTAAAATGTATGGTCACTAACACCATATTCCCTATACGCCATTTGGCGTGACGGGGATACTTTACTTTTTACATACATGCCATTCAACAGTTAGTACATGAAGTTTAGGGAGCCGCGATAGCTCAGTGGTTAGTGAACTGGACTACAAAGGACAAGGGGTAGGGTTCGATCCCAACAGATGGCTTCCGGGTTCACCCAGCCTTAAATGGGTACCGGATTTTTCTGGGAAAGTAAAGCGGCGCGGGCGTAATACCAACCACATTACCCCGAAAATCATGTGCCGAAGGTCTGTAAAATTTATGGTCACTAACACCATATTTCCTATACGCCACTTGGCGTGACGGGGGTGACGGGGTACTTTACTTTTTTTTTTTTACATGAAGTTTAACTGTTAGTACAAGTAATTTAACTGCTAATAAATGTAATTTAATTATTAGTTTATGTAATTCAACTGTTAATACAAAATAACGCTTTTATTGAGGCAATTAAGATAATCTCATTACGTCAAAAGAATCAGTGGACTGGAAAGATCAATAACGTGGTTCCTGGACGACGCATCAGGGGCAGACCAAGAAGAAGGTGGTTTGAAGACATCAAGGAGACCTTGATCATGACATCAGAATAAGTGTGAGATCTGGCTGGAGAAAGAAATGTTTTCAGAGAGGCTGTGATGAAAGCAACGTTATGCAAAGTTCATGGAACACGATGATGATGTTGACGTTATTACATTCAGTTGTTAGTATTTATAATGCAGCTATTAGTATTTATAATGCAGCTGTTAGTATTTATAAGGTGCAGCTGGTAGTACTTATAATGCAGCTGTTAGTGTTTATAAGGCACAGCTGGTAGTATTTATAAGGCAGCTATTAGTATTTATAAGTCAGCTGGTAGTATTTATAATGTAGCTGTTGGTATTTATAATGCAGCTGTTGGTATTTATAATGCATCTGTTAGTATTTATGATGCAGCTGTTAGTATTTATAATGCAGCAGTTGTTAGTATTTATAATGCAGCTGTTAGTATTTATAATGCAGCTGTTAGTATTCATAATATAGCTGTTGGTATTTATAAATCATCTGTTAGTATTTATAATGCAGCTGTTAGTATTTGTAATGCAGCTGTTAGTATTTATAATGCAGCTGTTAGTATTTATAATGCAGCTGTTAGTATTTATAATGCAGCTGTTAATATCTATAATACAGCTGTTAATATTTACAATGCAGATGTTAGTATTTATAATGCAGCTGTTAGTATTTATAATTCAGCTGTTGTTAGTGTTTATAATGCAGCTGTTGTTAGTATTTATAATGCAGCTGTTGTTAGTGTTTGTAATGCAGCTGTTGATAGTATTTATAATGCAGCTGTTGTTAGTGTTTATAATGCAGCTGTTAGTATTTATAATGGAGCTGTTGTTAATGTTTATAATGCAGTTGTTGTTAGTATTTATAATGCAGCTGTTGTTAGTGTTTATAATGCAGCTGTTAGTATTTATAATGCAGCTGTTGTTAGTGTTTATAATGCAGCTGTTGTTAGTATTTATAATGCAGCTGTTGTTAGTGTTTATAATGCAGCTATTGTTAGTGTTTATAATGCAGCTGTTGTTAGTGTTTATAATGCAGCTGTTGTTAGTATTAATAATGCAGCTGTTGTTAATATTTATAATGCAGCTGCAGTTAGTATTTATAATGCAGCTGTTGTTAGTGTTTATAATGCAGCTGTTGTTAGTGTTTATAATGCAGCTGTTGTTAGTGTTTATAATGCAGCTGTTGTTAGTATTTATAATGCAGCTGCTGTTAGTATTTATAATGCAGCTGTTGTTAGTGTTATACTGCATATGTTGTTAGTATTTATAATGCAGCTGTTGTTAGTATTTATAATGCAGCTTTTATTATTTATTATGCAGGTGTTAGTATTTATGATGCAGCTGTTAGTATTTATAATGCAGCTGTTAGTATTTATAATGCAGCTGGTAGTATTTATAATGCAGCTGTTAATATTTATAATGCAGCTGTTAGTATTTATAATGCAACTGTTAGTATTTATAATGCAGCTGTTAGTATTTATAATGCAGCTGTTAGTATTTATAATGCAGCTGTTAGTATTTATAATGCAGCAGTTGTTAGTAGTTATAATGCAGGTGTTAGTATTTATGATGCAGCTGTTAGTATTTATAATGCAGCTATTAGTATTTATAATGCAGCTGTTAGTATTTATAATGCAATTGTTAGTACAAACAATTTTAATCATCATTGTCATTAAGACTATACCCTCTGGCGTAGGTGATCATGTCTTTTCAGAACTTTCTATCTAGAAAGTTATTTACCATTTCTGTTATTAACATCTTACCAAATCAAACCGTCCTAAAACGGTCTTATATTTTTCTTTCCGTTTCCGTCTGTCTTTTTTTTTTTTTTGCTTCAATTTCTCCGGTTGTCACACTATATTTAAGCGGTTCTCTTCTCATTTCTGGGTCAAAAGATGATTGTAATCTTCTGATGTAAAAAAAAACAAAAAAACAACAACAGCTTTCTTTTAGCTTCGGTCTCATCTAGATCGTCCTCATTACTTTCTTCAGCTGTCTATGGTGTTCTCAACATTCCTCTAGAAAACCACAATACCATAACCTCCAACGATTTTTGTGTCTGTCTTATCATTGTTTATACAGAATATATAATTCTATCTATCTATCTATTGACCTTCCGAGCCGTAGCCGGCCCATAGGGCGTAGACCAAGATACTCCTTCTCTTATCTGAATTTTTGTTCTAGCAGTTTTCAATTCCTTTGAAGATATTTTATCAAATCTCGCCATTTGACTCTGTTCTGCGCAAGCAGCTCTATCTCATTGCGGGAGCCGATTCCTGCTGCTTTTGCCTCTCTCAGCAATGTTCTTCTCAGTGTCTCTCTGGGTCTTCCTCTTTTCTCTTACCTGTTGTTTCCCACATGAGGGCTTGCTTTGCTAATCGGTTATTGAATATATAATTATTAGTACCATAAATGTAGTTCTAAAAGTAAATGTTTTCCCTAAAAGTAAAAGTTGGACCAGTCAAAAGAGCGTTTCTGTTTGATAAAAGTGACATAAACATATTTACATTAAGTTGTCTACATATAAATTAAAACTATTATAAACATATTTTTTTTCTGCGTAATAAAAGCGAGTTCAGTAAAAGGTAAGTTGAGCCTTGCGATGAAGCAGCTTACTCTAAGCCTTTCTTTGAGGTTACTTTTTTAGCTCCTTTTGAGGCAGATTTTCTTACCTTTTTTATTTTTGAGGCTACTTCCTAAATCTTTCTTTGAGGCTGGTTTATTAGGTCATTGTTTGTGGCAGCTTTCCGAAACCTTTTTTTAAAGCTGCTTTCCAAACCGTTTTTTTAGACAGTTATCCTAATTTTTTTTGTTTCAGATTGCTTTCCTAGCCTTTTTTTAGGCTGCTTTCCTAACCTTTTGCTTGAGGCTGCATTTCTAGTCCTTTGTTTGTGGCTGCTTTTCTAACCTTTTATTTGAGGCTGTTTTCCTATTTTTTTCTTTGAAGTTGCTTTCGTAACCTTTTGTTTGAGGTTGCTTTCTTAGCCTTTTGTTTGAGGTTGCTTTCTTAGCCTTTTGTTTGAGGTTGCTTTCTTAGCCTTTTGTTTGAGGTTGCTTTCTTAGCCTTTTGTTTGAGGTTGCTTTCTTAGCCTTTTGTTTGAGGTTGCTTTCCTAGCTCGCTCAAACCGACACACACACAATTATTTCAAATCTTATTTTTTAAATTCACCCCTAAAGGCTATCTCCCTTCTATCTGTCTGTTCATCTGTCCTTCTGTTATTCCTATACTTCTTACATAAATCGGTGTATCTGTTTCTCTCCCTTTGTTTTCTCAACCTGGGCATTGGGCAGAAATAGATCTGGTTTGTGTTGTGTGAGTCGGTTAGATATGAGGAGTTGTTAGCTGCGTTGTATGTGAGTCGGTTAGATATGAGGAGTTGTTAGTTGCGTGTGAGTCGGTCAGATATGAGGATTTGTTAGTTGCGTTGTGTGTGAGTCGGTTAGATGTGAGGAGTTGTTAGTTGCGTTGTGTGTGAGTCGTTAGATATGAGGAGTTGTTAGTTGCGTTGTGTGTGAGTCGGTTAGATATGAGGAGTTGTTAGTTGCCTTGTGTGTGAGTCGGTTAGATATAAGGAATTGTCCGTTGTGTTGTGTGTGAGTCGGTTAGATATGACGAGGAAGG
This sequence comes from Megaustenia siamemsis, assembly GCA_032433765.1. Taxonomy (NCBI): domain Eukaryota; kingdom Metazoa; phylum Mollusca; class Gastropoda; order Stylommatophora; family Ariophantidae; genus Megaustenia; species Megaustenia siamemsis. Next base: position 47,752,661 of record JAVIAB010000041.1, on the reverse strand, counting down.
CGTTGTCCGTTGTGTTGTGTGTGTGAGGTACAGAAAACGGATACAAAGAGGGCCCCACTGTGTTGTATGTGTGTGTGCGTGTGTGTGTGTGTGAGGTTCAGATAATGGATACTAAAAGTGACATATTATGTTGTTTGTGAGGTGTAGCGACATAAACACTGTTAACGAGTGATCTGTTATGTTGCCCCTTGTAATATGTGTGACTTAAATGACTAATACATGTCTAGTCCACCAACCGTTGTCCTTCCTGTTTTTTCCCAAAATTATAATTTAAATCTATTTTCCCTTGAATTTTCCCGAAAGAAGAACGGGAATTTTAGAATCAACAGTTTCAGTGAGATGTCAGTTCTAAACGTGAGAACAGCGTCATTGGATTGACTGCCCTGAAAGTGGATTAACTGACTTCACACTGTCTGGAACACGCTACCGCTGAAAGCGAATTGTCCAAATGGGTAAGAACGCAAAAGATGACGTAATTGGAACAGAATAGCCTGGCAAATACAAACGAGCTCTTTTAAACATTGGAAAAGAACATATACACAAACACTTTTTAATTTTTAAATGACTTTCTAGTTTCAACAGATTTAGATGACCTTAACTTGTAAATCTGGGACATACTATAACCAGTGATGGAAAATGTACAACTGAAATAAATAAAAGAATAGGAATGGCAAAAAGTAATTTCAATGCCATGAAAAATATACTAACATCAAAACAAATAACACCAGGGCAGAAACTAAGAATAGCAAAATGTTACATCTTCTCAATATTCCTGTATGGTGCAGAAACATGGACATTAGATCTGAAAACAGAACAAAAAATTGAAGCCTTTGAAATGTGAATTTATAGAAGAATAGGTAGAATTGGATGGAAAGAAAAGAAACAAACGAAGAAGTTTTAAAACAACTAAAATTGAAACAATAACTACTAAACACAATTAGAGCAAGACAAATGAAATTTTTGGGTCATGTTAAAAGACACAACAGTCTAATAAAAGTAATATTGGAAGGGAAAATACAAGGTAAAAGAGGCAGAGGCAGACCAAGACTAACATGGACGAGTAACATCAAAAGATGGACAAGTCAGCCTATGGCAATCTGCACCATCAAAGCAAGAAACAGAGTGGAATGGCGCTCCATGGTAGCCAACCTTCGATGCGGAGAGGGCACTCAATGAATGAACTTGCAAATTACCAAATGTTATCAAGCTCAAAAATCTGTTCAAATTGTCTTAGTAAACAGAACGCGCACACAGGTCAAAGGCACGTCGAGGTCAAAACTGCTAGGAACGAAAATAAATAGAGATAAAACAAAAGACATGAGAATGTATACATCTGGCAATAACCAGATAAAACTCGGAGAAATACATGTACTAGACGTAGATCTTTTATTTATCTAAGCAGTAATGTAACAAAAGAGGGAGAGTGAATTATACGAAAATAAGTCTACAAAGATCCCAAGAAAATATAAAAATCCAAAGAAAATTGGTTATATACAAAAATATAAAATAAAACTTCAATGTTAAATCAGTCGGATTATATGGCTGTGAAAGACGGAGAACAATCAGAACGGCAGTCATGGCGATACAGACTTTCATTAATGGATGCTTGCGAGGAATAAAAGGGAGTTAATGCAGGGCAAAATTACTATTAAAAAATGACCAGTCAAATACCAGTGGACAAAGATGCAACAAAAACAATGCTGCTGGATAAGTCACACAGTGCGGAACCAGCTAAAATATTACACAACAGAGCTTTTTGTGAAAATCCCAAGGGAGGAGGCAAAGAGGAAGATCAAAATATATTTCGAAAAGGCAAATGGAAGCAGAGATGAAGAAGATAGTGAAGAAATGCAATTATCAAGAGAATAGTCTCACACACGACCATTTGGAAAGTGCTATGTCCCATAGGGAGTGAAAGTTAGAAGAATAAGACAAATGAAATGCGTGAGAGAATTCATTTAATTAAATTTACAAGTGTGTACGACACGACTGCAACAAACATGAAAAAAGTTCATACCATCAGTGAGGACAAATTCAAGAAAGAAATGGATGACAGATGACATTCGACAGTTAATGGATACAACAAGAAGAAATAAGGGTAACAAAGATGAGTATAAGAGATTAAATAAATACATTGTTATAAAATGCAATGAAGCAAAAGAAGCATGGCTAAAACATAGATTGAGATTGAAACGCAACAAAAATGTGACGCCAAAGCTATATACAAACAAATCGAAGAATTAACAGGAAGAAAAACGCAATTCAAAAGCTAAATGTTTAAGATCAAAGGAAGGAAAACTGTTGGTTAAACAAGAAAGCATAAGGGAACGATGGACAGAATACATGAAAAAAGATCTTTATAATGATGAACGAACAGAAGTAAACATTAAGAATAATGGAGAAGGACCAGAAATAATGAAGAAGTGGAAGACGCCTTGCGCAAAATGAAAGCAGGAAAAGCTCCTGGACCAAATAATATAACTAAAGAAGAGATTGAAGCCATGGGTGATTTTGGAATAGAAATAATAACAAAAATATTGAACGATATCTGCAACACCGGATATATACCAGACGACCTGCTCAAATCAATATTCATAGCCTTACCAAAGAAATCGGGTGCGATTGAATGCGATGATCATCGCACAATAAGCCTTATGAGCCACATGACTAAAATATTACTAAGAATCATCATGCGAAGAGTGCGAAACAAAATCAGTCCAGAGATTAGTGATGAACAGTGTGGTTTTGTTAGAGGTAAAGGAACGAGCAATGCCATTTATATCATAAGATCTTTAGTAGAAAGAGCCATAGAGGTGAAAGCAGATCTATAGCTATGTTTCATAGATTATACCAAAGCATTTGACAAAGTAAAGCACCAAGAAACAATCAAAATTTTAGAAAGCATAAACGTAGACAGCAAAGATCTAAGAACAATAAAGAACATGCACTGTCAACAAACAGCTGCTGTAAAAACTGGAAATACGTTGGAAATGTTTCAACAAATGAAACAGGGTGTTAAGCAAGGGTGTGTACCTTTACCAGATTTGTTTAATATGTATTGTGAGATTATTATAAGATCTATATAGGGCATGCCTGTAATAACAATTGGAGGTCATAATATACATTATCTAAGGTATGCTGATGAAACATTCTTAATCGCTAAGAGTGAAAGGTAAAGTACGAGACTTGAACCGGCGTCTTAGCCGCGAGTTTCCAGCCATATGTGCTCGGCCGCCTATCCAGAAATGTTCGGAGATTTCTGGATAGTGTCGCTTCAAGCATCGAAACTCACGATGCGAGGCGACATTCCTCACCTTCCCAGTTTTATTGTATAACACTGTGCCGACTATTGCATAATTTAAAAGTCGATATAGCACTGTGCCGACTATTACATAATTTAAAAGTCGATATAGCACTGTACCGACTATTACATAATTTAAAAGTCGATACAACACTGTACCCACTATTACCTAATTTAAAAGTCGATATAGCACTGTACCGACTATTACATAATTTAAAAGTCAATATAACACTGTACCGACTATTACAAAATTGAAAAGTCGATATAACATACTGACTATTACATAAAATCTACACAAAACTGAATCGGTAACGAAAAAGAGGCCAAATCGAAAACAGGTTCCCCAGCGTTCATTTCGCTGACGTATGACCTTTATATAGAAGCAATGACAAGAAACAAACAAACAAAAAAATGGCTAAATTTGTTGCTGTAGCAAAACGATGGATGTAGTACCTTTTCAGGTCAGTGGATAGTGCCACAGCTTGGCGATAAAAATAAGCGATGTTCGGTGCTTCGCCTGACACTCCTCAATCAACACAGCTTATAAATAATAGGGTGTCAACCTGCTTGCTCAGTTCAGTTTGGTACTAGCAACGAGGGAAGTGAAGATAAAGATACAAAAAAAGAAATAACGAGAATGTGGATCAAGTTTGTGTAGATCTAAGCAGAAACGTATAAAGGGCAGAGAGAAATGGGTTAATTAATATTGCCAGAGCAGTTTTCAAGAAGAGATGCCGTGGCAGAATGAGTTGACTACCGGCTGGGGAGTTGGCTTTGTCCAGACCTTTATCTGGAAGCGATCATTCTACGCATTATTCTTCAACGCTCGTTTTCTCCATTCCATTAATTTCTTTTATCTCTCTCTCTCTCTCTCTATCTCTCTCTCTCTCTCTCTCTCTCTCTCTCTCACACACACACACAATAAAACTCTCCCCACACCACTCTCATTCTCAACACCCTATTTTTTATTTATATCTTTCACAAGCTCTATGTTTTAATTTTCCCTGTTCTCTTATCTGTCCATCTCTCTCGCTGCATATTCATATCAACTATCCCTCTTCACATGAATCACTCTACTTCATCTCTCCATACACGCTCTGCATTCTTTTGTCTTATTTCGGTCTCCTTTCACATTCATATCTGTATTATTCTCTTTCTTTCCTAAATTCTCTCATTACTCTTTGCCCGTTTTGTCCTTAATCTTTTCCCTACCACCCCATTTCCATATATGGCTTTTAGCCTCTTGACAGACGGTTGGTAGCAAGCAATCATGATAAGTCAGTAGTTTGGTAAAAATATGAGTGTCTTATGTTGGATGCTGCTTTACTGAACAGCTTTTCTCGTGGCTGAATCTGCTAAATATTGGACAGACAGATCCATCAGCAGAACGAAAAAGATGTTTTCGTGGTGCATGACCTCGTCTCCTTTACTCTGCGCCTTTTGTCTTCTGAATTTGATATCAGCGCAGCCTCGAAGGTTAAGATAACCTTTCCATAATTAGCATCAGAATCGTATCCTGTCTTTCCCATCATTTCGCTCTCTGTTCTGGATCCACTAGTTCTGATTACTCTAGAACATCTAGTTTCACTCTCTGTTCTGGATCCACTAGTTCTGATTACTCTAGAACATCTAGTTTCACTCTCTGTTCTGGATCCACTAGTTCTGATTACTCTAGAACATCTAGTTTCACTCTCTGTTCTGGATCCACTAGTTCTGATTACTCTAGAACATCTAGTTTCACTCTCTGTTCTGGGTCCTCTGGTTCTGATTACTCTAGAACATCTAGTTTCACTCTCTGTTCTGGATCCACTAGTTCTGATTACTCTAGAACATCTAGTTTCACTCTCTGTTCTGGATCCACTAGTTCTGATTACTCTAGAACATCTAGTTTCACTCTCTGTTCTGGATCCACTAGTTCTGATTACTCTAGAACATCTAGTTCTGTTCTGGATCCACTAGTTCTGATTACTCTAGAACATCTAGTTTCACTCTCTGTTCTGGGTCCTCTGGTTCTGATTACTCTAGAACATCTAGTTTCACTCTCTGTTCTGGATCCAGTAGTTTTGATTACTCTAGAACATCTAGTTTCGCTCTCTGTTCTGGGTCCACTGGTTCTGATTACTCTAGAACATCTAGTTTCGCTCTCTGTTCTGGATCCACTAGTTCTGATTACTCTAGAACATCTAGTTTCACTCTCTATTCTGGATCCACTAGTTCTGATTACTCTAGAACATCTAGTTTCGTTATTCTTCATATCGTTCTCTATTTCCGTTTCCGTGTTTTCTGAAGAAGGCCGCAACGTCATGACGTTGTCTCGCCCCGCTTTTGTAAATCTGTCACCATACTTTGTTACACACCACCACTTATTACGTCTTTTCTTTCATACCATTTCCTTTTAAATCAGTCTATTTACTTACCTCCCCTCATCGTTTCCCTAACTTGTATCTAACAAATAAAACCTCTTAAAGACAAACTGCGCTCAAGCGATTCTAGAACATCCATCCCAATCCTTTTATATTTAATTTACTCTTTTCTTCTTCTGCTCCTATTTCCCAACATTAATCATGTCCCAGTGTCATTTTGTTTCTTTCCATTCTTCTTCTCCTCACTCAGTTGTTACCATCTTCCTTCTTATTCTAAATTTCAAATTTCAAATTAATTATTTTTCTCTTTCTGTTTCCAAGTTGATACCTCGTAATGAAATGCACATTTCATGTTCAATATTTCAATTATGCTCGTTCCAGAAATTCAATTTCAATCTTCCATCCTCATACTTCACATAGAACGTGAATTTGGAGTGAATGTGAAAAGCTAGTAGCAGAGTGGATCATCATCGTCATCATGTGCCATATGCATGGGGTAGGCGATTATGTCCCTCCATAAACTTCTATCTACTGTGCATCGTATTAGTTATGTTGTTTACTGTTTTCCATGCGATGACATCAAGCTATCCAATATTTTGTTGTGCTCCCTTTTTATAAAGCTGTCATACCTTATAGGAGTGTAGGTCACACTCCACTACTGGCTCCTTGCTACCAGCTTTACCGCAGCACTTATTATTTGCCTGTTCCCCTATCCAGTATTTTTTTCTCTTTCTCATCCGCGATCTATCTTTCCTGGTATTTTTCCGGTTGTAACCAAGAATTACAACTTTCCTCTTCTCATGGTGTGTCCGAAAAAATGTTGATTGTTTCTTTGTGATGTTTTTTAGGAGCTCCCTTTTTGCGTTGGCCTCTTAAAAATATCCCCATTGGTCGTTTTAGCTGTTCAGGGAACTTTCAACATTCTTCTGAAAAACCCCATCTCTGGGGCCTCTAATCGTCTTTTCATTTGTTTGTTTACATTCCATGATTCGCTTAAATTCTACTAAAATCTCATCAAATAAAGACATTTTTAGATCTAAGTTTGAAGAATTCGTAAAAGAAGCAGACGATTCATTAAGTGTGGATGACACAGGTACTGTCTGAAAACACACATCTATAATTGCGCTCTATCTACCTACGGCCAAACAAAAAGTTCTCAAAAAACGGCTGGGTCGAAGAAAATACAACAAGACTAGATCCACTAATTTTTTATTTGTAATTTTTTAACGCCATTAATTTAGTAAGGTACCCATTTTTTCAGCTGCTTCTAACGAAAGCCTCGAACTACAATATAACTCTCCCTTTATACCTGTGCCAACGTTCTATCAGCGCTACTGGCACTTTCCTTCTATTGGAGGATGAATGTCAACAATTCTAGCCTATGGCGACAGCGACTGGAATAATTCGTTACAACTGGTACATTACGGGAAAGGAGAGAATGCGGCCGAGAAAAAAAAGAAAATACTAGATAGTGTGGGGTCGTGACACAGAAAATTATCCACAATAGAGTTGATACGATGCGCTGTGAATAGACAATTATGGGGAAGGACAAGATCGCCTATGCCAACTGGTATGGCACATGATGATGCTCCACACATAATATACAATATACTGTATTGATATGGAGTATTAATGTCAGAGAATTGAGCTAAAGCATGTTTGAATTGAGGAGGCCGGTGCTCTTTTTTCGTTCTTTCAAAGAGGGAAGTAAAATAGAGATGGGACGGCGGTTTGTTAATGAATAGACAAATGAGTGAAACTGGGAGAATCTGGTAGAAAGGCAAATATACTTGAATAAATAGTGGAGTAGGTCAAAGGGAGTGGTTATTTGGTTATGGAAGGCTCCCGGTATCACTGCAAACGAATTAAAATCCACATTGCTCAACCGCCCTTGCCAGGGTAATCATCCAACTAATATCTCATCTCCCAAACAAAGAGAGGGAATTGTAGTCCCCATCGTAGCAGTCTCAGCACACGCCAAAAGACATAAGGCGAAACCGCGCAGAAAGTGAACACAGCCAACTGTTCCCTGTCATACGATCATCATCCATCGTAAAGAATTGGAATATCGAGTGGAAAAGCGAGTGGATTAATTGATAATAAAAATAATGTAGATTAATTGATAATAAAAAGTAATGTAGATTAACACATGTAGGTATGCGACTTGTAAGGTGGTGGAACGATGTATAATCGCTTAAGTGGGCAGACATGCTTAGAAAGACAGACTTGCAGGGAGTTAGGCGGAAAACCAGGCAGACAAACATAAATAAATATACAGAATCACAAGTAAACAGGCAGACATTTCCTCAATGAAGGCAAGCAGGTACACAGTCAGACAAGCAGATATAAAAATACAGGCGGGCAGGTAGGCAGGTAGGCAGGAAGACATTAGGTAAATATACATACAGGCAAAGAAGCAGATAGAAAGACATATAAAAGTAGAGAGAGATACATATATAAAGACAAAGTAGAGAGAGAGACATATATATATATATATACGTGCCGCTTTACATTCTCAGAAAAATATCCGTACCCATTTAAGGTTGGGTGAACCCGGAAGCCGTCGATCAGGATCGAACCCGACCTCTTGACCTTTGTAGCCCAGTTATTTGTAAACCAATGCGCATTCGCGGCTTCCTATTTCAGTCACGCGGACAAGGGTTAAATATCCGGTAGAACTAAAAAAAAGTTCATCTTTTTTCCCCTATTGATAGTGAATTATGTTATATTATGCTATGTTATGACCATTATCACTGCACACTGGACGAACCCATAGACGCTCCATTCTTCTCTCGAAATATAGAGAATCTAAGAGGAAAACAGTGATTCTCGTGCACGAACTCCGTAGCAAGGCTGGTGCTCCATCGGTGTGAATAGATTTTTGCTGAAAATCTTGACCGGGCAGAGGCCATTTTAGCACACTATTTCCGATTTTTAACAAAAAAACAAATATTTCTTTAACGTGAGCAAGTGCAGAGGGGACCTCTTGATTTTGCCGTTATGCGAGAGGGCTAGACATCAAATCTCACTACCAAGAGAAGGCTAGACATCGGATCTCACTACTCAGAGAGGACTAGACTTCGGATCTCACTACCAGAGAGGGCTAGACATCGAATCTCATTATCCAGAGAGGCTAGACATCGAATGTCACTACCCAGAGAGGGCTAGACATCGAATGTCACTACCCAGAGAGGACTAGACATCGAATCTCACTACTCAGAGAGGGCTAGACATCGAATCTCACTACCCAGAGAGGGCTAGACATCGAATGTCACTACCCAGAGAGGACTAGACATCGAATGTCACTACCCAGAGAGGACTAGAAATCGAATCTCACTACTCAGAGAGGGCTAGACATCGAATCTCACTACCCAGGGAGGGCTAGACATCGAATGTCACTACCCAGAGAGGGCTAGACATCGAATCTCACTACCCAGAGAGGGCTAGACATCGAATCTCACTACCCAGAGAGGGCTAGACATCGAATCTCACTACCCAGAGACCAGGGGAGGGTGAAGCAACGAAGAAACCACAGATTCAATTTTAGTTATTATTCCGATATGTGCACCACGTGATTACTGCATTGAGCATGTGGTCTTTATTCTCTCGCTACAACCCCTCAGACCCCAACCCCCCGCTACTACACTGGATGCCAGAAATTATGATAAATGCCATAAAGGCATTAATAATAATCTTTTTGAAAATTGTTTATATATATACATTATTATATATATATAATATATATATATATATATATATATATATATATATATATATATATATAAAGCGTGTATCTTGTCTTCTGTTAACTTGAATCTTCTTGTGAAGCATCAATTACATTATGTAATCATATGTGTGTGTGCGTGTGCGCGTGCGCGTGTGCGTGTGCGTGTGCGTGTGTGTGTGTGTGTGTGTGTGCTTGCATGCGTGCGAAAGCTAGATCTGACGCCAGTCTACTTTCTCATGTTTTGGTTGATAACAATAACATAAACAAATGGTTAAGTGCATCAGAACTTCATGGGCTTGGTACATTATGATTTTTTCTTGTTTGAGATGGGTTAGTAGAGTTCTGGTGAAGTGAAAAAAAATCATCATCATCATTGAGTGCCTTCTCCGCAACGAAGGTTGGCTACCATGGGTCGCCATTCTACTCTGTTTCTTGCTTTGATGGTGCAGCTGTCATAGATTGACTTGTCCATCTTTTTATGTTACTCGCCTCCATGTTAGTCTTGGTCTGCCTCTGCCTCTTTTACCTTGTGTTTCCTTTCCAATATTACTTTTAGTAGGCTGTTGTGTCTTTTAACATGCCCCAAAAATTTCATTTGTCTTGTCTTAATTGTATTTAGTAGTTCTCTTTTTATTTCAGTTTTTACTATTACAAATTACTATGACTAGAGGTCAGGATTTACACAATAAACTTGTGTGTGTACGCCGTGATTTTTTATTCAGCTCACCAGAACTCTACTAACCCATCCCCAGACAAAAAAAAAAAAAATGTACCAAGTCCATGAAGTTCTGATGCACTAACCATTTGTTTATGTTATCGTTATCAAGGACCAAAACATGAGAACATAGACTGGCGTCAGATCTAGCTTTCGGTGACTTATCAAATATGTATCTCGGACAGTCCAAGTTCGATAGGGTTACCAGAACACGTTCTGGATTCACAAATTGAAAAGTCACCTCTGGAATATGAAATAGAGCTCACTGAATATTTAAGTTTGAAAAGGTGTTTTTGTTTCACTTTAAATAACTCACGCCGAAAATGTATGCACAACAGAACCGCATTAAAGTTCATTTGAAATAGATTAAGTAAACAAACAATTATATTGTAACCATATGACAGCACTTTTGTAGAACCACGAGTAAAAGTAAAGTAAAAAGTAAAAGACATATGCTCCATAGGGAACTGAAATTGTTTGTTGAAGACATATGCACTACAAGGGCTGAAATTGTTTGTTGAAGACATATGCACTACAAGGGCTGAAATTGTTTGTTGAAGTCATATGCTCCACAAGGAACTGAAATTGTTTGTTGAAGACATATGCTCCACAAGGAACTGAAATTGTTTGTTGAAGACATATGCTCCACAAGGAGCTGAAATTGTTTGTTGAAGACCTATGCTACACATGGAACTGAAATTGTTTGTTGAAGTCATATGCTCCACAAGAACTGAAATTGTTTGTTGAAGACATATGCTCCACAAGGAGCTGAAATTGTTTGTTGAAGTCATATGCTCCACAAGGAACTGAAATTGTTTGTTGAAGACATATGCTACACATGGAGCTAAAATTGTTTGTTGAAGACCTATACTCCACAGAGAGCGAAATTGTTTGTGAAGACCTATGCTACACATGGAGCTAAAATTGTTTGTTGAAGACCTATACTCCACAGGAAGCTGAAATTGTTTGTTGAAGACCTATACTCCACAGGGAGCTGAAATTGTTTGTTGAAGACCTATACTCCACAGGGAGCTGAAATTGTTGTTTGAAGTTGAAGACCTATGCTCCACATGGAGCTGAAAGATAGAAGAAGATTGTTTTGCCCTGACATTGGCCATTTTTGGTTGCTCTTTATGATTTCCAGCTGCCAAAGGTTCTTTAAAAGGCGCAGAATGCACACGTAACCTCTTGTGTTTTTGCCGTTTCTCGAGTTGGCTGGACATAGAATCTTACTACCAAGAGACGAGGGAAGGGAAAAACTCGAATTTTATTGTAAAAATAATTTTCCACCGGAAAATTTTGGATTGGTGGGAATCAAACCCGGAGTCTGACGCCTTACCTCTAGAGCATCCTGCCTTCACCTCCACCTCGAGCCTCCACCGACGCAGGTGAAGTTTCCGAGAGATAATGAAACAAAGCAGAGATACGTCAAACTTCTCATTTTGTTACTTGTCTAGCTTTTCTATGAATAAACATTTTGATTACCATTGCTAATGCTCATGCTTTATATACCCAGAGTCCGCTCAGAAATGCATGCACACTTTAACTGATGCCATCTATGGATTTGTTTTTGGTAAGTTGATAGAATTACAGCAACAATGTGAGGTATGATGTTTTATTTAAAGATGTCCTTACTTGTGTTGCTGCATCGCAAGATTATGACGCGAGCGACTGTTAATATCGCGTGCGACTGTTAATATGACGCGTGCGACTGTTAATATGACGCGTGCGACTGTTAATATGACGCGTGCGACTGCTCATGTGACGTGTACGACTCTTCATATGGCATGCAGGAATGTTAACATGACGTTTGCGACTGTTAATATAACGTACACGACTTCTAATATGACACATACGATTGTTAAATGAGAGGCTCACATTTGGGCTAAGTGCCAGAAGCAAAACAAAAGAAATATAAATAAACAAGAAAGACAAGAATGCTTCTAACCAGCACAGAAAAAGTATACACTCTTTACTCATTTGCTGTTAGAGCTCTCTGCAATCAAAGTTTAAGTTCA